>CM028342.1:14356137-14705039 GCA_016618105.1 Dendrobium huoshanense
CCCCCCCCTCTGGCATGTTTCTTCCGCCGGCTATAAGCCAAGACGGTCCAGAGTGGACCGGTCCAGCCGGCCCAGGATGGGCCGCGTAACAAACTCCAAATATTCAAAGAGGTCTTGGAAGCTTGCAACCCAAAGTTGCATCTTCCCCTCTCCTTTCTACAACTTAAAAGTTGTATGAAAGTCTCATCCAAGTCGCCTATTTGTTGAATCAAAATCAACGAATAGTTTAATCTAAATCATTTGTTTGTTGAACCAAATTCAACAAATAATTTCATATCAAACAAAAAGATCAAACTTTAGCCAACATTTAAATGACTTCCAAAAAAAAAAAAAGCAAAACCACTAGTTTAATCAAAAGTTTTCCCAAATCAAACTTGGGATGTAATTAACCATAGGGGCTTGCCCCTATGGGATGTCTGTACCCCAGAAATAAAAACCCCACTCAACCAAACATTGAGTGGGGAATCTCTGTTAAATAATTGTAAATTTTATATTGAGCCCATAAGAAAATGGTATTTTTACCCTCCGGGGTAATATATCGTATTCTTATGCCGTGCCCGATTATAAAATATGCAATCCGTTTGAGGATACAAAAATTCTCCAACAGATTTTCTGGCGACTCCGCTGGGGAGGATGTCTCTTTTCATCTAAACTAGTGGTTTTCATTTAGTCCTTTCAAATGTTGGCTAAATGACATTTGCAAAATCAATGTTGTATTGTATACCTCTCCCAATTTCAAATGTTGGGTTGAATGGTCCAATACAAGCAAATGCAAATAAAAAAATGAGCTTTTCAAATGAACTTTCAAAAATATAAGAAAGATAGAACTTTGATTTTCCAAGATTAATCATTTTCAAAATCTCAAAAATAAATTCAATCCAAAATTTCCCCACATCATAATTGTTGTGGTTGTAAGAAATTTACAACCAAACGAAGTCAAGTGGTGTGAACTTCCAAAATCTTTTAATTTCCTTCATCATTTCATCAAAATTCGGGTCACAGTTGTGGGCGGTCAATGATTCAAGTCAGTGGTCAGAAAACCCAGAAAAAGTGCAATGATTGGTTGATGTCATGATAGTTGAGTTCGAAGAGATACAACAGAGGGATTGATGTCGGAAATTTTGATTTTCAGGGTATTTGTTGGGATTCAGTTGCTTGGAAATTCAGTAGAACAGAAATGGAAGGCAGACTGATTTTAAGTTTGGTGATCAGTTACAGTTGTCCTTTGATCAGTCCCGCTTTGCTCCTGGGGATATGATCAAATTGGGCAGGGTTTTGAGGATATGGAGGTTATTTCCAAGGTCCTACACCCTCTGAAGCTAGGACTTTGGAGAATCAACCTTCATCTGAAAAGAAGGTTTTGGAAATAAACCTGCCCACTAGGGAGAGGTCACCTACTCAGGATAGTAGGAAGAGGGTGGCTGAGCTGTCTCCCAAAGCTTTAGCCTCTCGACCTTCTGTTTTTAATAGGTTGACCTTCCCTAAGGTCCTGAAATCAGATGAAAGACAAACAGCTTTAACTCCAGTGTTGCATAAGCAGAAGTTTGTTAAGAAAGAACCTGAGCCAGTTAAGTCTGTAGTAGTTGCTCCAAGTGTCCCTGGGTCTGAGGGTCCTTTCCAGTTCAGTCAGTTTGAGGAAGGGGGCAGTTCTACCTACCTCCTTACTAGATCCCAGAAAAGGAACAAATATAGGAGGTAGAAGAGAAAGGAAAGAAAGAAAGAGAAGAAAAAGCTGAGCGGGATTCTGAGATGATGGACCCTCTCTCCATTAGCTGAGGGGAGTAGGTTCTATCCTCTTTCTTTTCTAGGGGAGAGGAGGACGTTAAGAAGATAGTTACACCGCCCCCTAGACCCCCACTTAGAGTTTCTGAAAGTACTCCTGATGAGATGACAAAGAAGTGGGAGAAGGAATAAGAAGAATTTTTCAAAGAGTGGCTGATCGAATGCACACCACCAAAGAAGAAGTGATTAAGGCCATGAAAAACACAATCACTAGAGATTTTGCTAAGTTACTTCTGAAAGAGGATAGAGATCCTGAAGATAGCAAACTGATTGTAGAGCCAACCCAAAGAGATAGGCGCAAATTCTCTAAGCAGCCAGCAGTGTCAGCTTTGACAGATGGGTATAGTTCTGGGCCTCGTCAGGAAAGGGCAGCTAGTGAGCAGATTGTTTTGGTTGACTACTCAGCACCGCTACCTGAGGTTCGTGTCAGACCAGAGGTTGATCACCCTGATCGCCGAGTGGTCCCTCGAACTTCCTTTCTAGTTCTGTTAGATCTGAAGTACCTACTAGGTTTAGGAGGTCTCCAAAAGACGACCAACCTACTCCTTATGATGAGCCACATTCTGGGGGTCACATTCAGACTCCACCTTTAGATGAGGTAAACTTGGGGCACCAAAAATCCCATACCTCCTCATCTGGGATGAAGGAAAAATGGAGACCCAAGGTGGTGGCTCCATCAAAGGTACACTCTTCCTCTTCCACTCATGTTGATCCTAATGATAAAGGGAAAGCACCAATGGAGGTGAATAGTTATGAGGAATATCATCCTTCTCATGTCAACCCTTCAACAGGCAAAACCATTGAAGAAATGATGGATTACTTGAAAGAAAGCCTTAGAAAAATTGATGAGGATGAAAGGAGGGACAAGGAGGAAGAGGAAAATTATAAAAAGTTGATTTTGAAAAATTTAATCCTGATGAGGATGATCTTATGGATGAGGAGGATATCTATGTTCTCCACTATAGCAGAAGAGGATCCTCTCTTCCAAGAGACCCTCATACAGATGAGTTGTTGGAGGTGCCAGTAGAGGAGGAAGGGAGTGAAAATCCCCAGATCCGTGCCTTGCTACAACAGTTGAAAGAAAAGGATGCTCAGCTTAGTGAGATGTCTAAAAGGTTAGATGAGATGGCTTCTGCCATGACTGCCCTTACTACTCAGCTTTTGGGTCCCAAAAGCCCCAAACACAATTGATAAACCCTCTACTAGTGCAGAAAAGGCTAAGGAGGTAGTACAAGTTGATGAGGATATTGGGAGTCAGGAGAAGAATGAGCCTGGGTCAGTAAATCTCCAACCTTCAAAGGAAGATTTGAAGGATTTCATCAATCAGCAAATCAAGGAGTCTATAGCACACGGGAAGGAGGTCACTCTGTTCAAAGAGGAAGACCTTATCCCGAGGAGTTTGACTTAGTACAATACCCCAAAGGTTTTGTTTCCCCTTCCTTCAAGCTCTTCAATGGTATAGGAAACCCACGTCAACATTTAGCTCACTTCAGAGCTGGGTGTTGTAATGTGGGTGGCAGTGACGCTCTCTCTTCAGACAGTTTGTGAGCAGTCTTTCAGGGGTGGCTTTTGACTGGTACGCTGAGTTACCAAATGGTTCAGTAAAGACCTTTTCAGAGTTGGAATCCTTGTTTGTAAAGAGGTTTGCGGGGGCCCAACATCACGTTACAGTGGGAGACCTTGTGGTGGAGAGGCAAAAGCCAAATGAGGGGTTGGTGGATTACATTCTTAGGTGGAGGAATCTTAGCCTAAAATGTGAACCACAACTCCAAGAACAGCATGCCATAGAAATTTTACTAAGAAATATTCATGGTCCTATAGCACTCATTCTTAAAGGGTTCACTATTAGGACTTTTGAAAAATTGATTAGTAAAGCTTCTGGCTTGCAATCTGAAGCATCTCAGTTGTCATTCCTTAAAGATAATAGCAATGGTGACCAAGCCAAGAAATTCAAACAGCAAGCAGTTGAAAAAAAGGGCAGTGTGTCAGCATTATCTTTTCAAAAGGGGAAGCAGATTCAGATCACTGAGCAGCAGCAGCCTAGAAAGATCACTGAGCAGCAGCCTAGAAAGGATAAGAAGAGGGCAGTCAAAAAGCCTGATCCTAGGGGATTGACAGAAAAGATTAACAACAGTACTTTTTTAGGAGAGATGCCACAAAGAAAATCTTTAAGTCTTTGATCCAAGATGATAATTTCCAACTCCCCAAACCCAAAAGACCAGCAGATGTTGATAAGAGCAATGAGCCAAACTATTGCCCCTATCATAGGATGTTGGGTCATGTTCTAGAAGATTGCTATGTTTTTAAAGATTGGGTTGAAAGTGAGTACAAGTCTGGTAGGATGAGTATTCCTAATGCATACCTAGCGAACCCCTCACAAGGGTTTGTTAAGGTTATTCATGTGGAGGTCATCCCTACTAAGGGGCAGAAAACAGAGTCAGCCACTACAGTTTCCCCTCCAACAGTGTTCAGCCAGAAGGGCAGTCTTGAGTTGCTTACAGATTCAGAGGGTTGGCAGTTGTCTTTGTCCAGATCTTCCTTGAAAATGCTAAATAAGTTACCCAACACCCCATTGGAGTTTCCAAAAGGAACTCAAATGCCCATAAAAAAGGCATTTGGAGTTCCTCCAAATAACTCAATGGAGGGAAAGGGTCCTTCACCTTTGAAACTTCTTGAAAAGAGAGTTTCAATGGTGAAGGGAAAGGAAAAAGAAGAATCATTTCCTAAAATCAAGCAAGTTATCCTTCCAAATGGCAAGGGGAAATCCCCAAGCCTCTTACCCTCTCTGATTTCATGTATGTTCCAAAGGGTGTTAGTGAAATGAACTATCCTTCCGCGTACGTGCAATCTGTCCATTCTGAATCTGATAATGAACAATCTATGTCTGAGTCTTCTCAATTGCCTGAATCATGTGAATCTAGTTCTGATGATGATCTACCCGTGTACAAAATGCAGGGAGTAAAGATTGTCATTGAGCCCGAGTCACCTGATTTAGAGACAAATCAAGTTAAAGAAGAGTCAGATTCTGAGGTTTTGGTTGATGTGACATCAACTTCTGAGCCTGAAGAAGTAACAGAAATAAATCTCAGAAGTGGTCGTGTTGTACCATCTCCAATGGCATCTAAAAAAGATAAGGGAAAAGAACCTGTCAAACAAAATGAGGGCGTGGTTCCACCAACACATGTTCCACAAGAATAAGTGGGTGGTGGACCACCAAAAGTGGATTATAATGTGCTAGCTCACCTTAGGAAACTACCTGCGAGGTTGAGCATATATGATGCTCTCGTGCTTTCTCCTGAAATGCGAGAGGCTTTGGTCAAGGCTTTACTTGATCCTGAAATTTGTTTGGCTCAACTCGCAGAGTGTTCCTTTGAGGGGGCTTTACACTTCAAAGAAGTACCTGGAGTAACCTTTTCTGATGAGGATTTACTTCTAGGTACTTCAGATCACAATCGCCCACTGTATATAACTGTTGACATTGACAACTTCAAGTTGAATATAGTGCTTGTTGATCCGGGTGCATCGGTCAACATAATGAGCCTAAGAACTTTGGCCCATCTCAATGTTGATACGCAAAAATTAAGTTCTGACAAAATGATGTTGCGTGGCTTCAATGAAAAGGGGCAAAGGGCTTTAGGCTCCGTCACTCTTTCTCTTTGATGGGGGATTTGATAACTGAGGCTAAATTCCATATCATTGATTCTGAAACTTCATTTAAAGCACTTCTTGGTAGGCCTTGGCTCCATGAATACAAAATGGTTCATTCCTCTCTACACCAATGCATGAAATATGAAAGGAATGGTGTAGAGTACTGCATAAAGGGAGATTTGAAACCATTTAGTGTGCATGAAGTTGGGAAATACGAAGATGCTTCTTATTATGTTCCAAAGAGGCTATCAGTGTTTTCTAGATCTGTGGTACCAACTGAAGATCAAGTGGAAACTAGTGCACCTAAAGAAAAGTCTCCAACACTTGTCCAAGAACACCTTCAAGAGGAGCTTGAAGAGAAGATTAGATGGAATCCTGCCCCTCCTTCAACACAATGAGGAGGTAGGATGGCACAACGTGCTCGTGGGAGAGATCGTGGTAGAGGAGGTAGAAGCCAAGATGGGTGGAGGATGAGGGCCACCAATGCCTCATCTCCACCACCTACTCCTAGAAGGCCCATCACCCATGTAGGCTCAGGGTCCAATACAAAAGCTGAGTCAAATGTGATGGGTAGTTCAAAAGATGCTGGTTCAAAGTGGGTGATCACTGAAAAGCCTATTTGGAACATTAAAGAAAATTTTTCATGTGATGAGGACAATTCTCAGAAAGAGGAGGTGTCCGATCTCACTACATTTGAAAAGCTGAATGAGTTTGCAAAAACTTTAACTCCTTTGTCTGAAAGCAAAGTAGATGATTTAAATGTATGTGTTGCACCTAATTTAGAAGAAGAGGTGGGGAAGAAGCGTGTTTTCTATAAAGCACATCAACCCTCAAGTTCAGAAGTGGGTGTAGAACTTGAGGATCTTTCTTTGAATGAAATGGTAGAACTACCTTTTGATTGGTATCCCGCTGGTGTACAAAGTTTGATTAAAAGAGGTTTTGCTCCTTTATGTGGTCCAAAGGCGAAGCCCAACAACATGAAAATTTGTGGAATCCTAAATACAAATTGAAAAAGAATAAATATGGTGTTGGCTTTGGTACTATCGGACCAATAGATGACGCTGAATACTGTTCGGTTATTACCAATAATCTGGAAGTTGATATGATCTTTACAGAAACCTACAACGCTGTTGAGAGGTTATGTTTAGAGGCTAGCAACGACCCGGATTACCTTCAAATTAGGGATGCACCCCCTGAATTTGAGGAAGAAATCAAATCAACGATTGATGAATTGAAAGAAATTAATTTGGGTACTAAAGAAAATCCACGCCCCACTTTTATAAGTGCTTTGTTAAATGAGAATGATGCCAACGATATGGTACAACTCTTGACAAAGTTTAAGGACTGTTTTGCTTGGAGTTATGATGAAATGCCCGGATTAAATCCAGACATAGCAGTCCACAAACTTGCCATTCAACCAAATGTTGTTCCAGTCAAACAAGCTCCTAGAAGGATGCGTTTGGAAATTGAACAACAAGTGATTGAAGAAGTGAAAAAATTACTTGAAGCTGGTTTTATTCGAGAGAAAAAATACCCTCTTGGTTAGCCAGTGTTGTCCCTGTTAAGAAAAAGAATGGACAGATTCGCGTATGTGTCGATTTTAGAGACTTGAATAAAGCATGTCCTAAAGATGAGTTCTCATTGCCAATCCCTGAACTCATGATTGACATTGCTTCTTCTCACGGTCTCTTTTCCTTTATGGATGGGTCCTCAGGGTACAACCAAATCAAAATGGCCCCGGAGGACGAGCAATATACTGCTTTTAGAACACCCATTGGAATATACTGCTATAAGGTCATGCCTTTTGGCCTTAAGAATGCTGGTGCAACCTACCAGCGTGCAATGACCAGAGTTTTTGATGAACTCATTCATGACAAAGTTGAATGCTACATTGATGATCTCGTGGTCAAAAGCAAAGAAAGAGAGGATCACTTGTTTGATTTAAGGGTTGTATTTGAACGACTTCGTCGGTACGACCTCAAGATGAATCCCTTAAAGTGTGCTTTCGGGGTGACTTCAGGGAAGTTTCTTGGTTTTGTTGTTCGACATCGTGGCATTGAAATCGACCCTACTAAAATCAAGGCTATATTAGAAATGAAACCTCCTAGAAGTCTTACTCAATTAAGATCTTTCCAAGGTAGGTTGGCATATCTAAGACGTTTCATATCCAATTTGTCTGGTAGATGCCAACCCTTTGCAGCCCTTTCAAAGAAAGATTCAGAATTCTATTGGGACGATAGCTGCCAAAAAGCTTTTGATAGTATAAAACGCTATCTTTTGTCCCCTCCAGTTTTGGCCGCTCCCATTCCAGGGAGGCCATTAATTCTTTACACTGCAGCTTCAGATGAGTCTCTTAGAGCTTTGTTGGCCCAAACCAATAATGAAGGAAAAGAGAATGCCCTATACTACTTGAGCAGACGTCTGATTCCTACTGAAATGAATTACCCTTCATTGAGAAGCATTGCTTATGCCTTATTTTTGCTGTTCAAAAACTTAGGCATTACATGCTCTCTCATAAAGTCAATCTGATCTCTAAGGTCAATCCCCTTCAGTACCTCATGACCCGTCCAACACTCTCAGGACGTTTAGCCAGATGGGCCATGATACTACTTCAATTCGACATCACTTTCACTCCCCAACGTGCTATAAAAGGACAAGCTCTTGCTGATTTCCTAGCAGCACACCCAATACCGGCAGGATCTCCCTAAACGACGATCTTCCGATGAACAAATAATGAGTTTGGATAACCACGAAAGCCCTGCTTGGGAGTTGTATTTTGATGGTGCGGCCTCTTTCCAAAGAGGTACTGAACCACAGACCCTTCTCCCCGGTAAAGCTGGAGTTGGTTTGATATTCATAACACCTGACAAAGCCGTATTGCGATATTCTTACAGTTTATCGGACCCTTGTACAAACAACGAGGCGGAATACGAAGCTCTGATAACTGGTTTAGAATTAGCAATATCCATGGAAATTAAGAATATTAAAATTTATGGCGATTCACAGTTGGTGATTAACCAAGTTGCGGGAACATACAAAGTTTTGAAACCCAACTTGCTTAAATACCACTCGTATGCCATGAAATTATTTGAGCAAATTCCTAGTGCAACTTTGGTTAGAATACCGCGTGGTCAAAACGCTACGGCGGACGTTCTAGCAAAGCTTGCTAAGGAAATGTCATGCCCTGAGAAGAGTTCAGTCCAAAAGAAGTTCAAAATCGCCAAATCTTGTCTCCTATTGACTTTGAAAATTTGAATGAACCTTCTTCCTTTGGTGAGTTCTCATTTGTGGTAGAGGATGATGATGATTGGCGCCAACCTTTCATTGAATATCTCCAAAATGGTAAACTACCGAAGGAGAAGTCCGTTGCTCACCAAATAAAGAACAGAGCATTGTCATTTTCACTAATTAACAACACCTTGTATCGACGGTCATTTGACCAAATGTGGTTGCGATGTCTTGCAAAAGATGAAGCCCACAAGATAGTGACCGAGGTACATGCGGGGTTGTGTGGCGCCCACCAATCGGGCCCCAAAATGAAATTGAAAATTAAAAGGCTTGGGTACTATTGGCCATCAATGATTAAAGATTGTGTGGAAATAGCACGGAAATGCCACCAATGCCAAGTACATGGGGTAGTTTTGCATCAACCACCAAATGTTTTGCACCCAACAATAGCCTCTTGGCCTTTTGAAAGCTGGGGAACTGATATTGTTGGGCCTATTGATCCTCCGTCCTTGAAGGGTCATAGGTTTATACTTGCTGCTACCGATTACTTCTCAAAGTGGGCTGAAGTCATACCACTGAGGGAAGTCAAAACTAGCCATGTACTGCAATTTTTGAAGGACCATATCGTATACAGGTTTGGCGTTCCTCGTCGAATCATATCCGATAATGGTCCTGCTTTTAAGAGTACCAAGCTTAATCAATTTGTTAGCAAACATAGCATTGATTGGAGGTATAGTACGATATACTATCCTCGAGCTAATGGATTGGCTGAAGCTTTCAACAAGACATTAGTTCAATTATTAAAGAAAACCTTAGACGAGAACAAACGTCAATGGCACGAAAAGTTGGTTGAGTCATTGTGTGCCTATCGGACCACATATAAAACCCCAACACAAGCCACTCCGTTTGCTCTAGTCTATGGAGCGGAGGCGGTTCTCCCTTTGGAGTTACAGCTCCCATCTCTTAGAATTGCAATAAACAATGAAGTCACAAGTGAACAAAATGCCCAACTAAGGTTGGAGGAACTCGATGGTTTAGATGAGAAGCGTTTGCTTGCTCAACAGAACCTCGAGTTGTACCGAGCCCGCATGGCTCAAGCCCATGATAAATTGGTCCGTCCTAGGACTTTCAATGTTGGCGACTTGGTCCTAGTTCTTCGCAGACCGATTATAGCCCACCGTAAAATAGGTGGCAAGTTCGAACCTACTTGGGAAGGCCCTTTTGTAGTAGAGAAGGCCTATCAAGGTGGATCTTACCAGTTGATTGATTGTAATGGTGAACGTCCCATGTTGCCTATCAATGGGCGTTACCTCAAGAAATATTACAATTGATTGTATCCAAATTTTAAATTTCAATGAATGAATGTTTCTTTCAAGTGGAAATGTTCTTTTCATCTGGTTGTGGACTGGGTCCGGATTATTAAAATCTCGGTCCAAACTTTCAAACCTTTCACCTTTCCCCCAAAAGGAAAGTCAATGCAACCTCTCCCCAAAAAGGAAAGGCAATTCAATTTTCTCTAAAAAGAAAATCAAGTTCATCTTTCTCCAAGTGGAAGTTCATCTTCTCTTTCCCTCAAAGGAAAGTTCAAATTTATCTTTATCCAAATGAAAGTCAAATGCAAATCTTAGTACCAAATGCTAAGTGTAGACATCCCCAAATAGGAGTCTTCTTATCAATTTTTGAGTTTAGGTAGAATTCAAACCTTCTAAGGTCTCTCCTAGCTCATTCCTTTAGATCTTGTTCTACCCAAATTGAACATCATAGATCTATCCAAATTTAGACTTTTTAGTGGTTGCCAAAATATCTCTTAGTCTTCCCAAATGGTAAGATTTATCTAGCCAAAATAGATAATCTTATACCAAATACCTTTAAGGCTTAAGTAGTAGTCAAGATACTCTTAACCTTAGCTCTTTTGAATTTTATCTTACCAAAATAAGATAAACTCTACGTTTAATTGGTTGCCAAAATACCTCTTAGAGCTTTTCAATAGGTGTCAAATGCCTTTTGACCTTTAGGAGATAGCAAATGTTCCTAACCCTTCTCAAGAGATAGTGAAAATATCTTTGAGAACCCTTTAGGTGGTAGTCAAGATACCCCTAGCTTTTAGGAGATAGCAAGATATCCCTAAGACCCCCTTTAGAGACACCAAATGTCTCTAATTTCTCTTCAAGTGATAGCCAAAATATCCTTGGAAATCTTGTAGGTGGTAGCAAAATACCCCTAGCCTTTAGGTAATAGAAAGATATCCCTAAGCTCCTTTAGAAGTTATCAAATTTCTTCTAATCAAATCAAATTCTTTCTAAAGGTATCAAATATCTTTAGGAATCCCTTTTAGAAGTTGCCAAAATGCTTCTAATTAATCCAAAATCTTTCTAGAGATATCAAACATCTCTAGGAGCCTCTTAGAAGTTATCTAGATACTTCTAATCAAGTTAAATCATTTCTAGAAATATCAAATATCTCTAGAATTTTCTTTAGAAGTTGCTAAAACACTTCTATTCCTATCAAATCCTCTCTAAAGATATCAAATGTCTTTAGAGACCTCTTTAGAAGTTGTCAAAATGCTTCTAAACACTCTTCCAAGAGAAATCTAAAACTCTTTCTTTAAGGTGATATATAGAAATCTCCTTATCTTTATAGATCTTGCTTAAATCCAAGTTTAGGCTTTCATAGATCTCTCATTCTCTTTCAAATCATACTCTATTTGATTTGGAAGATCTCGTTTGATCATTATTTGGTCAACGCCAATATGTGTGGCGTACTTCTTTTCGTTCACCACACATATTGGGGGTCCTTTTGTTGACGAATATTTCGCACCGACTCGACCCCGATCGAGCCCGACTAGGCTCGATCGCGCTCGATCGACTCGATCGATCGACGTCGAGACAAAATCAACTCAAATTAGACTCCAATTTAATTAAATTAAATCAATTTAATTAAATTAAAATTAAATCAAATCATTTAAAACCTAATCGAACCTCGTCGAGCGTCGTCGAACCCAATTCGACGCTAATCGGCATCAATCGGAGTTCAATTTCGCAAAATTGACTCAATCGAACAAAATCGGACCCAAATCGACTCAAATCGATTCGGGTCGAGCCCAATTCGGAGCCAATTTCAGCCCAAATTGATTGATTTGGGCTCAATCAACTCCCCAAATCAGAATTTTGAACCTAGGGCTGAGATTTTCTCTCAAATCTCACCCAAAATTTGGGTTAAATGTACTCAAGTACATTCCCCTCGTTTCAAGCAACGAGGCAGACTCATTGGCTCATTTGGGCGGTCCCCTTGGTTTGTCCGTCCGAAGCTAGAGCAGAACAAGAGCGGGAGAGGGAGTGGGGAGCGGCATTTTTTTCGACTCCCCTGTTCTTTCCTTCGTTCGTCCCGACACACAGAGAGAGAGCGAGTGAGAGAGAAGAGGCGGAGAGCTCCCTTCGTGCGACTCCTCCAGGCGATTGCTCCCTTCGTGCGACTCCACCAGGCGGAACCCCAGTCCACACCGAAGCCCCCGTCCGCACTCCTTGTGTTCGGAAATCCCGTCCAGCCCTCCTCCCGCGTGCGGAACATTCGCCCGAACCCGCCAGGGCTCTCGGCCGAGTCTCACAGAAGCTCCGTCTCCAGCATCTGTGGGATTCCCTGAGGCCGTGAGCTCCCCTCCGTGGCCCTAGTTCGCTCCCAAGGCCTCGGTTCCATTCAGGCTGAAATCTGTGTGGTATTTCTGCTGAAAGAAGGTTTCTAGCTCTTCCTCCTTCAACTCCGGCGACCTCGAGACGAGTTGGGAGCTGTTTGAAACCTCCAAACAGCAAAAGGAGGCTCCTAAACCTCCCAAACAGCAGTTTGGAACCTTCAAATCGTTGTGGACAGCGGTGGTGACGTCCGGAACGGCTTGGACAGCGGATTGGAACTTGGAGCGGAGCTTGGACAGCAATTGGAACGTGGAGAGGAGCTTGGACAGCGGATTAAAGCTTGGAGCGGAGCTTGGACAAAGCTTGGAACTTGGATAGGAGCGCTTGGACAACCCGGGGAAGGTATACCATTAAAACTTAGGCGAAACCTTAAGGCTCCCAAGGCCAATTGCAATGTGATTGACGATCCAAAGCCTTAGGTCCTTAGAAACTTTAATTTTTGGTCCCCCAAAACCCTTGTGTTGGCTGTCCACTTCGCAAAGGCTATGGAAATTGGTCGATTTCCATTAGTTGACTCTTACGTAAGGGTCCGAAGAGGATTTTGATGCGTATAAAGATGTTGGGTTGGTATCCAACACCTTTTAAATTGTATGTCTTTGCATTCATGCAACCCTTCCATTACCTATGCTTAAACTATAGGTTAGACCATTTTATTTGACCTAGAAATCAAATGTTAGGATGTACACTTCTCTTTATAGTGTTGCATGCTAGGTTAGGTTCCTTAGGTCGACGCGCTACGGCAAAATTGACATATGTTTATGGTATGAATGTTTGCTAAAGTTCAATGTTTAATAAATTTGGTGGAAACTTGTGGTGGAGTTTTGATACAAATCATCATGAGATTTACTACAAGTCTCCAAAGACTTATATTGTAAACCCCACGACATTCATAACCAACTAAATTCATGACAAGCCATTCCATCAAGTTTATTTTGTTTAGAATGATGATTGCCACTTATTTAGAACAACCCTAATCCCTAGAGATTTGGAAGGAGAGTAAAATGGTTTCATTTAATTCTAAACGATTTTGAGGTCACATGGGCCTTCATAAGCCCATGAGTGCCTATGCTTAGAATTATCTAATCCCATTTTTGAAACTTTCAAATTGAGGGTTTATGATGAAATGATTGAAATACATTTATGTGCTAAGGGTTGTTTGCTCGCTTTTCTTTTATATCCAAAATCTACAAATTTATAAGCATGATTATTTAATTTCCAAATGCTTCTTGAAGCAAGGGTGGTGTATTCCATGACAATCAAATGTTTATGGATCATACTCCACCAAGCATCGAAATTACTTAAGCATGATTAGTCAAATTTGTAAGTTAAAGGATTCAAGTGCAATGATAGTTGAACTTAGCATATATTCATCCCCTTAAACATACAAACTACATTCACGTTTCTAGGCTTCTTAGATGATGTCAATCCAATCATAAGACTCCTTAGAAATCGTAGGAAATCGATCTTCCCCTTTAAATGAATCCAAACATTCATGCAAACTATAAAAGACTCTCTTTTCATATGTGATGAGTTGGAACCTCCCAAAATTCCATAATATCGCAACATGAAAATCTTGAACCTTAGAATCCAATTCTAGATTCATACACCCCTTCACTCAAACTAAATTGAGTGAGTGAAGAAATCCATTTGAACACCAAATGTTCAAGAGATATCTCCCAATCTTGCGACCTCTAGGTCACATCTCTTTTTTGTCGTCTTCCAATCAAAAATAGTTGTAGGAGGCCAACCCATTCTCTTAAGACTCAAAATTAGGAGAATGCTCACCTCTCTTTGTTCCTTTTAAACGTCACATGTTTAAAAGAACTTCTCCAAACTCATGACCAAATCCTAAGTTTACTTCTTTCATTTGTTAAGACACAAAATTATCAAGTGAACGATTCTCCTCTTACATGATATCACCCTTGAGTTGGGACCAAATTTCAAACTCTCCATCTCATTTGTTGGAACCCTAAAACTAACAAATGAATAGTCCTTTCCTTTCATGTATAATGATTTGAAACCTTTAAAGGTTCCAAACCAAAATCATTTCATGAATCATGTAATTCTAGGATCAAAGTCCTAGGTTTACTTGACCGTTTGTTGAAGGAAAATCAACAAATGTCCACCCTTACATATTCTTCATGCATGATACTTAGAGCATTCTCAAAGCTCTAAGTGTTAGAGTGCATAAATCTTTTGAAACTTGGAACAAATTCCAAGTTCCCTTCACATCCTTTGTTGGACTCAAAACCAACAAAGATCTACTCATGCAAGATGTCCTAAGGCTCCTCAAGCCTTTAAATATGTCGTTGTATGAGTCCTTTGATTTTAGGACCAAATCCTAAATTTTTTCCTCATTTGTTTGTTGAGACAAGATCAATAAACAATAAGTTACTCATCCTTCTCATGCATGATTACTTGGGACCTCTCAAGTCTCCAAATATATCATTGCATGAATCATTTGGAGCTTAGGGTCAAATCCTAAGCTCCCTCCTTCATTTGTTGACTCACCAAATCAACAAATGCTTGCACTTCCATAGGTGGTATTTTGGAGCCTCTTTAAGCTCCAAATGTTCATCATATGGACCACTTGAACTTGAGACCAAACTCTCAAGTTCTCATACTTAGTTTGTTGAAGCACCTAATCAACAAATAATTCACTCATGTGTTGTATTTAGAGACTACCCAAGCCTCTAGAGGCTTCTCCTACATATGAATCATTGTAGTTTGGGGTCAAACTCTAGGCTATCAACCCTTGTGTTGGAACATAAAACCAACCCATCTTTTCCTTCCCTTCGTTTGTTAAGACATGCAATTGACAAATGAATGTTCCACTCTCCCATGTATGATAATTTGAAGTCTCCAAAGGCTTCGATCAATTATCATTACATGATAGTCAAACTTTAGAAACAAATTCTAAGTAATCCTCCACTTGAATGTTGAAATAAAATCAACAATCCTTCTCTCTCATACATGATTATTTGAGACATCTCAAGTCTCCAAACGTATCATTGTACGAATCATCTAGACTTAGGACCAAGTCCTAAGGTGTTTCTTCATTTGTTGAATCATAAAATTAACAAATGAGTATCTGTCCCTATTCACTTGGCTCCAACAAAGTGAATGACCTTCCCCTTGAGTATCAAGTACTCAAAGAACATCTTTGAAATTTTGTAACTCTCAAGTTACATCTTTCTCCTTCAACCCCAAAGTTGTAGGAAATTCACTAAATCATTTATTTGTTGGAACATAAACCAATGAATAATCCTTTAGACTAGGATTCAAATCCTAGTCTTCCTCATTTGCTTAGCCACTAATTAAGCAAATGAATGCTCCTCCTTGGACACTCAATGTCCAAGGAATTCCTTTCAACATGCATTTCAAAATTTGCTTGTTGCTTCTCTTTTCTACAACCAAAAAGTTGTAGGAAAATCATCTCATTCCCCTAGAACTCTAAAGTTAGGAGAATGTGTACGTCTCTCTGAACACCAAATGTTCAAAGAACGTTCTTGGACTTGCAACCCATAAGTTGCGTCTTCCTCCCTCTTTCCTACAAATCAAGATTGTAGGAGAGTATTTAACTCTGTCTTCATGCTCCCAAACTCAAATTGGAAGTATGAATCCCCTCCTTTGAACGTCAAATGTTCAAGGAAGATCTTACACTTTGCAACCTCCAAGTTGCATTTCTCCCTTTCTTCTCTACAAACCAAATTTGTAGAGAAGTTCCATTTCTTTCTACAACTCAAGAGTTGTAGGAAGCTTCTCAAGTAATCTATTTGTTGGAGCACAAACAACCGAATAATCCTTTGAATATAGGATTCAAATCCTAATCTTCCTCATTTGCTTAGTCACTAATTAAGCAAATGAAAGCTCCTCCTTGGACACCCAATGTCCAAGAAATCCCCTCAATATGCAAATCCAAAATTTGTTTGTTGTTTCTCTTTTCTACAACCCAAAACGTTGTAGGAAAACTCTCACATTCTCCTAAAATCTAAAACTAGGAGAATGTGCACGTCTTTTTGAACATCAATTGTTCAAAGGACGTTCTTGGACTTGCAACCCATAAGTTGCATTTCCTTCCCTCTTTCCTACAATTTAAAATTGTAGGAAAGTATTCAAAATCTGTCTTCATGCTCTCAAACCCAAGTTGGGAGGACGAATCCCTCTTTGAACACCAAATGTTCAAGGGCACTCAAGAATGTAGAACCTCTAAGTTGCGCATTATTTCTCTTTCTACCAAAACAAAAGTGTAGAAAATCTCTCCATTCACTTGGCCTAAATCAAGTGAATGTGTGTCATTTCCTTGGAACTCCAAATATTCAAAGAGGTCTTGGAAGCTTGCAACCCAAAGTTGCATCTTCCCCTCTCCTTTCTACAACTTAAAAGTTGTATGAAAGTCTCATCCAAGTCGCCTATTTGTTGAATCAAAATCAACGAATAGTTTAATCTAAATCATTTGTTTGTTGAACCAAATTCAACAAATAATTTCATATCAAATAAAAAGATCAAACTTTAGCCAACATTTAAATGACTTCCAACAAAAAAAAAAAGCAAAACCACTAGTTTAATCAAAAGTTTTCCCAAATCAAACTTGGGATGTAATTAACCATAGGGGCTTGCCCCTATGGGATGTCTGTACCCCAGAAATAAATAAACCCCACTCAACCAAACATTGAGTGGGGGAATCTCTGTTAAATAATTGTAAATTTTATTATTGAGCCCATAAGAAAATGGTATTTTTACCCTCCGGGGTAATATATCGTATTCTTATGCCGTGCCCGATTATAAAATATGCAATCCGTTTGAGGATACAAAAAATTCTCCAACAGCGTGCATCAGGCCTACCCGCCTCGTCGCATGCATCACACAGAATTCCCCCCTACCACGCTAAGAAAAGCGTGTATAGGTGGTTGACCGGCTCGTTACACACACCGAGGACAAGATTTTGGTGTCAAGGGGTCGCTCACCTACCTCATCGTAGGTGTCGCACCGGGTTCCCTTCCCACCACACTAGAGAAAAGTGTGTATGGGCGGTTTGCTGGCTCAACACGCACATCGAGGTAAGAGAGGGATTATTTTTGCTTTAAAATTAATTAGAATTAATTATAATTTAATTAAAATTACTTAAAATAAATATATAATTAATTATATTAATTATAATTAGTATTTAATTAATAATGTGATTAATAATGATTAATTATAATTATTAATTAATTATAATTAAGTTGAATTAACTGTCATTAATTTATAATTAAAAATAATTATTAATAATAATAATAAACTTAAAATGCCCAAAGGGCTGCTCTGTAATAGAATTTGGCCGAAGAGGCGCACGACAGGGAGAAGGTTAACCTTACGGCCAGTGAGCTCCTGCTCTTGCTTGCGCTCAAACAGGAAGGGAACGTCGCTGGAGGAACGAAGTCGAACAGCACGCAGGAGCCAGAGAAAGTTATCTTCACAGCCGCAAGCTCACGTTGTAGCTTCCGATCAAAAATGTCGGAACTTCCGAACCGACAGGATGGGAAGGTCGTTGAAGGCACGAGGTCGAACGACAGCGACGGGGCCAAGGAAGGGCGCGAAATGGAGAAAGTTCATTCACAGACGGCGAGCTTCCGTTATTGCTTCCGCCAAAATGTCACAACTTCCGATCCAATCACGGAGGAGTCGAAGAAACGCGTGTGAGGAAGAGAGATCATAAGCACCTTTCAACAGACTTTATTAAAATTAAATATGACGAAATGTTATTTCATAAAGCCAATATAATATTTATTGCATTCAATAAAAGTATGTGCATTAAAATATAAAAATTGATATACATGAATTTATGCAATAATAAATCCAGAATAATCTATTTATGGAACTTGCTAATTCAAATGAGCAAGAAAATACAATGCTGTGAAAACCGAACCGGACAACGAACCGGAAGAAGGAGAGGTTCACGGTTCGACCGGTTCAACCGATCTAACTGGGGTCGAACCGGATGACGTAATAAATAATAAATATTATTAAAATTTAATAAAATTAACATAATAATAATATTATCATTCAAAGTTTGAGACAAAAAATTAAATTAAAAAAAAAATTATGAAACATAAAATTTATATAATTAAGTAAAAGAATTATATTAAAATCTCACATAAAAGAAAAAAAATTCTATAAGAATTTACACTCATAAAAATATGATAATTTTAAATTTAAATATTTTTTTAAATTAAAATTTAATTTTTAATTTAAATTAAATTTATATATAACCATATAATTTAATATAAATACATATTTAATATAAATTTAATTATAAAATAAGTTTATAAATTTAATATAAATTATTCTTATTTTATATTATATGATTAAATGTATTTTACATATTTATGTTGTATACCAAATTTCTTTTATAAATTTATATCTTAAATAATTAATTAATAATTAAATACATAAAATTATTAATGATAAATTATTTTTATTGTGTATAAATAAATAAATTTTTATTATTAACTAATAAATAAGTTTCATTTACATAAAAAATAATTAATTAAAAATTTTGTTTACAAATAGTTTTTATCTTTAGTCCCACATCACTTGAGAAGACTTTCTTGCTAGTGTTTATATAGCATTTTGAGTTCTCTTGTGTTAAGAGCTCACATGATACCACCACTCCATGTGAAATGCTTCATGATGATTTGGAGATAAATGTTTTATAATAAAAGATATATTATTATTAATTAAAATTTTTAAATATATGTTAAACTATTTATTTAAAAAATATTTAAATTTTTTAAACCCTAATAATAGTGTGTTTAATTTAATTTAAGAGTTTTAATATTAATATTTTTATTGATAATGATTAAGTTTAATATTTATTTAATATTATATAATTTATTTAACTAATATTATTAAAAAAACTTGAACCGATCGGTTTTAAAAAACCGGGACCGGTTCACCGGTTAACCGGCGGTTATACCCAAAACCAGTCGGTTCAATGTGAAGGCGGTTTTCAGATTGGACCGAACTGGCCCTTAAACTGGTTCACGGTTGAACCGGTCGGACCGGCCGGTCCGGTCCAATTTTTAAAGCACTGAGAAAATATCTTTACAAGTGTTGGCAAATAATCAATAAATTTCACAATGATGATAGGACTGGCGGCTTATGCTATTATCAAATGACCTAAATTCAAATAGTATGGATTACGCCCCTAACAAAGAAGTATACGCTTATCCCAAAATAAATAATAGTTATTAACCTTTAGGTGAGCGACACAAACTCCAAGCCTACTAGATATTCAACCAACAAAGCTACGAGCGTAACTACTCAAAAGACCTATAAGAAGTGAATCTAAAAATAATATTAAGCACACACTTCAAGGTATAATTATGAATATACTAATAAATTTTTAGTCACCGAAAATACCAAATCAAATATCAATAAATGTGATATAAAATATGACCTAACAAGACACCTTATTGAGACCAAAATTAAAAGATAACTTCACAAACAATTTTAGATTAATAATACATCTAAAAGATATAAAATAATATAGAGTTTGATCAAATCCAACATCAAAGTTAAATAAGTCCCCCCCCCCCCCCCCCCCCACCCACCAAAAATAAAAAAAAATATCATCATGCAAGAAATTTAAGTCTATACAATAGAATTGAAAGAACTCTTAAGTAGGTGATTAGAAACAAAACAAGAAGAAAGAGAAGGTGAGGGAAACCTCCTTGTAAAAGGAGAGGAGATTGAAAGACGTTTGCCGATATTTGTTATTGCAAGAAAGGAGCAAAGAGGGGGGAGAAGGAAGAATTTTGGCTGCTATAGAGAGGCAAGGGAAGGATAATAAGCGATGCCCTAGCCTCCCATTAGCTTTAATGGCGAGAGGAGAGTCAAGAGCAGGAAAATTGAGATAGGAGGCGGGAGGATCGCGTGATGATCGCGATTGGAGAGATAGAGGTCACGTGAAAGGCATTCGGCTTTGGTCGGCAATTCACGTGCGTGACAGGGAGCAGGACGGGTCGGTTTGTGTGAAACATATAGACCGGTTCAATCCAAGCTCGGCTATTACATTTATTGCGTGATTTCTATCATTATTCTTTTCATATACTTTTTTGGTGATTAGCGTATGCATGACTAAAATTTTGTGAAGTGGGGTATATGTTGGATTACTTTTTTTGATTTGTGAATCTTCATCATTTATGAAATTTTATAGTTGCTATTAACTTGTGAGATTTCAGATTTTGGATACTAATACAATATTGTTTGGAATGAAATAGGTATTCAATATTTTTGTATTAAAGGTGACTATTTTTTTTAAAAGTTGAGAGTTGATGATTTACAAACTGTGATTTTTTATTTACTTACATTATGCATCTCATCCTAAGTTGCATTATTGAATTCTAAACCCTTCAACATCCTGAATTGTGGAGTCAACTGCCAGGCCTAGTTAATTTATTCAATATTTTTAATTAAAAATGTTTATTTAAAAAAATAAAAATTAAAAAAAAAAACCTGCCAGGCCTTGTCACAGCAAAATGCTCCAAAAGACTCAGCAACAGCTACTATCAGTGGAGCTGCTCACATTTCTCTCCTTTGTCATTTATCTTTCCATTAATGGCTATGTTAGACTGGAAGAAACATCATGAAACTTGAAAAAACCTGAGGGGCGGCAAAGCCAAACTTGAAAAGGATATAGTGATGACAACAGCTGGCTCAAAACCGAATGCATCAAGAGTTCATGAACCCAAAAAAGGATTTGTGCTTGGATACTTATCATAGCAATAATGTAGCAAATTCATGTATAAATAATTTAAGCATGAGAATTGACAATAAATAAAACAGTTTTAAAGGATTATTCGAGCTAACTATAAATGCGCAAAGCTACAAGACCTTTATCTGATGATTATAAACTGCATTTAACAGCTCATACTATTTAAATCAAACAAACAAATTCAAAAATCGATAAGAGACTACCGGAAGAGAAGAAAAACAAATCAGGGAAATAGAGTTCGATACAAAATCCTGAAATACAAGTTTAGAAATCTAACCATGCTTGATCTCTGTAGGACTTGGCTTCGAATTCCATTTCAAATCCTTCAGAAATGTCATCACAATTGTCTAGGAAAAAAATTTATTAATGAAAACGAAGTTTTGATTGCAACAAGCCCAAAATAACATAAAAGGATAAATAAAGAGCATAACCAACTAACCAAGAATAAACAATATGACCAACATTCCTTACTGGAGTTGTAATATACATCAATGATGATAATTATAGAATTTGCCGGTGACTAGTAATTCATTTTGTATACTTTCATAATTATCACCATTAGCCTTATCAATTATTTAGGTGTTATTAATAAATGAAAATTTAGGTTTCGTTTGAGACGGTTTTCTTACTGCTTTTTAAAGTAGCTTTTTAGTTAAAAAATTAAAATTTTTTAACTAGAAAGCTGCCTTAAGAAACATTAAGAAATTCGTCCCAAACGAAACCTTAGTAATTGATCAAGTTTAAGACTGATACTCGCTTTTACAATTTGATGTGAGAAAAATGAATAAACGAATCATGACTATATTTAAGGCACAAAAAATCTTTACTCTGCATAATAATTTCAAGCTTATACCATCTGATACCCTGTTAAACAGTATAAACAGATTATCGACAGATGATATACAATCAAACAATTTCAAAATTAATTATCAAGTGAACTAACAAATAAGAAGTGCTTCTTTAAGGTAATCAACAGTAACATTAGAGATTATGTATGGGACTGAAACAGTATGTTGACTGTCCATGAACTCCACAATTAATTTACAGCACATCTTTAAAAGATAGAATAAGAATGATGTGAGGGCGATCAGTTCTTTGTAAGAATTTTTAGTTTGCAGTTGTGCTACAAGGCGCAAAACTATATACTTGATATAAAATTTTAGTGTGAACAATCCAGTAACTCCTTCCCTGGTTTCTACCACTTACGTATTTCTATTTTCATTATCAAAAATAACAACTAGAAATCTAAAAAGATAGAATATGATACAAACATCAATATGATAGAAGCACTACAAACAAAGAAACCATGATTATTCCATTTGATTAAGCACCTTCACGTAAATCAAAACATTGGAGTGCATTATTTGGCAAGCTTTCATCCCCAGCCGGATCCATTTCTATGGAAGAATTAGATGAAGAAATATCCACAATTTTCTCAAAGTTTAGCCTGCTCAGGAACCATCTTTGTATCTGATATCAAACAAGAAAGAGAAGAAACATCACCCATAACATTTAGAAAGAATAAGGATTTACTAAAATATATAAGCAATTACCTGTTGCATTTGTATGGCTTTCTTTTCAGTTCGACCATGAGCACTATAGCAAGTAAATGGTTAAAAAGATAAATTAGCTTTTATATTATATGATCATTCATAAAAATTCATCAGAGCTGAGAAATTCAAATCAGTTATGATTTCTTCTTCTAATTTGAACCTCAAAAACTTTTATTGATTTACTCAAACAGAAAGAAGCTAAGAAGAGTTAAAGGTAACATGGGGCTCACTTAAATTCGTCAGCAAGCTTCTGGTGAAAATTTGGATCCGACAATTCATCATTACCCTGCTGGAGCAGCATCTCCATGCGCCTAATCTGTTGGAAAATGGAAAGCAATTCAAAACTATAAAAAAATTATCTGAGATAATAGAGGACTGCAGGCGCCTAGGAAGCTTCATGTCTCAACCATGTGCAATACAGAAATATGTTATACTAATACACATGGAACAAATCAACAAACCAACCGCGGTAATTCTAATTTGATGAAACGGAAATATTAGCTCCAAACTAGTTTAGGACCCAAAAACTCATGGTCATGACTTTCACTGCAATACACAAAAAACTTTAAATGCAAAAATAAAAAAGAACTATTTTTTTCTCAGTTTTCACACCATGGTAATGATAATATTTTTATTAAATTATATACTTTGTTCTGATCATTTTGATATATTTACATTTTCGATTTTCTCTCTTTATATATATATATATATATATATATATATATATATATATATATATATATATATATATATATATATATCCCAAATAATCTCTCATAAACTAAATTAAATCAATTTTACAAAGTGAAGGGATTAAATTGAGATCAATTTTATATCCCAATTTCCATTAATTTCCACCTAAGAAATCATTTGGGATCAATTTTCTATAATCGAGGGACTAAATTAAAGAAATGTGATAATCTAAGCTTAAATTGACCACATACAAATAGTTGAGGACTATTTTGAACTTCTCTCTGTATATATTGGCACATATAAATTATTTTAATACTAGTATTATTAAACCTATGCTTTATTTGATAAAACCTCTTATAGAATTAATTCATTGTAGACTCAAGTAATACACTGTGGCTAATTAGGAAAGCTACGGTTGAGATTGATTTTAAGGACTATTAAATACATTAACATGACATTGCATCAGTGGTAAATGCAAAAGAATATGCAAGACTAGCCTAAACAAAGATGACTTACCCAAACAAGAGGGATTCCTAATAGATAGAGGTTCACTAGGAAGGAATGGGCATTGTCTACAATAATGAGAAAACACTCAATGGATATGGTGCATCTGAGGTGTTTAAAGATCAACCTGAGAAAATATGGCATGCTCAGGGTCACAAAATCCAATTAAAAGTGGTTCACCAAGGCAGGGGATCCTTAGTATATAGAGGTCCAAAAAGATAATTGCTTAGCTGAAGGTGGTTCACCTAAGCAAGAAAAGTGAGCTGGCAGATAGGTTATACTTAGGGTGAAGGTTACTCATCTAGAAATATGTTCAAACAGACAGGAGTCTGACTAAGCACAGCTGCACGGGGAAAGGACATCTCCTAGGCAAGCAAATCTGCCTATGGAGAGAAGGCAATCTAGGAGGAATTAAACCCCCTAGATCAAGGACTGCTTAAGCAAGTAGAAATTTCTTAAGCAAAAAAGCTTTAATGACCTAAGGGATTGGGACATGATCCTATCTCATAAAAAGTTATGTGTGCAACGGGCTAAAGGAACTCCTAACCCTAGCTATATAATGATATGAGAGAAACTAATGGCCACAAGTAGGGGTATAAACGAGTCGAGTTTTGGCCATTATCGAGCTCGGCTCGTTAGATGGAAAGCGAGCTCAAACTCAAGCTCGAGCTCGAGTTGAGCTCGACAGGCGAGCTCAAGCTTGAGCTCGTCTCACTGTAAACGAGATGGAGCCAGCTCGCGAGCCATAGGCGGGAATTTTTAAATTTATGTGGGATTTTTAAAAATTCGACGGGATTTTTATAACTTAAGCGGGATTTTTAAAACTTAGTCAAAATTTAGAAAAAAAATTATGAATTGCTTAACATTTAAATAAAACTTAGGTGATTTTTATTAATTTTTTTAATATTTAAATTTAATAAATAAAATTAAATTAGTTTAAAAATATTAATATTTATTCAAGCCTGCTAGCGAGCTCACGAGCCGAGCAGGCTCAAGCTCGAACTCGAGCTCATTTACTAAATAAGCTCGAACTCGACTCGTGAGCTCGATAAGCTCAGCTCGCGAGCCCATAAATGAGTCAAGCTCAAGCCGGCTCTGCTCACTTACACCCCTAGCCACATGTGACAATATATGTCATAGAGGGCAATCTCATCGTGCAACTACATGAGCTATCCTACATGCTATTGAGACCAATAGGAGATGTGTTATGATAATGATGTAGGGTTAAATCAATGGTCATCAAACCCTGACTTGCAATACTAAGGTTGAAAGAATATTAACCATGTTAAAACTAAGCACAGCATTCACCTTTTCATCGTGCCATGTTCAAGCCTAGGGAAATAGAGAGCTAGAGGGCTAGAGTCAAAGGGGAAGAAGAAAGAAAAAGGAGATTGACAGTTTGATTTGGTAAAAATCAAACTTTTGTATGTTCTTTTGTAAAACAACTTTAGAGCAAGGTTGATATGTATTAAAGCTTGTGCGAGGAGAGGTTGTCATAAGGTAAAAAAATTATTTTGGGGTTATTTTAATTTAGTTTTAGAACTATAATTTATTAAAATTTATAAGATATAAGAAATCTACAATCTTTTAGGTTGCATATAAAAGAATAAGGTTTCAAGACAACCGATGTGAGCAAATTTATCATATTATCAATCATCAATTTGGGTAAAATACTCAATCTCTAATTCAACAAACAAATTTATTTTAGCATTATGCATGCAAATTTTTATATTTATTTAAACTTGAATGTAAGCCATGTACTAGATACTTTCATATTGCAAAGTACATGTTTATCTCCTGCCATGCATAATTAAATGATCGTGCATAAATTTTAAAATTATGTAAAGCATATATTTAAAGCTATATTAGTATATTAATATTTTGTTAAATGTGTGTTTCCAAGTAGGGCATTTTGAACTTACGAATTACATATTGATGTATAATGTTGATTGGCATATTTGTGATGTATATATTTAAAATATTCTTTTATGCAAAATGCTTAAAAAATGTCATATTTGTAGGATAGGTTGGCAATGTTATGTTTATGATGGCCTATTTGGGTGAGACGATGAACTTGTGAGGTGAGCCACTATAGAGAAAAAAGGATGCACAACCCCTTGATATTGAATCAAGGGGTAGTTCAATGGCAATAATGATGAGTTAAACATGGGCTCCATTGAATTTTATGATGATAGTGATGGACCAGTTCACCCGATCCGGCCTGGACCCGTGCGGGTCTACAGGCGGAAGAGAGGGGGGCGGGCGGACCGGCTGGACCAAAGGGACCCACCCACTTAAGTGGGGGTAATTTGGGGATGGGAGGAATTTTGGGATGGTATGAAGAGGGCCATTAGGGTTTAGTTTTGGGGATTATGAAAAGGGAAGTCTCTTTCAAGTTTTCTTCTCCTAGTCTTCTTCTTGTTCTTTTCTAGGGTTTTCTTGTGGGAGATCTTGTCCTTCTCGAAGTGGACAAACTTATCTTGTTTTCTCTCGACTTTCTAATGCAAAGGTTCTTGTCTTTCATCCCAACTCTCTTGTGATTATTTCTCTTTGATTTTGGTGGAGAAATTCCTCTCTTTTGGGAGAAATTAGGGCAAAAGTGCAAAACCGAAATTGTGAAACCCTAGGGCGTATCAATTTGGTATCAGAGCTCTCGATCCAAGACGGCATGGCATCAAAGAAGGTAGAAGTTTTGGAGGGGGAAATGGGCCAATTGAAAGAGGAAGTGGGTGAGAAACTTTCTTCGTTGGAGGGAAAATTCTCAACCCTAGAGGAGAGATTTGGAGGAATGGAAGAGATGATCCGGAAATTGTTAGAAGCCCAAGTTGTTCTATCAAATCCTAAGGAAAAAGGAAAATATCCGGTGACAAACCCTAACCCTAATTTCCCAATTAGGGAAGGAGTAAATCAGAGTGAAAATGGCATGCAAGGACAATGGTCAAGGGAAGGGGGAGAAGGGTCTGAAGTGGGCGGCCTTTGGGGAATGACCGGTGGTCAAGGGGGCCGGCCACACATGGGCTCGGTGGGCCTCCACAGCACACGTGCAGGGTGGCCGAATCAGATGGGGGGATTTCCGGAAGGGAACCGTGCCACGTGGGAGTAGGGAGGAAGAAGGGATGACTACGGCATGGGTTATGGTGAGCCAAGAGAACCACACCATGGAGGGGGATCCAAAATCCTTACCCGGGGGAGAGGAGAGGAAGACCACCGGGGGAGGGATTCACTCAGGGGACATGGGGAGATGGAAGAACCTTCAACCGAGCCGACAACCGCATGAGAAAATTAAAGCTTCCTATTTTTGAAGGAGATGATGCTTATGGGTGGATATACAGGGTGGAGCGCTATTTTGCAGTGAATGGCGTCACAGAGGAGGAGAAGTTAATGGCGGTTCTGGTATGTTTGGAGGGGAAGTCATTGGCCTGGTTTCAATGGCTTGAAGGAAGACAACATGTTAGAAATTTGGAGGAGTTCAAAGACCTCCTACTTCATAGATTCCGGGTGTCCAGCGAGGGTACACACTACGAGCAGTTTGTGTCTCTAGTGCAGGAGGGCACAGTGGCAGAGTATAGGGAGCACTTTGAGTTACTATCAAGCAGATTGAGAGGGATTCCAGATGACCTTTTGGAGGGGAATTTCATGAAGGGGTTGAAGCCCCACATCAGAGCAGCCATCAGAGTAGTGGATCCACGAGGGCTAGTGAAGATCATGGAGACCACACATCTTGTAGAGGACAAGCTGAAGGTGGAGCCACCGAGGAGATCATGGGTGTCTTGCCCCCTTACCGACCACCACTCATGATTGGAGGCACAAAGGCGGCTACTATCCTTCCTCCTAGGGAGGTAGCCAAGGAGAAAACCACTACGGCAGTGAACCAAGGGGGGTTCAAAAGATTGACTGATTCAGAGTTGAAAGAGAAAAGAGCCAAGGGCCTTTGCTACCGATGCGATGAGAAGTTTACACCGAGGCATAGGTGCAAGGAGAAAACACTACATGTGATCATAGTGGGGGATTCAGAGGAGGAGGAAGGCGACACAGGAGCAACTGAGGAGGATGGAGAGGAGGAAGAGCACCCTCATTTGGCTATGGTGGAGGTTTCACTCAACTCCATAGCTGGACTGAAGTCGCATTCCACCATGAAGCTGGAAGGGGAGATTGCATGGTACAAGGTGATGGTTCTGATTAATAGTGGGGCCACTCACAATTTCATAGCTTGCAGACTAGTGGAGAGAGTGGGGCTACCGGTGACCCAAGGGAGAGGTGTAGGAGTCATGTTGGGCACGGGGAAGAAGGAGCACTGTAGCGGGCAGTGCAAGGAAGTGACCCTCACATTGCAAGGAGAGGAGACAGTGCAAGACTTTCTATTGTTGGACTTGGGAAGCACTGATGTGATACTAGGGATGCAGTGGCTCCAGTCCTTGGGTGAGATGAAGGTGAACTGGAAGAAGTTATATATGGAGTATGAGAAGGGGAGCAGGAAGGTGACACTGCAGGGAGACCCCAGTTTGTGCAGAGCCAGAGTGGCCTTGAAGTCCATCTTCAAGACTTTGAGAGATGAGGGAGAGGGCTATTTGATAGAGCTACAGCAAGTGGGCAGGGAGGCAGAAAGAGAGCCAGAAGCCATACCTGAGGTGGTCCAGGACCTTCTACAGCAGCACTCCACCGTATTTCAGATGCCCAAGGGGCTACCACTTATCAGATCCAGGGAGCATGCTATTGTGTTGAAGACAGGGGTAGCACCCATCAGCGTGCGACCCTACAGATATCCATATGCTCAGAATGAGGAGATTGAGAGGCTGGTGGCAGAGATGTTGGAGGCTCAGGCGATCCAGCCCAATGTGAGCCCATTTTCCAATCCCGTACTCTTAGTGAAAAAGAAAGACGGTAGTTGGAGATTCTGTGTAGACTATCGGACCCTCAATAAGGAGACTGTGTTGGACAAGTTTTCTATTTCTGTGGTAGATGAACTTTTGGATGAACTTGGGGGAGCCACCATCTTCTCCAAGGTGGACTTGAAGTCTGGTTATCACCAGATCAGGATGAGGACTGAAGACATTCAGAAGACAGCCTTCCGGACACACGAAGGTCATTATGAGTTTCTAGTGATGTCGTTCGGGCTCACTAACGCTCCCTCCACCTTTCAAGCCCTGATGAACTAGATCTTCCAACCCTACTTGAGGAGGTTTGTTTTAGTCTTTTTTGATGATATATTGGTGTATAGCAAATCTCTGCAGGACCATATCACCCATCTTGGGGTGGTACTAGTCAAGTACATTGAGACTAGTATATTTAACTAGCATAATACATATGGTTGAATATTAATAATTTTCTTAAAGATTCCTTTATTAAAATTACCTCCATCACATTAACAAACTTTGGACTAAAGTTCTTACTAGTACATTATCTAGGTAGACTAGTAAGGACGTCGATAAACAAAGAGGTGTTGATGGAGTTGACCGATCAGCATGGTTGGAGATGTCAAGGTAAACAGCTATCTAGGTATTTTAGCGTTGGGCTCCTCCAGTTGAAACAAGATGTTGCTCGCATGCTAATATTGGTAGAGAAGAGAATGAGGAGACTAAAAAGAAAATTTTATATATATATATATATATATATATATATATATATATATATATATATATAAGGTTTAATTATATCCGTTTGGGGCTGTTTTGGCTTTGTTGAAAACAATACTAAGACAAAGGGAAGAAAGGAATTCAAGTTTAGAGAAACAGAAAAAAAACAACAACAACTAGTGAGATAAAATTAAGTGCAAAAAATATTTGAAAGAGCCAAATATTTGTATCATTTACACATTTCCCAATTAGAGAAAGCAAATATTTTTTTTAAAACACAGATCATTGTCTCCTTATTTTCCTGATATATTTTCTTGCAATCTTATGTTATGTTCTAATGTTCCTCATTGCTCTTGTGTGCGTGCTTCTTTACCTAATGCTAACATGCTTTTTTGTTGATAATTATATATAAGAACCTTATCATGGTAGTCATATAGTTTTAGAATTGAATTTCAATCAAAATAAGCAGTATTAAGCACAGGTCCAATATTTTTTTTACTTTAATAGAAATGATGCTAACAAGTCGTAATACTATGTTAAGATGGTAATCATATCAAGAAATTATTAGTATATGACTACGAATGATTTTGTGATCTTACGAGGGCAAGCTATATACAATTGATGCTTCTGAGTGAATTTCATATGTTTATCCAATATTTTTAAATACTAGGATATTTGATTCTCTCTAGATGGCACAAGCACACATAGATATGAATATAAGACCCTACTTTTATTTTCACTTTTATATCTTTGTTAGACCGGTCCAACCGTTATTATATGGATCGGCTCATGCGTAACACAGGCAGAAGAGTTCTGCCTCATGTACGTGTCATTCAAGCCGTCGGGTTCAAGGGAGCTATTTAGGAAGGATTTTTGAGGGAATTAGGAGGGAAATTTGAATGTATGGATTGTTTAGAGATTTCCTTTTTTTATCGTATACATTAAATATTTTGTTTTCCTAGGGTTAGGGCATCTTGAATTGGCTAAAATTTGAGATCCCTTAGGTTTTTGGGCTCAAGCGACGTCTAGAGATTTGGGAGAGATACATCCTCCTCTCGAATAGATGATCAATTGTATCTTGGTATTTTCCGTTACTATTTCATCAAATAATACAAATTATCTATTGATTTCCTAGTTTTGTGTAGATTCATGCGGAGAATTTTTGTTGTTTTTCAAAGATTGATAGGAAATTCTTGAGATCTTTAGTTGTTTCATAACAAATTGGTATCAAAGCGGTGTCCAGGGCTATTTGGGGGGCTGTTTGGGCTGATTCATGCAGCAGTTTTTCTCCTTCGAACCATTATTTTTGCTAATTTTTTTATGGAAATCTGAATTTTCGAGCCTACGCGGTGTCCGAGGCTGTTTTGGGGTTGTTTGGGCTGATTCTGACAGCCGTTTTTTCTTGTTTGAACCACTGTTTTTGTGGTGGAAATCCGAATTTTCAAGCCTAACAAAAATCTAGGGACTTATGGCGGGAAGAAAGGTAAAAGTATTGGAAGGGGAGATCAGACAAATGAGATTTGAAATTTCAGATCTACAAACTCAAGTTTTAGATTTAAAAAAAGATATTTCAACCAACTATGACAAGTTTGATTCGAAATTTTTCATCCTGGAGGAGATGTTGAAGAAAGTGCTTGTGGACCAAACCAAAATATCGTCGTCGGAGGTGAGAGAAGGCGCCGACAGCCAAGGACGTGGGGAAAGCCCTAAGCCGGTCAGATGAAGGGAAGATTAAGGGGAGGAGATTTTGGAGGGAACAAAAAAAATGCCTCCCCTAGGACTTCCTAGGGAGGAGTCGGGTAAATGATATGTGGAGAGACGTGCGGGGGTTGGCCATGAGTGGAGGGGTGTTGAAATTGAAAAAAGATAAGTTGATTTTGAAAAGAAAGGACTTGATTATGATCGAAAAGATATCGAATTTGAAAGGAGGGGTTAAATATGATCAAAGGGGTGTTGAATTTGAAGGGAGAAGGTGGGCTTGTGATGAAAGGTTTGTGATGTGATACAAAGTAATAGTTACACAGGATTATAAATAGAATTTACTAAAGTTTAACCTTTTATAAAATTATGCATTAATTCCAAGTTAGTTACAAGAATTCTAAGCATTCTACTTGCTTAGGCAAAGAGTTGTATGAAGATTAACCAAGACAATTTAATCCAATACAAAGGCGAAGTAATGTAAGAGCTTAACACACAAATCCAAAAGTTAATAAGGAGTTGTTCACCTTGAAGCTCCACTCTCTTTCCTACGAATCTAGGCTGAGTGAAGGAAGATCGTCCACACTAGAAATGAGGTAGCCACTAGGACGGAAGAGCCGAGGAACGTAGTTGTTGGGAAGGTAGTCGGAGGTGGAGGTGGCACGGAAGGGTGACCTTTGATGATCCACTCATAGTCTGAATTGATCGTCGATGACGTCCATAAGGGTGGGGAGGATTCGATTCAAGTAATCTTCAATGGTGTCGTCAAAGCCAAACCCAACGTCGAAGAATGGAGATCGAAGAATGTGGATGTCTCCGTAGACGTCGAATACGAGCCCATGATCAACTTCGGGATCCGCCATACATATTTCACACGTAGGCCAGAGATCACGAAGAAACCCAAGAGAGGAGAGGGGGTGGCCGGTTTGGAGAGGAGGGGAGAAGTTAGGTTTCTTGGTAGAGGCTAGATTTGGTTGGGCTGGATGGAATTAACTCTAAATCAGAAATTATTCTCATATTTAGGTTAATTTGCGAGGGAAACCATTTGAAATTTGATTTCAAATTGAATACAATTAATGCCTTAATGGGGAATTAAAGTGGGGGAGCCAAGTGAGGGGAGGTCGGCGGTATAGAGAGAGGGGGGATTGAGATTTCTTCTAAAAACTGAAGTTAATTTCAGTTTTAGAGAATTGGGAGGGAAAATATTTGATATCCAATTTGGATTCCAAATAAAGGGGAGGCTTAATTGTGCATTAAATGGGGAGGCCCATTAGTGGCCGGCGGCATCAAGGAGGGGAGGGAATTAGGGAGGATGAGGGTGAAGTTTCCAAATAAATGGGGATGACTAGGAAAGAAAACTTATGAGATCCAATTTGATTTAATTTAAAATTTGAATCTCACATAAAAACTTTCCTAATTTTGATTTCCAAATTAGGAAAGAATTTGAAATTTGAAATTTGGTGAAGAGAGGGGTGGTGGGTGTATGGTGGGAGGCCGGTAGCAAGGTGGCCGGCCGGAGGTGGGAGAGCCGCCGGCGGCTGGAGCTCCAAAGGGCAACGGCAAAAGGGTGATGGGGTCGGGTTCTAAAGGCCAAGGGTTTATGGGGTCTTCTCTTGAGGGGGAAGATGAAGTGATTGGAAGAGGAAGGTAAGAGGATTAAGAATCACTGACTGTACTCCTTCAGCCACTAGAACTCACAAAGAGATCTAAGACTCTCTCCTCAAGAACTCACAAAGAGATCTAAGAAAGTTTGGACTCACAAAGAGAACAAGAGGATCAAATTTTCATTCATCAATAATAATTCCTCATACAATATAAGAGAGCCATATATATAGGCTTCCAAATGATGACTAATACAAAAGACTAAAATGCCCCTTGGGCTACAATAGCGACCAACTACCCATAAGGGCAAAAACGGAAAAACTGAAATAGAAATGCGTAATACATAAAATGCTAATACAAATAAGCATCAAAAGTAAAGACTCTCCATCATGGCCATCGATCTCCCGTGTCGTCTCTGATAAACGCGTCGAAATCTCTTGTCGATGTCCCCATCACTTTGGGTGCGATCGGAGGAGCGATGATTAAAACAATTGGGATGAACCACCACCTTGGGGAGTGGGAAATTTTGGAGGAAGCATGGTTGAAGGAGGAGATTTTAGAGTGAGGAAACCAAATATGCATATTTTTTTAGGGAGAGGATGCACATAAGTGGATCTACAGGGTGGAAATATACTTTACTGCTAATAGGTTGACGGAGAATGAGAGACTGACGACAATTGGCCTATGCTTGGAAGGGAAGGCTTTTGCTTGGTATTAGTTGAGGGACATGCGATGACCCATAAGGAGTTGGAAGGAGTTCAAGGATTGCCTGTTAGAACGATTCCGAACCAGCAAAGGAGAAGATGTTTACTAGCAGTTTTTCGCCTTGACACAAGATGATTCTGTGATAGAGTATCGCAAGAGACTTGAGTACCTTGTTAGCCGATTGGACCGCCTCTCTGAGACCGTGCTAGAGGAACATCATGAAGGGACTAAAACAAAAAATCCGGGTGGCAGTTAAAGTGATGAGGCCTCGTAACTTGGGAGAGGCTATGGAGCTAGCTCAGTTTGTGGAGAATCAGAGGCACCACGAGAGAGCAACGAAAGGCAGCAACTCAGTAGGCTCATACAAGATGAATACCATCTTATTGGCATCCAAGGAGCCAACAACGGATACTCTTCGGGGGACTTCAAAGGAAAATACTGCAGGAGGAAGACCTGAGGACAACTTCAAGAAGCTCACAGAAACAAAATTACATAAGAAAAGGGCGAAGGGGCTCTGTTTCAGATGTGACGAGAGGTATACACTGGGGTACAGGTGTAAAGACTGAACTCTTATGCCTCTCCTCCATTTACATGCTCATGACATCCTGTACCTTCCAAAGATGTCTCCTGCTCACAAGCCAAAATTGGCATCAACCTCTATCACATGCCAGCCTCTTCGAATTGTGTCACTGTTTGCTCATCTCCTTCAAACAAAGTCATTGTTTGTTGCATAAAGCAAACCCCAAGGTTACAATCTCACCATGTTGGAGAATGGCAAGCCTCTCCATAACTAAAATTTCTTCATTTTACTCCATCCAGCAAATAACGCGATAGAGGTAAAAATCGGTAGCATATTAAAATGCTGATGCCTGCCCGAATATGGCCTTTATTAATATGAGACGGGCTATGGCCGAGGGCTTTCTTCTCCTACTTTTTCTTCCATATATTTTGTCTTTCTTGCCTCTTTTGCCATTCCGACACCATTAGGTGCTTTTTGTATTTTTCATTCAACTCAGGTAAATTAAGGGAAAAAAGCTCATAACAATCATATCCAGCTCTTTTAATGATCAAAAGAAACATAAATTTCTAAAACCAGAGGCCAGATCAATTCTAATTTCTTCAAGCCACCTCGCCAAATTTGTCATTTTCTCGCTTTTAATAGGAAAAGTAAGTTCAAATGGGGTACTTCAGCGACCTTGAGAGCATTTGTCTGTAAGAAAAAAAGCGATTCAAATTTTATAATAGATTTCTCAGTGAGGAAACAACTTTAAGAAAAAAAAAATCGAACTGGAGTGTGACTGGCGCCATAAAAGGATTAAATCGGAGGGAGCATCAGCAAGTGAATTCAGGTTCACATAGTACACATCTCGCCGATAAAAAACAAAAGCTTTTCAACTCGAAAATCAGCCATCGTGAATCAAGTAGAGGGGTGTAAAGGAGCAAAACCTCGGGCCTCGAGAAACGAGCAGCAAGCCTATTTCTTGGCTTTCTCGGAACTCCAACCATCCCCTGAATTTCAAAGAAGAGCAAAAAGGAAAAATAAGTGGCAACTAGGCGGGAGGGCATAGAAAGCAGAAGGGGGGCAAAAGAAAGCAAAATGGATTAACAAAATGCGATCGGGGAACTCAGGTGATGGATGGGACGGACAGAAAAGACTTCAGGGGAACTCCAACAGGCTAGTGCTTGGTCGAGAACTCAGAACTCCATTTAAGGCGATATTTTTCGTGCCGGCGCCACCAGCTAGTCGGATCTTAAGAGCCCGTTTGGTTTTTGATGAAAAAGGAGCGCATAGCTAGGGTCTAAGTGAGCCGAGCCGGCTCGAGCTCCACTGGTTTATGGGCTCGTGAGTTGAGCTTATCGAGCTCGAGCTCGAGCCGGCTTGGCTCGCGAGCCGGCTCGATTAAATATTAATATTTTTAAAAATAAATTATTTTATTTATTAAATTTAAATATTAAAAAATTATAATAATAATCACCTAAATTTTATTTAAAAGTGAAATATTTCATATTTTTATAAAAATTTGTTTAAGTTTTAAAAATCTCACTTAAAGTTTAAAAATCCCGCCTAATTTTAAATTTTTTAAAAAATCCCGCCTAAATTTAAAAATTCCCGCCCATGGCTGGCAAGCCGGCTCGAGCTCGTTAACAGTGACACGAGCTCGAGTTCGAGCTCGACTGTCGAGCTCGACTCGAGCTCGAGTTCGAGCTCAGTTTCTATCTAACGAGCCGAGCTCGATAAGGGCCAAAACTCGACTCGACTCGACTCGTTTACACCCCTACGCATAGCCAATGGATCTTTCTAAAATAAAGTGAAAAAGTAAAAGTGGCCTATTTAAAATATTTTTTATTAGTAAAAAGATAATATAAAATTTTAAAAAAATTTAACTAGAATCTAACCTCTAACGGAGTAACTAATCCCTCGACAGACCTAGTGGTAATCAGTCACATAGGTGTCAGACCATGCACTTATTTCCTTCACATTTAAGGAGTCGCGTCCCTTGGCAGTCGATATTGAGGGCAATGATGGCTGGCTCCTGAAGGCAATGGATGGCAGTGGCAGCAGCTAATGAGAGGTCTACTATAACAGGCAACCAACAGCGACCACCGGCCAACTACTATCACTTTTTAAGTTGTGTATTTGCAATTCATGAAAATCGAACGAATTTCAAATACGCTCAGAAGGAACTACATCATGATTCTCAAATGCACTTTCAAAATACATTGCATTTGAAATGAAGTCGTACAAAACGCTTACTTTTGTAAAACCCATAAATTTACTTATACTCAAAATGCAGCGAACTAAATAGCCCCTAAATTAATGATAAGTCAAGCTTACTCAAAAATTTGCACAAGTGAATTAGGAGTAATCGCTTAAGTTGTGTACTTGTATGTGAGGAAACTTTGATTACCAGGTTTCATGTGCCTTATACTATTAGTAATCAGGAAATATGTTATTTGCTTATTTGTTCTGGAAATACACTATGGTACTTTCAAATTAAAGAACTCATATTTTTTATAAATACGAGTCGAAATTCATACGAAACAATTATCCAACCTTTCAATCATAGGATCTCCTCAACCCTAATTCTTCACAACACCTTTGTATCCGATGATCGTAAAAATCATGTTCACACTATGTCAAAGCTTCATTCATAATCACCGTCTATCTATCATCATATATATGATGTTAGTAATGTTGCATTTTGTTGTATTATAAACTAACTCAAGGGCATTCCTACCATGATTTTAATTAGTTCACATGTTTATCAATCAACATAATATGCCAAATCTTATTTAGGAGATGAAGCATAACATTGAGCTTATTTGGTCATTAATTTAATTGAACAACATTAATATAATCCCTTTGAATCGACTTGAGATACGTGCTTTATATTAAAATTTATGTATGAATATTGATGGTCTTGATATGCCATTGAAAAATTCAGCCTATCCGGTTTGAATCGAATACTCCAAAATTAAATTAAAACCATCAAAACATTGATTTAGCAAAATTATAATCAAACTGAACATATCAATTAAAAAGACCCATCAACACTAAATGTGATTTAATCCAACTCTAAATTTGCTTAAATCAAACACATAAGTATAGTTGAAAACTTAATGATATTAATTGAATGACCAAATAAATTTAAGGGGGATTTACATACACACAACTTTATTTCATGCTATTTACATATCTATCACATAAAACATTAATATTACATGTCTAGCACATATAGAACAAATATAAGTGCATAGAATGAAATATTAAAGTTTATGAGATGATATGAGTGGTTGAGATGAAATTTATGAGTATATATTTGATATTAAAGTTGTATATGAGTGACAAACGTGTAATATTAATATTTTTTATGTTAGATATGTAAATAACATGAAATAAGGTGGTATGTATGTAAATTCCCCTAAATTTATATATTGCGTGCTAATCAAATGATATTTATGTTCATTCTCATCCTAGATGGATTTTATAGGACATTTCAGTATTTGACCTAAAAAAGTCATTTATCCAAGTGCATTACAAAGGACGTGAAGTCAAATTTCTCAAATTTATTCAATGGTTTATGATATTACAGGACAAACATCACATTCAATTTATACTTCTATAAAATAGTCGTGGGCTATCGCTTTCTTATTGTTTTATGAAGCAGTTTCTTAGCATAATTTTTTTAAAAAAATTACATTTTTTGTACTATAAAGCTATTTCATAAAGCAATAAAAAAACTATCCAAAGCGAATCCCTAGATGTCCTGAAATCCCCTAATACATATATTTTTTTATCACAATTATATGCATAACAATCAAAATCTTAATATTTACAAAACTAACATATTCTTACATCAATTTTTAAATTCTCACTCAAATGCTGAAATTCATCAAAACCCTGATTCATATTTTTTTTGGGGGTTTTTACATACATACCACTATATAACACTCATATTACATATTTAAAACCTAAAACTTAAATATTTCATATATACCACTCAAATACAAACTTAAACTAAAAAATGCCACTCCGCCTCACTTCGCTTCTTCTTCGCGAGGTTTCTCGCATGAGCAGTTAAAATCCCTAACTTTCCTGCTTCTCTGACTCTTCCTACCGAACTCCTCTCCTAGCTTGCTGTTTGTACCACCAGTCGACATATCTTGAACGAAAACTATTGTGAACTTAAGGTAAGATCTGCTCCTCTCTTTGCACCCTAAACTCAGCCATTTCTTTCATTTGTTTTCCCCGATTATTTCATCTGCTTATCATCTGTCGTTTGTCATGAGAGGTAAGATTTGTAAAAGCTATAGTTTTCTCATTTTAGCCAGATTATGTTAGATCTGCTCATTTTCAGATTTCTTTATTTAATTTATGCCGAAATAGGCTATCCCAATGTTGCCTTCAAACAAAAATAATTTCTTTATGTTTGGATACTTTATTTAGTTTATTGCAAATTTCTTCACAGATTTGTGCCCATTTCAAATGAGTTCAATAAATTCTTCTGCTACGAAAGACAGACGCCCGCGTTCTCAAGTTTACTGCTACTGTCACCTTAAGTGTGCGTTATACACTTGCTACCGTGGACCCAATTCTGGAAGGCAATTTTTTAGATGCATGAATAATCGAAGGGAAGACGATTGCATGTACTTTTAAATGGACAGACGACGTAGAAGAGACATCTTATGGTACACCTACTGAAGTTGAAGGATTTGAAGCTAGGATGTCTAAGAAGCTTGACCTAATCATCTTGTTGATGAAAGTCTTTGTTGGTGTTGTTCATGTTGACATAGCTGTCAGTATTTATTTAGTTTAATGTGTCATGTCAAACTAGTCTAAATGATGTAGAAGTCCTATGGAGACTAACTCACATTTTTGAGCATTGAAATATGTATGGTTGCTATGGACTTGTATTATGTTTTGATGAACTCTATTGCACCATTTTGTAAGTTTTTTGCTAGTGAATAAATGATCCGAAATTTATATGGTTGTTGGGTGTTAAACCGACAACTGAGTAGCACAAGCAGTTTGCTGAATAAAAGTTGGTTGCTGAATGAATGATCTCCTTAGTTTAACACAAGCAGTTTTTAACTTATATTTTGTATAAATAACCTAAATTTGCTAAATAACACAAGCAGTTTGCTAAATAACACAAGCTGTTTTTAACTTATATTTTGTATAAACTAAAAGTTGTGCCAAACTACTTGTGTTAAACCGACAGCTGACTAAAAGTTTCATGCTTCATGCTCCAGTTAGGATAAATCTAACTGCTGTACTGAAATACCCAATCTAATTGCTCTATCAAAATTTATCAAATCTCATGTGTCGAATTAGACCACATATGGTGTTAGGAAATTAACTAGATAAGCAAATTGACAACATCAGTTGTATGGAAATAAACTAAAACATCTACTGAATCTCATTGGCAACCAAAGTAGATGTTGCCAGCCGATTCCCAGCACGATTTATCCCAGGGCACGTGTGTACTCCATATATTCTCCTAACTTGTAAAGATTGAGTGTCTTCACATAAGGAGGCCCGAATTCTCCATTCACAACCTTGATAGGAACAAGTCGCAATCACTCGTTTCTTATCGCTGGATTTTATCCGCACCCCAAAGTTCTCCTTTATGGCAACTGATCGGAGAGCATTCTTGAAACTTTTTGCATCATTGAAGAAGGTGCCAATACCTATATATATAACAGTTGTAGTCGGAACACCTGAAATACAACCATTATGGATAACAGAAGATTCTGCCATATATTCAACACTGATAACCCCCATGAGGTTTGTGTTTGATTGCTCTATATCTACTTCTTGTACTGAGATAACTAACGATAGAAAAATTTCCACTTGAAAGTTTGACCATCTCTATCACGTCAACGTTAGAATTTATCATTTTGTATTCCTTCGGCGATGTTCTGTGAATGTGATAATGCATACTATATTTATATCCTTTTAACCATAGACATATTCTAAGAATCTCTGTTTTGAGCATAAAAAGATTCATACATCCTTTCTTAATTTTGACAGTCCTTTATTTGCCACCATTATATATCTTTCTAAAGTGGTCATTGATGTCAACCCAAAATCCTCCATATTTAAATGTAACAAAAAAATGCTCTTCCTTCTCTCCACATAAATCATTTCATACTTATTTATCACAATCCATTCTACACAAAGTTTGTCACCTACTAGCAATTTCTTCTTCAACTTTGAACTAAAAAAATTAGACAATTTCAACAGCACATTTTTTGATAGAAACCTAAAATATTAGGGTAATTTTCATCTTAAAAAAAGTCAAACAATTACTTACATCAAACCTAATTATCTAAACAGATAAATCGATTTGGAATAGAGAATTTGGAGAGAGGTAAATGTGGCTGTGCGACGAAACGTAAGAAGGCGTGCGACTTCAGGTTCGCTGTAACAACCGGATGAGATTTAGCTTTCCGTGGGAAATCACATCCCACACGGGAAACCTGACGAAGAAGAAACAGAGTGAGACAGAGTGACATTTTTGAGTTTAAGTTTGTGTTTGAGTGGTTAATATGAAATATTTAAGATTTAGGTGTTAAATATGTAATATAAGTGTTAAATAGTGGTATGTATGTAAAAACCCCTTAATTTTTTTGCTTTCATCAAATTAAAATGATTATGTTCAAGATGTGTGCAAATACAAGAATTCAATAGTTAAATTTTATTTTTAAAAATTTATAAATAAATTAATAAATTATAGTGCTTCACCGAGTTGTAGCAAGGTAATAGTTTTCGAATCTGGATAAAACCTAGAGCACCGAACAGCGATGTTCTCTTCTCGTCGAAGCCCGACCAAGAATCCGAGAAGAGTACCACACTCTCTTCCTCTCTCGCTTCTCTCTTCCTCTTCTGGTAACTCTTCTGACGTTGCTTTAGGGACAGGCGGAAGAGCCATTTCTGGCAGCGAGTTTGAGGCCGGAGAACTACTTGCCTGGGTTTGTAATCGGTTTCCTCTTAGGGTTGTTCGTAGATTTCGCCGGAGCCAGTCTGCGAAATCCAAGGAGGAAGTCATCGGCTGCTCCGGCAAGGCTGAATCACGCATCGTTTGATGATGGTGGTAACGGGGGCGGCGGCGAGATTAAGATGGTTTGCTCATTAGAACTTCTGTAGCGGTGGTTTGAGTAGTAGTTTTTTGGTGTAAAAGGCTTTGGTAGTTTCGATATTTTGAGCGGGGGTTATTTACTGGAAAAATGCAGGTGTTGGTTGTTAGGCAAGACTTGAAGATGGGTGCTGGTAAAATTGCCTCCCAGTGTGCTCGTAAGTAAGACTATCACATTATGAATTATTAAGTTATTGAATTACTTCTTTTTTTTAAATTTTGTCTATGCGACTATGCCTCTGTGGTGTGCGGGGGGTGTCGCTGATCATCAGTCTTTAAGCCTCCCAAAAAAGACAACCAATCTTATATAGAAAACCTGAGGGCAAAGCCTTTGTGCTAAACCTACGTGGGGTCTTTTCAGGCGGATGCTATTATATAAAAAATATTTTTTTCGAAAACTGTTATGAGTATTATAGTTTTTTATAAAAGATCCAACATAGGCTTTCCTATAGCCATTAAACTAGCAGATTTGGCGTAAAAATAGTTTCCCATCACATAAATTTATGAAGAAAACAGAAAAAACATCACTCAACTGAAGTTTGATGAAGATTTGAAATGCAAGATGGTGCAAAAATTGCCCTATGGCTAGCCAACATCCGAGAAATAGGAGAAAAGAGAGATCCTAACTCTTTTGAAAGATATATAAGGAGATCGGTTCCAAAAGAACATTTTGATCCATCCCCCAATAGGAATTCATGAGTATTATATATATATATATATATATATATATATATATATATATATATATATATATATATATATATATATATATATATATATATATATATATATATATATATATTTAAATATGACATCTTTTTTTTAGCTACCACACTAAGGGGGTGTTTGGTATCGGATTTATTTCGTTTTTTAAGTAGGATTTACGGTAAATCCAGCCAAACGCAAAAAACGTCGCAATAAATCCGGTAAATCCGTAAATCCCGGATTTGCGGATTTACGGCGTAAATCCGCTAAATCCCGGTAAATTCTAATCCAGGTATAAGTCGGATTTACGGGATTTGGCCGAAGAACCGCGCGAAAGGGCGAAAGTTACAGCGAGCGAGCTACCATCGGATTTAACGCATTTCACATTGCGAAAGTTCTTCCCGTGGCGCCCGTGTCGCGATCTCCTGCTCGACCACTATTTGTACATGGAGGAAGGCGCAGCTTCATCTTCATCCTGTGCCCTAGCCGCTCTCGAAGCCAAGTCATTGTTTCCCGCTCAAGGTCGCACAGGTACTCACAGCCTTTTTTTATGGCTGCAGTGTCATTTGATCGACAGTTTTTATATGTAGCATCTGGGTGGGAAGGGTCAGCTGCAAATATGCGTGTGGTAAGATGGGCTGTAGAGCACGGTCAATTTGGAGTGTCACACAATCATTATTACTTGGTTGATTCAGGCTATGCAAACACTGATAAGTTGATTGCTCCTTTTCGAGGTTATCGATATCATCTAGCTGATTATCGAGGAAGAACTAATAGAAGATATACAAATCAGCAAGAATTATTTAATCACCGACATGCCCAACTGAGAAATGTGGTAGAGAGAACATTCGGGATTTGGAAGGAACGTTTTCAAGTATTGTCTCACATGAAAAAGTTTCCTGTTACCGTTCAAGCTGATCTGGTTATTGCGTGTGCAGTTCTGCACAACTTTATAGGTCGCTATCATGGACATGACATGTATTTCAATACGTCACAGACAGAAATGACACACGATAGTGAACATGGAAATTTTGAAATGTTGGATGAAGATCCTAACTTGCACAGTACAATAGAAGAAAGAATCCAAGGAGAAGCGATAAGACATGTCATTGCAACTGATATGTGGAATGCTCGGGTAAGGATAGCTGTATGCATTCAAACTAATTTATCTAAACCATTACAATATTTATGATTTTTATTTTTTATTTTTTTTTTTTAATTTTAGATAAATAGTCAAAGAAATCGATCATCGTGAGGAAGATACTCTCAAATGCAACAAATATCAACATCACCATTATTTTGTAGTTCGCTATCTTGTAGTTGTGAAACGGTGTCCACAAAAAAATTCTTGTTATCGTGCACTCTTTATGTTTTTAGTTATTTTCGTTGAATGATATTATGTTTGGTTAGTTATTTGACATATTACTCCTTTTATAACTAAATCTCCAACCGTTTTAAATCCTGGAATTTGTTGCCAAACATCTTTTTGGATTTAACAGGATTTAAATTTTTTCATACCAAACACAATTCAGGATTTATGGGCCTAGGATTTACTAAATCCGGATTTACTGGATTTAGTAAATCCTACTAAAATTAAATCCAATCTTATACCAAACACCCCCTAATAGATTTAGCTTCAAATACAGCTTTTGTCAAACGAAATTATGACTTAAGTTGAAAAACAAAAGTTTGTGAAAGTTGCCCCAGATTAATGAGTAGCATCCGGGAAATTAGAGAAAAGAGAGATCCTAACACTTTTGAAGGAGATATAAAGGGAGCAATCTCTAAGGAACGTTTGGACACCTATCCCAATAGGAATCCTAGAGGCCCAGTCTTAACGAAAAGGGAGTGTATTTAGGTTCATAGAGCAGCTGACCAGGATGCCAGCCAGTGGGGAGTGAATGTGGATAGCAACCTGATTAAGAATTTGCTGGCCACAAAGTTCATAAATGCTTCTTCCTTAACCCAAGGGCCAAAAACAGAAAGTGCTCTCTCTCTCTCTCTCTCTCTCTCTCTCTCTCTCTCTCTCTCTCTCTCTCTCTCTCTCTCTCTCTCTCTCTTGCTACTTCATTTAGTATTCTGGGTTTATTCCCACTGAAATGGCTTTATGGTAACTAGCAATAGAAAATAAATAGGAATTCTGGTTGCTTTCGCCTACAGCTAATGTTTTAATTATTATCACATGGACAAAGTTTGCTTTCTTTGTATGTTTATTGAAGTGATTTGTGATGTTACTCTTGTTGATTTGCAGATGCAGCCACTGGAATGTATGCGGAGTTATTGCAAAGGTGCCGTTTAGGTTTGCAAATCTTGAGTTTGTTAATTAGCTTTAGATTGTTGGTATTCTTTTTCATGAAATTCATTTGATCAACCTTGCAGCAATACAAAAATTGTTAGCCAATAAATCACTTAAGCTTGCCATGATTTTAAAACATGCGTATAACTTGCACGAAGAAAAGGATTAGAATAATGATAGGTGTCTACTAGAAGATACATCTTGGATGCTATCATCAAGTATGTAGAGACCCTCTAAGGGAGCACTCATTTTGTAACCATCTATACCTTGACACTACAGTAAGAATTTTTAGCTATAGTGATATTTTCTTTAAGTAATGTGTCTTAATATAAAAATATTTTTTTTTTTAAAAATGCAACCAAAAGTATATTTGGTGGTCTTATAGTTCAACTTCATGTCTATGCGCCCGACAAAGTGTTCTGTTGGAGGGAAATTTAAATCATTAATTATTGATTTTGGAGGGAAGGGGTTGACCAATCAAGCTTTGTTTTGTGTGGTCGACATAAAATGATGCACCAACACCTCCTCAAGAGTGAGTGTAGTGTCGGACACGAACATGTGCCCAACATGGCTGGGATATGTCACGACCTAACCTGACCGGAACGAGTCCCATCGCGTCGAGTCGCGACGGATGAATCCAGGATCTAGCTTTGAAATTTGCTTTCAGACTTTCTTCCAATAATCAGACATACATAAAACACAGAGCTACTATAAACATCCAAATATGCATATAAGTTCATCCATGATTTCCTTCTTTCTTTTATTAAAATAATCATGTACATTACAGTGCATGACTATAAACAGAAAGTACATAACAGAACAGAAAAGCAGAATAGTCATGACCGTACAAAAATCAAGAGTACAAAAATACCTAATCTCATATCAGAAACGGAACAGCTAGTCCAAAACTTCTTTCCCTTTCCCAGAACCTGAAAACCACACAGATAACAAGAATGAGCTAACAGCTCAGCAAGACTACACTAGCCGATCAAAATCTACAGAACCTCACATAAAAAAATACATCAGAATAGTTTATTCAAGTAACCGTACAAAATTCAGATAATCGTACAGAAAATCATATAATCAGACAGAATACAGATACTCGTACAAAATAAATAATCAAACAAAAATCAAATAACTAATATAGAAGAACTGAATTCATTTTATATAACAGAATTATTCAGATCATATTTCAAATCAGAGTTCAGATCATATTTCAAATCACATATCACAGAATCGTACAAATCATAAAGCACATTGTCAAAGCAGATAAGGTCACATATCACATATCCCTGACTCAGACAGAATTTCAACGGATTCTGGCCCCTAATGTCTCCCTTCCCTGACACAGACAAAATCTCAAAGGATTCTGGCCCCTTATGCCTACCTTGTGCTTACATCACCAGAATATATCAGATATACAGAATTATCAGATCAAAATTCATTTTCATATTTTCGGACCCAGACAGAATCTTAACGGATTCTGGCCCCTTATGCCTCCCTTCCCTGACACAGACATAATCTCAAAGGATTTCGGCCCCTTATAACTTCCTTCTGATAGCATTCAAACACATCAAATCATCAAATTCAGAAAAATCGGATTACATTAGAAAAATCGTCAGCGGCATGATGGCAGTCTACAGAAATTTTAACAGATCAAATTCACAGTTTCAGAAAATTGCCAAATTACAACAGATAGTGTATAACATCATTTTAAGACTTTCATTGTACTGACGCAATATTTTCCAACATCCAGATAATTTTCTATACGATAAAAACTCCGCAGAATTCAGACTACCCGGTGAAAACTTTTCAGAAAATACTCAAAACGTACAAAAAATCATCTCTACAACATACCAAAAGTTACGCAGTAAAAGTTTCGTCGATACAAAGATAGATCACTTTTAGGCTAACAGAAATGAAAATCGAAACGAGAAAGCTGTCAAAAATCATATTTCTAAAAATTGAGAAAGGGATAATGTGCCTTATCTCGAGTAGATCAACTTTCCCAATTACGGCGACGGACGAAAATTGACCAAAGTCGCCCAAAATCCAGTTTTTCTTCATCTTCCTTCGTTTTTCTCTCTCCTCCTCTTTCTCTTTCTTCAAAACGACCTCAAAATATCTATTTAATGAACTCGATGGTCCAGACGATGCCCCCGATCATCCCGGGACGATCTCCACGATCATCTGATCGTAAGAACGAAAATTAATTCCAATTCTTTCGTCCCTGGATGAGTTGCTCTCGGGAAAAATTTCGTATGGACGAACCTACCTTCGTCTTGGGACGAAGCTCTCTGTCACCAAATTTATAACTGATCGTCCCGGACGAACTCCACTTCGTCCGGACGAACCTAGAAGAAAAACAAAAGAAACTGGCTTTCACAGGATATGCGTCAGACACGGCCAAAACATGTCTTATTAAAATAATATTTAAATTTAAATGGATACACATATCATAATTTTTTATAATTAAATTTAATTAAATTACAATTTTTTTGCAATTTAATATTATTTTAATAAAAAAAACATGTTTAGGAAACTAGGTGAGATGTGTATCCCGTATTCACATGCCCGTATGGCTGAGATATCTTTTTCTTCGTTTATGCAAACAAGCTAGCCGACCGAACGGAGAGAGAAAAGATTTAAGCCCGGAACCTCCCCGTTCTCTCGTCTTCTTCATCAGCTCTTCTTCTCTTTTACTCTTCGTCATTTTTGTGACGAGGCGAGGCCAATCGAGCAGTCAATTGCTTCATTTTTAGCCAATTACATCCGACTACAACCGATCTCTCGTCATTCTCTTCACTCGTTCAGTTTCTTACTCATTACTCTTGTGTTTGCTCTGTTGAGCCAGAGGAGGGAGATTGAGGCAGATACGTTCGATTAGATTATAGATTATCGAAAACTTTATTTTCGCAAGCAAGTGAGCAAACTATTTGAATGTAAAATTGTATTACTTTTTGTCATATCAAATAAGTTCTTAATATAAAGTACAAATGTTAGTTCTATGTGGAATCTGATTGTGTTGATCAATCGGGTTGCATTGTTAACTCTGACCTCAATTCAGTTGATCGAGCTCATCGGGGGTCTCCCTTGCTTTAGCTTCGAGGGCCTTTACCTTGAGAAAAAATTTCCCGTACAATTGTACAATGTTGCGGCACTGGAGTGTTTGGTTGGAGATTAAGAGCAAAGTGTTGCGATGCTGTAGGTTGCAGTGCCATTGCCCTGTAATTTGGGCTGGAGACTGAGAGTGGAACGCCGTTGCACTCTAAACGCCATCGCTGCAATTTAGGCTGGACAATTTCTTTCTCATTTCTCATGTTTAACTTGAAGGGTTTGGTCCCTTGGGTTTGTTTATGAGCATCTCTTTGTTAGTTATGTAGAATGGTGTGTGAAGAGCGAAGAGAAATAATGAGGGAGTGAGAGAGAAATATATATATGTATAATTTCTTCTATTTTTATAGTGGATTTTTTGGTGTGGTGTGGATTTGTGATTTTTTTCCCGATTTTGTATTTTTTCACATTAAATCTTGGTGTTTTTTTTTCCAGTTGTATTTTCTATTTTTTGTTTGTTTCGCTGCGTGGTTTTATTCCCAACAACGGACCAAAGGACCAAGTTTGTAATTGAGATATTATAGTTTCTATTATTGAAAGCTAGGAGTGGCGCTCCTTATTGCTATGAATGGCCCTTCTTTAATTCGCTTCCTGTATTTTGGTCATTTAGAATTATTTGACTGAGAATATGGGGCGACACTAAGGCTCTTAGAACCAAAAAACCAAAGAGTGCACTGTGCCATGACATTGGGCCTAATTACAATTCGCAATCAACATAAACATGTTAACTAATATGATTGATATGTTTTGCATTGCAATCTCAAAGCTAATGTGTTCTACAGGGTGACATTTTTTTCATACTATTTACTATTATATAACTTTTTAATCATGGATTGCTTAGTCTACATGGAATGAAGTGCAACTCATAAAGCCAGCCCTAAATAGTTATAATATTGCTAACGATGCTGTTGATGATATAAAATGAATGGAGAATGATGATTTATAAAGTCAACCCTTCCTTCTTGTTGTGTTATTTATCTACAGCTTAAATATTTTGTTTAGCTAAACTTTGTTTTCTTTGATTTGGTAGTTGTGCAATTTAACTGAAATTAGGAGCAGGCCAGCTTCTAAGACATATCTTCTCATTCTCTTTATTTGTGCTAGGATTTTCCTCTCATTGCTTTGTGGGATCGTCAAATCTTATCTAATTGCATTGACTGCTGTATTTATACACTGAGAATTTCTTTCAACAATGTTTGACGTCTATCTAAATTAATTTTGTCTCCTTTGCTTCCTTTTATAGCCATCTCTCTCTGTTAAGACAATGGGAACAGTGTGGACAGCCCAAGATTATTGTCACTTGCAAGAATCAACAAGAAATGTTAGTATTCTTCCTACCTTTTTGTAGTTATCCTTTCCTGCATTTCCTGAAAATGACTGGTATCTGGATCATTGTTGGAAATGTTGCTTTCTTTAATGTTATATTATGAATTTCTGTTACCAGGAATAGGCTGAAGGGCACCGCTGATCAATATGGCCTTCCCACTTTTATCGTTGCTGATGCTGGGCGCACACAGGTTTGCTTCATAAAAAAATCATATAATTTTGTACTCCAATTTAGATATCAACAAACATAAAAAAATTTCATTGGCAGAATTAAGTCCTCAATTTTTGGAAGAATATTGTGCTGTACAACCATTAAACTGGCTTTAATATTTAAAATCTCATCAGGGATGAGATTTATGATTTTGCACGAAACCGTAATGAAGCATGATAGGAAACACTTTTTGATCTCAAGTAATTCCTATCAATATTTGGAAAATAGCGATAATTCTCCATAAAAATCCTTACAAAATTAGGAAAACAGTAGATGATTTGTATTATTTGATGAAATGGAAATGAAAAATACCAAGATAAAATTGATCCTCTATTCGAGATGAGGATCTATCTCTCACAATTCTCAAGATGCCGCTAGAGCCCAAAACCTACGAGAGATCTCAAATTTTAGCCAAATTCAAGATGCCCCAATCCTAGGAAAACAAACTATTTAATGCATACAATCTAAAAGGAAATCTTTAAACAGTACATACATTCAAATTTTCCTCCTAAACTCCTCATAAATCCTTCCTAATCAGAGCTATAGGACTGGTCTTCTTGAGCGGCACATACAGGAGGCGGAGAAATCCCGCCTCTATTATGCGTGAGCCGGTCCCGTATGAACTGGCTAGACCGGTCTAACAATACTCCCCTAAAGACCCACCTTGTCCGCAAGGTGGAAAGACAACACTCTCCTCCATTCCCTCTTCATCACAAATGGTAAGAACCTGAAGAGTTCGGTCCTTACACGTGTGCCCCGGTGTATACATGTTGTCACATCTGAAATAGAGTTCCTTTGCTATTTTTTCTTGTAATTCTGTTTCTATGAGCTTCTTGAAGTTGTCTCTAGGTCTTTCTACTGCAGCCTTCTCTTTTGAAGTCTCCTGAAGAGTATTCAATGTATGCTTCTGATGTGAGCAAAACTAGAAAGAAAAGTCAAATAGGAGAACACTAGGACAAATGAAAACCATACTCCATTCAATCTAGTATATAAACATCCCAACAAACACTAAGCAAACGAAAAGTCGAATCAAATAAACAAAATTATAATATAAAAATACTATACTCATAACAACCGGCAAGCAGTTTCCTCACATGCAACAAGAAGTAGGAAAAATACGATAAAGTGCTTAGGCTTGCAATCCAAGGGTCCACCACAGCAAATGGGTCCAACGTCCAACCAAACTCCTCCTGCAAATGTCTCCAAATCAGCTAACAAACGTCTTTCAATAGCTAAAGAAAAAGGATACAAGTGGAGTGGAACTTGCGTAAAGAAGAATATATTAGAAGCCAAGGCGAAATAGAGAGGAGGAAGAGGTGGAACAAGCTCTCAAGCTTTTCCAAGAGAAGAAACCCTCAGGTTTTTAACTACTTATCTCAAGTTAATCAACAACCTTCTCAAGACAAAAACACCTCATATTTATAAGAGAAAAAGGGGAGTCAAACAACCAACTTCTACCTCCAACCAAACCAATCAGGTAAGGGAAAGAGGAAGACCAGCAGTCAGCACAAAATAATTCCCAAAAACAGCACATGAATCGGGTAGGAGAAGCCACTGGAACACATCCAGGGAGGGACCCGAAGAGCCAACACAGAAATCGGGCTATAGAAGTCACGGGAAAGCAGCTAGGGTAAAATCGAAAAGGCAACCAGCACCCAACATTATTTCAAGGGAACAACACATAGAAGAAACTAAAGAGACACATAAAGGGGAAGAAACAAGCTCCACTCCACATACTTTTACAAATTTATGAGCTAGGAAGTGCAATTACTCCTCCAAATAATGAACTAAACATCAGCTCAAGCATTAATAAGCTAGCACCAAGAGGATCTCAACATTTCAGCTCACAATCAGAGTAGCTAAAGCCCAACCCGAGAGCAGCCAAGGCACAAACTGAGAGACAACAAGCAGCCCAAAGAACAAAAGGACCCAAAATGCTAGTAAACCCAAGCATTGCCATGCCCAAGCACATACTACCATGATCATTGGATGTTCTCCATCATTGGATAGCATAAAAAAATGAAAAACATAACTATAATATTCAAATTACATCAAAACGAAAATAAATCAAAACATGAATGCATTAGCTTCTTGGGTGCCAAGAAGGCGGTGGTGATCCTGTCCGTGCCTCGTAATCTGTGGCCTCTCGTTCCTCTCTCTAGGTACCTCTGATCCTCCACCAATTGAACTAGCTCTATAGCCTCTCCCAAGTCACGAGGCCTCATCATTCTAACCGATGTGCAAATCTTTGAGTTCAATCCCTTCATAAAATTTCCCTCCAGTGTAGTCTCTGGAATTCGATCCAGGCGGCTGGCAAGGTACTCAAATTGCTCACGGTACTCCACAATTGCCCCCTCCTGCATCAAAGCTAAGAATTGCTTATAAAATTCCCCTCCCCTGCTGGTTTGGAAACATTCCAACAATCAATCCTTAAACTCCCTCCAGGTCCGTATCGGTCGCCTTGTATCTCTCCACTAGTACCATACTAAAGTTTTCCCTTCCAAGCACATCCCAGTTGTCGCCAATCTCTCCCCCTCCATTAACCTGTTACGGTAAAGTATCTTTCCACCTTGTAGATCCACCCGTGGGCATCCTCTCCCTCAAAAATATGCATTTTTAACTTCCTCACTCTCAGATTGCTTTTGTTCCCTTCATAATTTCCCATTCCCCATGGGGGTGGTTCCCCTCAAGTGTCCCAATCATCCCTTCTACGTTCATACCCAAGCCTTTCATTAAATTCTCACATCCTTTCAAATTCAGCACCCCTTGGATCATAACAAACCCCTCCCCTTCCAAATTCAACCCTCCTTTGGTCATAATTACCCCTTTCCATTTCAAATTCAACACCCTTCCACTCATGTCCAACCCCCTCACGCTTCCCCATATAACCTCTACTTGACTCCTCCCTAGAAATAGGCCCTAGAGGAGGCATTTTTTTGTTCCCTCCAAAATCTCCATCTTTTGATCTTTCTTTTGTCTGATTGGCTTTGGGTTTTCCGCACTTCCCCGGCTGTCGACACCTTCCCTCACCTCCGACAGAGATCTTTTGGTTTGGCTCTCGAGCACATTCTTCAACATTTCCTACAAGATGAAAAAATAGGCGCCCGTATCAAACAACTTTCATACCAATTTGATAGATCTCAAGTAATTTCTATCAATCTTTAGAAAACAGCAATAATTCTCCACAAAAATCAACACAAAACTAGAAAAAACAATAGATAATTTGTATTATTTGATGAAATGAAAATCGAAAATACCAAGATACAATTGGTCCTCTATTTGAGAGGAGGATCTATCTCTCCCAATTCTCTAGATGCCTCTAGAGCCCAAAACCTACGAGAGATCTCAAATTTCAGCCAAATTCAAGATGTCCTAATCATAGGAAAACAAACTATTTAATGCATACATTCCAAAAGGAAATATCTAAACAGTCCTTACATTTAAATTTCCCCCCTAAACTCCTCCTAAATCCTTCCTAATCAGAGCTTTTGGACTAGTCAGCTTGAGCGGCACGTATAGGAGGCAGAGAGATCCCGCCTCTGTAACGTGTGAGTAGGTTCCGTATGGACGGCTAGACCGGTCTAACACATAACTGTCAGCCATTTTGGCCGACTGTGAGTGCCTTGTTTGGCAACTTGCATTTAGTTTTCACACCTTACTGATGAATAAAAATAGGTCACACCTCTCATATCTTTGAGAAAAGCCCAGTAATATTTACTCTATGTTTCTGGTAGCTTAGCATCTATTTGTCTTTCAATTCTATGAGAAAGAACGATCATAGATGTTCAGATTTTGTTCACATTTTTCTTATAATTTGATAGCCTGTTGTACCTTGTACAATGACCTGATTTTGACATTGATAATGTTTCATCATTATTCAAATATTTTTCTTGGCTGCTGTTTTGCAGGTACAAGCTGGGTCAAAGACAGTTCTTGCCATTGGACCGGGTATGCTACCAGTATTCTGCTTATACATGTAAATTAATTTATTTTTCTCGAAAGACTTTTCAAGATAAATAAAAATGTTATTTGTTAGCTGATTATTGCGTATGTTTAGGATGAGTCATATACTAGATAGATTATTATTAGATGTTGTTGAATTGTGGAAGTATAAAATATTACTAAGGAAAACAATGTGCTTCTAAAGACCCAAAAATTAACACTATGAGGCATAGATTGATTATAAGAAACCTAGAAGTCTTGCAAAATAGCAGCAAGCTAAGAAAAAGCTACAGCTTTTAGGATTTTTGGACGAGATAAAAAAAATGATGAGAGAGCTGAAAACATTGGTCGAGGTAGATGTAGTAGAAGAAAAGATAAGAGGATCTTAGTTAAAGATGAAGGCATCAAAGGAAGATAAAGATGCTATTTTGAGAAATTATTAGAGGGGAGTTTCACAGAATAACTTATTTTGGAAGGCTATAATGAGCAGAATAATGAGGTTTATGTAAATGGTGAAGTGGTGTTAGCTCAAAGGAGATGGATAAAGATTAAGCTTCAAGTCTCCATGAGATATCTATCCTGATTTAAAGTGTTGTTGGGGATATTATAGTAGTTTTGCAATTAATATTTTCTATATTTTGAATACTAATATAATGAGAAATGATTGGAGAAAAGTGTTTTGATAATCAATATTTAAGAAGAACGAAGATGGTCAAGATTGTGATAATTATATATGAATCAAATTTATGTGCATACACTGAAGCTATGAGAGAGATAAATGGAATATATATTTAGAAAAATTTATCTAGTTTAGGGGAATTAGATTAGTTTTATGATAGGAATATCTATCTTGAAAGAAATTTTTGTGTTTAAGAAATTAATGAGAAAGTTGATAGAGCAAAGAAAAAAATTTCATATCATTTTTATTGATTCAATTGTGCGTGTCCTTGAGTAATACAATAATTGATTTGATTGCATTAAACAACAACAACAATAACAATAATAACAACATCAAGCCTTTTCCAACTACGTGGGGTCGACTATATGTATTCTTTTTCGCCAATGTGTCATGTTAAAAGTCAAATTCTCATTTAATTCTAATAAAGAAAGATCACTTCTAATATTTTCTAATCAAAGTCTTTTTAGGTCTACCTCTACCTTTCTTAACATAAGTCAAATCTAATACCTCAACTTTCCTAACCGGGTCATCGGAAGGCCTCCGTTTAATGTGACCAAACCATCGAAGGTGATCTCTCTAATCTTATCTTCCACTAGTGCTACTCCAACCCTTTCACTTATATGCTCATTTCGTATTCTATCTCTAAGGGTAAAGCCACTCATCCACCTAAGCATCCTCATCTCTGCAATTAGTATTATGCTTCTCTTTTAATGGCCAACATTTGGCACCATAAAGCATTGCAGGTCTCACCACCATCTTATAGAATTTTGTCTTAAGTTAGAGGGGGGCTTTTCTTTCGCAAAACAAGCCTGATGCATTCCTTCACTTCAACCATCCAACTTGAATTATGTTTATAATATCCACGTCTATTTCACCATCACTCTGAACAATAGATACAAGATATCTAAAACGTGTTCTCTTATTAATGACTTGATCACCCAAAATCACAATCCCGTAACTATGTCTATTGCTATTAAAATTACATTCCATATATTCAATTTTAGATCTACTCAAGCGAAAACCTTTAGACTCTAAGGTTGACCTCCATAATTCAAGTTTACCTTCAACTCTCTCTCTAGTCTTATCAACAAGAAGAATATCATCAGCAAAAAGCATACACCAAGGTACATCCTCTTGCAAATGTCTAGTGAGAACATCCATGACTAAAGCAAAAAGATATGGACTTAAGGCTGATCATTAATGTAATCCAACCGAATTAGAAAAATATTTGGTCAAACCACCTTGTGTTTGAACACAAGTAATAGCTCCTGCAAACATATCTTTAATGATTTGAATATAAGCGTTATTAACTCCTTTCTTTTCAAGAACTCTCCATAGCACTTCTGTTGGAACTTTATCATATGTTTTCTCTAAATCAATAAATATCATATGTAGATCATCCTTATTCTCTCTATATTTCTCCATCAAACCTCTCAATAAATGTATGGCTTCCATAGTAGACCTACCTGACATGAATTCAAATTGATTTTGATTTTTGAGAAACATTAGTTTCACGCCGCAACCTATGCTCCATAACTCGCTCCCAAAGTTTTAAAGTATGACACATTAACTTAATTCTTCTATAATTCGCACACTCCTGTGCATCACCTTTATTCTTAAAAATAGGAATTAACACACTCATTCTCCACTGATCTGACATCTTTTTAGTCTTCAAAACAATATTAAAAAGTTTAGTAAGCCAAGAAATTCTTTCATCTCCTAACAATTTCCACATCTCTATTAGAATATCATCAGGTCCAATAGCTTTTGCACACTTCATTTTCTTTAAAGCCCCTCTAACTTCGGTTTTACTAATATGCTTATAAAAACAGAAATCTTTATTTTCATTTAGAGTGCTAAAATCACTAAAGTTAATCGTATTTTCACATTCTTCATTAAAAAGTTCAGCAAAATATCTCATCCACCTTTGTTGAAATATCATCTTCTGAGAAAAGTATTTTTTGATTTTCATCCTTAATACACTTCACTTTTTTATCTTCATCCTATACTTTTTTATTTACATTAAAGAAGAACGATATTTGTCAATGTATGTTCGAGTATTAAAGATATGTTTGATGAATTGACTCATATTGATGTTTGTGAGTGTTTAAATAGTTTTCAATTATAATAAGATAATTGCAAGGATCTACGTTGAGTTCATAACACAGAGAAGCTTACAAAAGGATATTTAAAGTGAGGTGCTTTGTTATATGCTTTTTGTATTTGATATAATTTTAATTAGTGAGATGTCTACTAAAATAAGTAGAAATTTAGAATGATAGATATAATGCTTAGAAATATAGAGCTTAGAATTTGAAGGAGTAAAAATCAAGTATATAATTTTCAATTAGTAAAATGATACTTATGTGCGACAATAGTAATGTAAAAATATGAAAAACTATTTTGAATTTTATTGCAAAAGTGTAAATGCAATTTACAATAAATAAATAAAATAGTCCGAAAAGGAGGGCTGGTGGCTGAGTGAAGGGAGAGTAGTACGTGGTTTGCAATTCAGGGGTTAAGAGGGATAATTTCTAATAACTAAGTTCCTCAATTCGTGTGCTCAATGGTTCTTATTATGATTGGCTGCATAGTGGAACCTAAGGCTCTTCTACATGGGGCAAAATTTGGGTTGGGGGACCCCATGATCTTCTACTATTTAAGTATCTTAGATCTATTTTACAAACAAGTAGGAATGTTGATGATGTTATGACTTTTAGAATAATAGTTGGGTAGCTAAAATAGAGAAATCTCATAGGAGTATCCTGCAACAGGAGGATACATGGAGACTTAAAAGTTTATAAATTTTAACTTGCACTGACTATATTATGTAGGTTTGATATTTGGGAAAAAAGTTATTGATGGCTTAAGTTTTCCGTGACAGAAATGAGAATGATATGATTGTATCATAAAATTAGAATTGATAAATGAAGGAATTATTAATTTATGATATTAGTGGAATGGTTGAGTGACTTCTCAACATCAACATTATCACCCTTTATCTCACTATGTGGGGTCGGTTATATGAATCATTTTTTTTTTCATTGTGCCCTGCTAAAAGTTAAATTCTCATTTAAATCTAATAAAGAAAGATCATTTCTAATATTTTATGATCATGTCTTTTTAGGTCTATCTCTACCTTTCTTAACATAAGTCAAATCTAATACATTTACTTTCATAACCGGGTCATCGGAAGCCGCCGTTTTATGTGACCAAACCATCTAAGGCGACTCTCTCTAATCTTATCTTCCACTTGTGCTACTCCAACCTTTTCACGTGTATGCTCATTTCGTATCATGTCTCTAAGAGTAAACCCACTCATCCACCTGATCATTCTCATCTCTGCAATACTTAATTAATATTATGCTTCTCTTTTAATGACCAACATTCTGCACCATAAAACATTGTAGGTCTAACCACCCTCTTATAGAATTTTTTCTTAAGTTTGAGGAGGACTTTTCTATCACAACAAGCCCGATACATTCCTCCACTTCAACCTTCCAACTTGAATTATACTAATAATATCCTCATCTAATGCACCATCGCTCTGAGCAATAAACCCCGAGATATTTAAAACGGGTACTTTTATTAATGACTTGATTACCCTAAGTCACGATCCCCCCAAATGAACTATTATTACTAAATTACACACCATATATTTTGTTTTAGATCTACTCAAACAAAAGCCTTTAGACTCTAAGGTTTAGTGATTTCTATTGAAAGAAAATATAGTTGAAAATAGATTTATGTGGTTTGGACATGCACAACAACTAGTAAATAATTCATCCATTAGATGTAGTACATAAAATTAGTATCGAAGGATTAAGAAAGAAAAATGATAGACCCAAAATAATATGGATGTAAGCAACTCTTAACAACTCAAGCGGCACTTATCAAGAACAAATGAAAAATGAGGATTCATAAAGTAGCCTAGAGGCAGTGGTTGCTGCCGCTGCTGATGACCTTCATTAGATGTTGCAGAAAACTGCAAAAGTTGCTTTTTTTTTATAGATAAAGAGTTGTTCCTTTATAAGTTCGAGTTCTCCCAGATATCAGGGCGTTAAATATATCTAGGAGGTTTCTTTCGTTCCATTTCCATACTATTTTCAGTTGATGCCATATCCCCCATTCTGGATTTTCTTTTTTCATTTGCTCAGGCTTGGACATCCTCAAATTTTCCAGTTGGGAATTGAAAATTGTTAAATTAGTAATTGTTCAATACTACGTATAAAATGAGTGCTGCTCTGTTTTTACCTATGAACTCTCTGAATTAATTGCCAGTTGTTCTTACAAAACAGGGAAGAAAGCCGTGGTGGATTCTGTCACTGGCAAACTACGCCTTTTGTAGCGAAGCGCCTCTAAATGCTTGTAATATTTCTCTTGCTTTCATTTTTGAAATCCTATGTTATTGTATATACCCTGTTTACTCTTTTGTATTGTTTATTTAACGTAAAGAATTCCACATTTCATATGTCCACATCATAATTTATTTACTTCTATGGATTGCCTTTAGACGTGGGGAAATTATTGGCCTCGGATATCGGACATAGCGTACATTCGGTATTTACAGTACTGAGCAGTACTGAGCTCGGTACTGTGAAGTTCTGAGTACCGAGCAGTACCGGTACTGCTTGATACTGCTCAGTACCGAGCTCAGTATCGAGTAGGAGGTGATATGGCGCATTTTCATTGGGCTCGGAACACGTCCGGTGACCTGACCCAATAATTTCCCTTGTGGGTAGTGAGATGGGTAGCAAACAATGGAAATTTTGCTGTGAAGTGACTTTTGTGGAGAAAACTAGCTGGGCCACATGAACAAACTGCTTTCCCACACAGGCTTTGGCTAAGTACTAGAGTTCCTTTTGTGGTTCTCCAGTTCAAGTTCTAACCTAGAATCAAGTGCCCATTTTGAAAGACATGTACCAATTGATTTTTTTCTTTTCTGGCTTTCATGAATGTTTTAATCACATAAACTTGTTCTACACTTCATCATCATCATCATCATCAGTAGCAGCATCCCAACTATTTGATGTTGATTTTGTGTATTTATTTTGTTATTGAGAAAAGTATCAAGATGGTCTCTGACCCTTTATGAAAGATCAAAATGATTCATAACTATATTAAATGATTATTTTGGTCCAACAACTCAAAGAGAAATCCAAATAGTCCATGTATAAGATTATTTTGGTCCCTTAAAATGCTATAATATTCTCATTTTTGCCGCACTCAACTTAGCTATCAATAATTTTGTTCTTTATCAACACTCGGATCTATTCAAAATAGCCATCCTAATTGCTACTCTTTATTTAGGCATCGTTTGAGATGGCTTTGTTGCTGCTTTCTAAATCAATTTTTTAGTTAAAAAATTTTGTGAATTAAAAATTTTTGTACTGAAAAGCCGTTTTAGAAAGCAGCACAGACGGTGTACCAAATGAAGCCTTAAGCATGTATGAAAAGTTGTAATACTGTGCTGTCTAGTTTTTAAATAATATAAGAACAATATGTATTCTTTTAATATTTCTGGTTCCTTTATGATTCCTTGGTTGATTGGGAACATGAATTGTCAATGTAGATTGGTCTTTTTATGAACAATAAAATGACAATTCTTTACTATTGATATATTATCCGTTTTGGTCCAATAGCTTCTCAATTTTGTACGTTTAGTGTGATTTCTTAAGAGATTGCATGTACTAAACATACTCTTATACGAGCACATATAACTTTGGAGTTTCCAATGAATTATTTTTTTATTAATTACTTTTTTTTTCTAACACAAAAAACAGTCAAAAAGCTCACTGAAATAAAGCCTAAGACTTTCCAGAGGCTCATAAAATTTATTGTAAACATTCTAATCTATAAAAGAATGGATCACAAATTATTGCATAAACAAAATCTGAACAAAAATCAAACTACAAATCTTTTTTTTTTTTTTATAGCCAACTGAATAGACCCTAAATAAAAAGTGATATAAAAAGAGCAATTTGATTTTGTATCTCTCATAATAGAATTTTTATTGCGTCCTCCCACCTGACATAGAGATACGTCCTCCCAAAGCTAAAATCGCGCTAAAAAACGAGAAATATCGAGCAATACCAAACAATAACGAGGAATATCATCATGTGAAGACCAATACCGAGTTATACCGAGCTATACCGAGCAATACAAAAAAATACCTAGTTTTTCCTAGAAAAAACTCGGTATTTTTTTGTATTGCTCGGTATAACTCGGTATTGGTCTTCACATGATGATATTTCTCGTTATTATCAAATAATACCTAGCAATAACGAGCAAAAAAATAGAGTTTTTTGCCGTGGGAGGACGTATCTCTACGTCAGGTGGGAGGACGCAATAAAAATTCCTTATAATATGCTTATTTTGATGAATATTCCTCTTTTATTTTTTTTTTTTATTTGGGCAAATATGTTCAAAAGTGCATTTTAGATTAAACTATGGATTTTTTTTTAAGGAGGAACATGTATAATATATATTTTTAATAGTGAGAGCATATAAGTTTTTAAATTTAAAACGTTACAAACAAGTCAAATAAATTGATGCATTTTAAATAATGCACAAAATGATTTGGTGCATTCACCTTGCATGCCACCACCATTTAGTCGAATTAAATTTCACAGAGCTGTAGTAATGTGCCATACTGAATTGCGCATTCAAGCATTCAATGGAAAACGCCAAACAATATGGTGCATTTAATGAAATGCGCTAGATGTTTGGTTACTTTGCTTCTTTTTAATTTTTTTAATACTCTACTCCTATTTCTAATTTAAATTAAACTCTTGCTCCTTTAAAAAATCTTTAAAATATTATCAATGCATGTAGATATTTTTTCCCCTAATTTGATATCCTTATAAACTAGTTTGTACAAGAGAAAAGGCTTGTATTGCCGGGCACGGGAAAGGAGGCCGGAGCGGTGTCATCCAATGCAGATTTGTTGACGATCGTCACAGTCCATTCATGCCACGAGGGGGATTGTCCAAGCTGATGGAAGGAGACGAAGGAAATTGAGAGATATGAGTGAAGATGGGGGATATTGTATGGGATATTATTGAAGTTGAGGTTAAACCTCTTCTAAAACTCATAGAGTTTTTCGAGCTTCATTGGAGTCGCTTTGGCAAAAAAAGATGTAGATCTACACTGATCAAATCTGAAAGAGAATCGATGACCATCATGATCAATTGATGTTAGCCGCGAGTGTCTCCTCTCCCTCGCACAATAGTATAAGCCTCTCTCACTCGTATGAATCATTTCAAATTTGGTTCAAACTCAGCTTCTAACTTGGTTCAAATTATTTCCCAATTTATTTGATTGTAAAATTGAATTATCGAATATAATGGATGTATTTTAGTATAAGAAATATTTAGAATGTATTTGTCCATGTATATATATATATATATATATATATATATATATATATATATATATATATATATATATATATATATATATATAAAATTTTTAATAACAGTGGCATTTGTGTAAATAAAGAAACCAGCTTGGGAGTGGCATTTGTGTAAATAAAGAAACCAGCTTGGTTATACCCAGCACCCTAAATACTCGAGAGAGAAACCCTTCGACCTTCGTTCCTCGTCTCTACTGTATTTGCTGCAATGGCTTCTCGTTTACGTTCGATGTCGAGGCCCGCATTCTCGTTGCTCAAATCATCTGTCACCCAATCTAGAATCTCCACCGCCTCCGCTCCATCATGCCGTCCCCATTCCATTCCGAGGCAACAACTCGCTGCATTCTCGCTTGTTCTCGTTCTTCAGCTCTGAGCCCTACTTTTATCTGATTTGTTTTCCGTCTTCTTTTTAGGGTTTCGCGAGCGGTACGCTCGTTGCAATCCCTGCTTCCATTACACACTGCTGTGTCGTCCGCACGGCTGACGTCGCGAATCGGGTTCGACGCGGCGGAGAGTTCGAGATTGCTGTACCAGGGTATGCTCTGGAGATCGATCCCCGGGGTTTGATTCCACTATCTTTTATGTTTCGTTGAGTAAAGCCCTGGATCTTCCATCCTTTTTTTTTCCACTGTTACTTTGTGAGGTGGTTAGTTATCTTGGAGTAATTACTGTCGTTTATTGCTAGCATTTTATTCTTTTAGTTTGTTTTTTAATGATATTCGATGTGTGGATTTTTGAGTGAAAATTGAAATTATAAATTATGGAGCTGTGGAAGAAAAAAAAAGCTGCTTGATTGGAGGTCGTTAAAAAACTAGCCTTTTGCACCAAACAAGCTTGATTTGTGGAAAATCAAATTCTGTTATTATTCGTAACTTCTTTCTTCTATTTTTATTTCACTATCTTAATTTCCTAGTTTACTGGCGGATTACAATATTAGGTTTGATTGGATTCTTTACTCTTTCCGCTGAATCATCTAAAAATCCTAGTTTACTGACACTGCAGTTGTATTGTTTTACTTGATGAATGTACTGATGCTTTTTCATATCTATAAATAAATTTTCATGAAACTTTCAAGTATGATATCTGAAGTTTGTTTTATGTGCTTTCTATAAACATGTGTCATTACTCTGCATTCGGATTAACTCAAGATTTTCATTCTTGTTGTTTCATAATTTGATTGATGCCTAAACTATTATTTTCTATTTTGATATTTTTAATAATAGCTTTAAGAGGTCAGTGTGAAGTCTAAAATTCCATGTTAGTATAATAAGGATGATTTGTTAATTAAATTTTCAAGTTAATAAATGACTCTAAGCTCTTGATTCTTTGGGAGTATGAATGAAGGCTCAAGAAATGCGGATAGGATCTATTTTTACCCGTATTCGTAATACATATTTTGTTTTAAGACAATATAGTTTTGTTAATACAACAAGAACCGTTCATAAACAAACTTTTAAATGTGATTATGTTTGTAGATCACTTAAAATATCATTTGGAGATTCTTATTTGGTTCATTGAGAATAAATGTGTATCTTTTTAGTTTTTATTTGGCTCATTACCAACCATAGCTTAAATAGCTACAAGTCTAGCAACGCTAATCTATTTTTGATTTGGGCAGTGTTTGTCTACTATTGATTCAATGAAATTTATATTTAGCTACTTCTCATGCATGATGTGTGGCAATTTAATAATATCATATTACATTAGTTTGTAGCTATCTACTCATTTTTAACTATTTGAGCTCTAAGGTAATCAACTTTAATTGAATTTGGGGTGGAGGTGGCAGGTGAGGGATGTATATATACATTCTTTCTAAGGCCATTCATTATTTCTTGCAATTGATATCCCCCAAATAAACCATTTTGTTATGAAAAACTATGAATGTTATGATTAGTATTTCTTGCATTAGATAAGTGATTTTCTTGAACGATACCTTGAAGATTGGAGATTTAGGAGGGTGAAGTGGAGATTAGAAGACTTGTTTTTTGTTAATAATCTCTCTGTGACACCGAGATCAAGAAAGAATATGAAGACACCAAAATTAGCAAAGAATAAAAACTACTCAAAACTAATTTGCAACGCTTACAAGAAGCTTTGAACCCTTAAAGGACTAACAAATCTTGACCCCAATAATGATTCAAACATTGACAAAGAGCAAGCAAACAGTAAATGCCCAATAAGACATCACATTACCAAAACTAAAATAATGTATTAATGTAGTGGAAATTCCTAACGAATTTGTTGATGATGATTCATGTTCTCTCCCATTTAATGGAAAATGCAGCTGCTCTTGTTCCTGGTTGAAGAAATGGTGATAGTTACAACTGGTTTAGCCCTTCTTCCCTATGTTGAAATCAGCACAAGAAAGTTTGGACAGCTTCGCTTGTTGGACTGCTCTTTTTCTGATTTGGGATTCTTGCAGGCTCTTGAGTTCCTTGAATTTTACTAGGATCGGTTCTTGCCACTGGTAGCAAACAGTCGGCAATGTTAATGACTGCAGTCTTGTTGTTTGGCAAGATAGTCGGCTGAAACAATGGGGCCAAGAAGACTGATTAAGGATAGAGAACTTCTTGATTATTGCTTTGCCTCAAAGAAGGGACATGGGAAGGCTCTGCCCTAGGCTGAGAACTTCTTGATTCTTAAGGCGTAGATCTACTGGAAATCAGTCTGGTAGTGGTTGACGGGAGGTGCCAGAGTGGAAAAGGGCGGCTATTTGTGGAAAACTGCTGCTACTGCGGGCTCCTATGGCTGGCCGGTGGTTCCAAGAAAGGAAAACTGCTGCTGCTGGCCGTGAAAAGGCCTAAAGAATGGCGGTGGAGAGCCAAGGTGGTGGGATAATGATGTTGGTGAAGTCCAAGACTCCACTATAAACCCTCACTCTTCATCTCTCAAGTTTAGAGGAAATCAACCCCAAGGAAAAGAGACTTTTTCCTTCTGAAAAAAAAAAAATAATCAAAACTTCCTCTCCCAAACGAAAAAGAGGCATTTATAGAAACTAAAGAATCCCAAGAAGCAACAAATTATAAACCTACCTCTATTTAAGGAAATAATTAAAAAAAGAAAATAAAACTTAGGAAATAAAAATAAAATAATAAAGTTTATTTAACTAAAATGCTTATAGGTAAAACAAATAAAATCCTATCACTCTATAATACAAAGAGCCAGAGATCGAAAATGATCACACTAGGGATTTTTGCCAAAAAGCCCTTTTGATTAGGGTTTAGTAAGTATCTAACTCATCTCATACTTTGATGAGTGATTATATCTTGAAACATTTCGTACAAGCCAGGGTTTGTTTCACACGATAGGACTTATTTAAGTTCCTAGGTTATGTATTGGTTTTTACTTGAAGAGCTCGTAATCACAATAATGTGCGGAAGACATTGTTGTTGATTGGGTCACACATCACTTGATGATTTAGAGAGGATTTTACTTGAAGAGCTCGTAATCACATTAATGTGCGGAAGACACTGTTGTTGATTGGGTCACACAACAACAATTGATGATTTGGAGAGCGTAATTGCCTAGGTCATGGATCTCTTTAACCAATTTTTGCTTGCCTCGAATTGCTTTTGATCAACTCAAATATGCTTTTCTGAGAAGCATGTTGAGCTATTTGGTTGAGCGAAACAAGCTCAATGGTGGTGGAATTCACTTGGTCATGAGCTTAACTCTCTTGAGACATTCGACCAATTTCGACACAAATATATTGGGCTTCAAACTAGATCAAATGCATTTAAGCAAACCTAAACCATTAGATTGGTTTCATTTGAAATTATTCATTGATAATTTGGTTGATCAACCGTACCCCAACCTCTAGGTCGATTTCATCCAAACAAATAGGTTTGCCAATTTGGCCACTTAGGCCTATCTATGTCTTCGAGTTGGTCAAGCTATTTCAAACAAACTAGCTAGTTTCGATTTAGTTAGACAACTACAGGTTGATTTCATAAAAAACGGCAGGTTCACAAATTTAGCCACTTTGGCCTATCTATGATGTATAACCAATCAATCTATTTCAAACAAACTAGCTAATTTCAACTTAGCCAGACCAGTAGATAATGCAAATGCAAATTTTACTTCCTAAGATATACTTAAAGTAAAATATTAATAAAAAGAAAGACTTGATCTGGCTAGGTCCCTAATGATAAATTGTGCTGAAAATTTTATATTGAAGTTGAAGTAAAAATCTTCTTAGGGAATAGTTTGCACTTTGTTTCTTTAATTGTGCTCCTCGTCCAATGCTTGTATGTTACGTGGTGAGGAAACTTAGCTTGCCTACTTAAGAGTAGATATTATTTCATAGTACATAATTGTTCATACTCAATAAAATAACGTGAGGCTCAACACTTCTCTCATAAATTCTCATTCTTTTTCCTCCAATATTTCATTCTTTCCAATGGCTAATTCATTTCAACTCCTTAGATGCGCCCGCGTCTTTTCTCATTTAAAAAAAAAAAATTCAGCTCATGAGTTACATCAAATTTGTTTTATTGAGCTAAAGCTTAATTAAACTCCAAGTTATGGGCTACTTGAGCTTGACTCAACTCATATGCACCCCTAGATTCAAACATAAAACTTGTAATGCAATAACATTTGGAAAACACATGTTAAATAAATGTCTGGTTATACAAAAATTTGGGACTACAAAAAAATTGGAGCTCTATCTAAAGAAATTATTAGGTATGTGTTATTGAATCTAATAAGAGAGAAGAAAGATAGGGATGGGAAGGGAGAGAGTGATGGAAATAATCTGGGAATGCCTATCATATTTTTTTCTTACTCTTTTTTCATTTTTAATTTTAAAAATTTCTTGTGTGTGAGCACTTTCCATAAAACCCAGCCTCTTTAGCCTGATTATAAGTGGGTCTATATAATTTATCTTATTCCTACTCGAGCAACCAAAACCCTCAAGCTACATGGTCAATATTTGTCGGTTTCCTTCTTCAACAACTTCTCATGTTTGGATGATCTTGAGTCCTTCCTTCTCCTTGCCCAAGTCTTCCATCATTTAATCTAGAATCTCTATAGATGTCACCCTATCATGTGACCTCTCCCTTTTGAGGCAACAATTCACTCCATTTCTTCACTTGTCCTTGCTTTTTTCTCAAAGTTCTACTTTTGTTTGATTTGGTCTTAATCTTCAATTTTTGGTTTCACGTGTGGTAAGCTTGTTGCAACCCCTACTTCCGCTCCATGGTGTGTTGTCTTCTATTCAATTGACATCGCTTCCCTAGATCTACTCAACAAAACGTTTGTGATCTTTTGCTTCATAACATGGTTTGCGGATTGATCCCTGGGTCTGTCCTATGCCCTTTTTGTTTGGTTGAGTAAACCCCTAATTGTTCAATTTTCATCTTAAATTTATTTTTTTCCTTCCTTTTCTGTGAATAACTACTTTAAATGAGAATTAGACTCTTAATAGGACACAATTGAAAAAATGATTCCTGAAGCCGACCCTATGTAGTGGGATAAATGTTTGAAGTTGTTGTGCTGCTTTTGTTCTTGTGTGCGTAATTATTTATTTTTGCTTTTGTTCTTGTGTGAGTAATTATTTAGTTTTGATATGGAGTTGGCTATCTTAGAGCAGTTATGGATTTTTATTATAAGTATTCTATTCATTTAGTGGCCTTTTTGATATTATTCAATGATTGTATAATTGAATGTAATTATAAATGGTAAATTATGTAGCCATGGAAAAAAATTAAAAAACAGCCTTTGGCTTTCATTTATTCTCTTACATCAAATAAGAATGAATGTAAATAATGAAATTTCATTATTATTCATATCCTCTTTTTTTCTCGACTTTAATATCCTAGTTTTGTGTTAGAATAATAATGCTAAAATTGACTCTACGTATGCTAAATAAAGTCTAGTTTTCCACCAAATATTTTGATACTGCATCTGCATTGTTTGCTTGATCCACCTAAAAAAAAGTGTCGGTCAATATCAACATGCTTGGTGCTATAATGGTGAGAGAGTTCTTAGCTATGCTAATTGCAACTTGATTGTCACCGTAGGTTGAGAGGTTAATTTCTATGAATAGACAACTTGTTGAGAGGTCGTTTTAGCCATGTTCCCTTATAAATACCTAGTATTGTAGGCGTTAAATTGATTTTTACGTTACTTCTAGCCACATTATGTTGCCTTTTTGCTTTTCCAGGTCACAAGGTTGACTCTTATGAAAGTACTATGATCAAAAGTGGACATGCAACTAATTATCAATCCAGTCTAATCTGCATTAATAAATACTTCAATGGTTCTTTTGATAATTTTTTTTGAAGAATAATCCTTTCCTCGAGTTAATAGGTATTAGGATTCGAAACTTATTATCCATGCGTTTTTGAGTAGGCAAGTTCATGAATTGGCACATCTTGCTCATAGGAAAGCAAATGTTATGTTTGATGTCAGTTAGGCAGATGAGTTTTGCAACTAACCTTTGAAACTGAACTTTGTACATAAGAGGACTACTTTTATTCTTCCCAAATGCTTTGGATTTATGTAAATTATATCTGGTTTGCCTCCCAACATTTTTGTTTCTTTTAAAAGATCTATCATATGCTTGTGCTATGTTACAATAGTTTCTTTTGTTAGTTCTGGTAGTCTCCATCCCTAGGAAGTACTTACTATTGCTGGAGTATTTAATCTCAAAGTTTTAAGGTTATAGATGTTTGATAACAAGCGTCTATTTAGTAAAGTCTCTTGTAAGAATAGTATCATCAACCAACACAATTAGGATTTGGACTTTCCTTTATAAGACCTCTTTATGAACAATGTGTGATCATCTTGACATTGAATATAACCATATTTCTTGACAACTTTGGTAAATCCATCAAACCTTGTCCAAGGAGATTATTTTAGACCATACAAACATTTTTAAAGCTTGAAAATTTTGTTTGTACACAATATGTTAAATGATTCTGGTCATTATTATTCGAGAAGTTTTACGCTGTCGGCCGATTACCTAACACAACCATCCAATTTTCTCATCCAGGGCTTGGGACCCGGTTAGGAGAGTAGATGTATTAAGATTTGGCCTATGTTAAGAAAGGTAGAGGTAGACTTAAAAATACTTGGTTAGAAAACATTAGGTATGATCCATTTTCATTAGATTTAAATGAGAATTTGGCCCTTAACAGGATACAATGGAGAAAAATGATTCATATACAAACTTTGTTTGCAGTCAAGTGAGTGTGGATCTAAGAACATTTTTTGATGTATACTTCTCTTTAAAATCTCCATTGAGGAAAATTTTTTATCATCCAATTGATAGATTGGCCAATTAAGATTAGTGGCAAGGAATAGGAGTGCATAAATAGTGTTCAGTTTGGCTACATGAGCAAAAATCTCTTGATAGTTGATCTCATATGATTGAGTGAACTCTTTCGCCAATTTTGAATCTTTTTATGCTTCCATCATCTGGATAATTTATCGATAATAACCACTTACATCCAAACATGTTTATTTTTTGGAGGTAGTTCAGTGACAATTTACAAATATTGTTTTTTTAGAGCCTATGTAATACGCTATGGGGGCCCTCCTTGTGGGGCCCAAGGGAGTTAATATTCACTATGTAAGGAGGAGAATCAAGGGGGAAATAATTAAGAAAGTTTATTTATGGAAATATGACTGGTTTGAATTTAGATTTGGGAGCGAATTTGGAAATGCTTATTTAAGAAAAGAGGGCTGATTTGAATTATGATTTGAGAGTGAATTAGGAAGGTTTTATTAACGAAAAACGGATTGATTTGAATTCAAATTTGAGAGGAAAATATAATGGTTTATTTAAAGATAATTAGATTGTTTTATTTTCATTATGTGTGATTTGTGTTTGCTATAGTTTTTTTCCTTTGAGGGCTTCCTAGTGGCGTCTAAGATTTGTGGGATAGTTGATCTACCTCTCGAATAATAGTTTACTTGTTTCTTTCTTTCTTATGGAAGAGATGATAAAAAATCAGCCCCTATCTTCATGTTTCTGTCATTTCTATTTGCTTCTTTCACTATTTTTACTTTTAAGACGTATCAAATTGGTATCATAGCACTTTTTTTGGGACCTATGGAATCAAAGAAGGTGGATGGATTTGAAAGTGAGATGGAGCAAATTAAATCCGGCGTGGAGGAGAAGTTCTCAACCATGGAAAGAAGGTTCTCATCTTTGGAAAACTAATTAGGAAGGTTGGAGGAGATGATGAGGAAGCTCATGGAGATGCAATCCAAAACTTCACTGGCGGTTCTAATGATAACCCTTACCAAGATTTGACTGGGATTCCCTTGGCCGAATTGGAGGGAGAAGATATCGGATGAGAGGAGTTCAACGAGGAGAGTTTCTTTCATCAAGAGCCTTCTTCTAGGGCTCCAATAAGGGGCAAATTAGGGTTTCTGGATGAGGGGAAAGCAATGAGGGAATTTTTTGGTGGAGGTAGTATGGTGACTGACCACTATGAGCGGCATTTTGGGCAAGGGAGTGGGCCATCAGTGAATGAGGGTGTCAAAGCCACCACATGTATATATATATATATATATATATATATATATATATATATATATATATATAAACAAGTGTCAAGAAACACCACCTAGGACTCCGATAAGATGTATAATAGAGTTTCCGGATGAGGGGACAATAAGAAGGGAGTTTTGTGGTGGAGGTGGTGTTGACCTTCATGTTATACCCAAAAAAATAAAAAGAGGGAAGAAGCCAAGATCTAGCGTGCATGCCTGCCGTAATCCATCGGGTACGTGAATCCTTGCCGAAATCACGCCGATTCGGCGCCGTTCGAGTCGCATCCCGCAATTCGTGCTCAGAACCGGCCTCGATCAAGCGTCCGAAGTGGTCATTAAATAGCGAAGGAATGGAGACTTCTCTCGCTGCTCTCAACCTCCATAAGCCGCAGGCTCTCTCCCACGAGCTCTCTGCTTCTCACTCGCCTCTTCCATTCGGAAACCTCCTGACCTCCTGCTCCTCTCCTCCTTGCCCTTACCTGTGCCGGTCTCTTGCACAAGCCGAGAGAGAGAGAGAGAGAGAGAGAGAGAGAGAGAGAGAGAGAGAGAGCTCCCTTACCCGATCCCTCTAGAGCCCAGCGACCAAAGCCGCCCAAGCCTCTGCCCGACTCCTCTGTGCTGTTCGACTTTGCTCATTCGACGGCATTCCCTGTTTGTAGGATCGGAGGTTACAACATTTTCTCGGAAGCAATAACAGGAAGTTGCTGGCCGTGGAGGTAACTCTCTCCTTTTCATTTGCTTCTTCGGCCGGATCCCATGAATTGTCAAGCCGAGATAGTGGGAGCAGAGGATTTGTTCTGCCGTGAGATTTTATCAGGATTTAATCTAAATTCTGTATAAATCTTACATAATCATGTTTAATTAATCTATAATTAATTTTAGGATTAAATATAATTAATTATAATTGATCTATAATTAATTATAAGTTAAAAATATCTAATTTGTAATTTATTTTAAGTTAATCATAATTATTTATAATTTGATTATAATTAATTATAATTAAATCATGATAAATTATAAGTTAAAATTAATTGATCTATGATCAATCTTGAATTAAAATATAATTAATTTTAATTAATTAATAATAATTCTAATTAATTATAATTAATTAAGGTTAATTATAATTAATTATTTTTAAATTTTAATTAATTATTATTAATTTATAATTAATTTAAGGTAATTATAAATTAATTGCTTTTAATTATAATTAATCTGTATTAATCTTAATTTGTTATAATTAATTCAGGTTAATTATAACTAATTATTATTAAATCTAATTAATTATGCTCGCCTCGATCCTCGAACCGACACCGCGCCGACGGCCGCCGAGGTATAACTCTCTAACCCTAAAACTCCGAGAACTCATTTCAATGCATTCGTCGAGACAAAACAACCACCTATACACGCTTTTCTTAGCGTGGTGGGAGGGAGTGCGTCTCGACGCTTGCGACGAAGCGGGTAATCACCCAAATTCCTTCTTCGAAGTTCGTATCGCCTTGGAAACCCCGCCTATGCACGCTTTTCTTAGCGTGGTGGGAAGGGATCCCGGTGCGATGCGCACAACGAAGCGGGGATACCCATAAGTACCCGCTTGCGGGGAAATAACTGCCTTGCTTACAAAATATTCTCAAAAAAAAAAAAAAAAACTTCTTTTTACAAAAAAAAATACCCATGCACGCTTTTTTTAGCGTGGTGGGGGATCGAAAAATTACACGGCCGCGGTGTCCTCGAAAGAGGGCATCTACCATGCACGCCTTTCTTAGCGTGGTGGGAAAGGCCCAGTTTTTCGTAGTTTTCCCCTAAACGGGGGAGACGTCGGAAGGCTGCCAAAATTTCGGGTGAACATAATGCTACATTTGGATCTCATTTGAACTCAAGAGAACAATTTGAGACTTGGACTTGATTGCACTTGAATGACATGCAAGAACGACGAGGGACTTGGACTTGGACTTTTTAACAAATCTAAGTGGCTTAATAAATAATTGAACCCAAGTAAAATGAAATAAGACTTGAATCAACCTTGAACAAAATGAACTTAAAGTTGAATCAAATGATGAAAACTTGTAAGCTTGAACTTGAAAGACATCGAAGCTTGAACTAAGCTTGATCGAACTCAAATACAAAGAACTTTGACTTGGGATTGTAGTTTTGAACAACTATAAGGGGAGTTAAATGTGAACTCGGACTCAGATTTGAACAGAAGATTTTGAACCTCACTTAACTTAAATGAATCATAAAATGAACGATTTGAACACAAGCAAAGGTGTTGAAGACTCATTTTAGAACTCAAACTGATTGGGACCTCAGTGGTTATGACTTGGACCATTTGAATTCAAAATTCAAATGATCAAAAGACTCAAACTAAAGTTAATTTGAACTTGTACCTGAATTCAACAAAGTTATTTGGGACTTGAATTTACAAGTATTTGACTCAAATGAGCAAGTTTTGGAAATGAACAGGGCTACTTGGGTTTGGACTCGAATGTGCCTAGAACTTGAATGAACTTAAGCATAATTCCTTAAGTTTGAGATCAACTTTGACATTGGTTTGAACATGATTGAAACAAATGAGCAATGAAGGACTTCAAAATGTTAGAGAATTTTTAGGAGATGTCATTCAATCCCTATGCAAACAAATAAGATTGCTTGCACTCTGACATGGAACTCTTTGGACAACATCATTCAAATGATCGTAAGTAGAAGTGGAAGTGCATATTCAAATTAACAAATATCAAAGTCATCATACACAATCAACCTAAAGTGAGTGTATAAGATGAGTGCATGTTATTCATCTCAATCATGAATTCCATACTCACGAAGAACATATGAAAATGTGAAGCGGCTCATAGATGGATATAGTGGTTATCTAAAAGCATGGAAAGCTGAAACATATAAATATGGCAGGCCGCTAATAAATTCAATGATTTGTTGGCTAATGTTCACGAAGGGGATATGCTCCATATATGACGAGCCTCCGATGCACGTGGATACTTGTGTGAGGTGTCATATCTGAGAAATGATAGAAGGAACTTTCTAATACAGAACAACATACTTATAGGTGGCAATCAACAACATGCAGTGAATGTTATAATACTCCTATAATCAGTAATAATCCAGTACTAAGCAAATATACTAGCTCCCTACAAGCAAGAGTAAAGGGTCCTTATAGGGGATTCGACATACACACTAAATATCACATACGAACAGAATGCCAAAAGACCACAACAAGTGTAAGCTCCTACGACCTAAGGCAGGAGATTCGTTAGTGCACTACAATCCACCGGCAGAAAGTAACGAGTAGTGTACGACAGTCTACCTGTACGAAGCAGCGAATAAGTCTATTCAGAAGCTGCCACACAACGCCACCGGATCCGCGACGTTCTTGGAAGCGGACAAAAGGCGTTTCATAAATATTCTAAAATACCCTGCACGTGCACCGTAGTTTGTATACACGTAGGTACACTAAAAGAGGGTAAAAGCAATCATGAAACCCGCATGGGCCCCGACGAGCGTGCTATAGAAATACACGTGACGTCTAGGGATGCTGTGCGGGTTATCAAATTTGAACCCGATCCTCCTAAGAAGATAAAAGGAGTGGACATGGTTCAATTATAAAATGCCCCCAAACACCCGCATGGGCCCCGGCGAGCGTGTTATTGGTACACACGTGACGTCTAGGGATGCTGCGCGGGTTGACAAGTGAATTCAGGTTCGAAACCGATCATTCTATACGGATCAATAGGAGTCGACAGGGTTCGAACCATTAAGCAAATATGTGGCCGTGGCGACCAGAATATTTGTTTTAATACATTTAAATTAGGCCTTCAAAGCCTAAAATCAAAAGAATTCACTCTCAAAGGCATAAAGCCTACGAAACCCGATCCTCTGTCGACAGTCAGACAGAGTCGACAGGGTTCAAGCTTTAAATGGAAATGACCCCCAAACACCCCGATGATGGCCGTGTTGAATGCAGATCTCAACCGGAGGGGTTCACATATATTTTCAAATGCCACCCAAATACTCCAAAAATTATTCCAAATTCCAGATATTTAAATCTGAAATAAATCCATCAATCACTTGAAGCAAAATCCATCCATCCTCCGCAACAGTCTGTCGAGGTGGATAAATTCAAATAAACTCTAGCTCACAAAGAGCCAAATGCCTAGTCGAAAATATCACTAGGATCCATTCTCAAACAATCTCTTGCCAGTAAGGGCGTGGTACGTGTCCTCTAACCGGCAGTTTTGCCGCCAAATGGCACTGCAGGTAAACGGTTATGACCCGGGGCCCTCTGAACCGAGTGGTTTTGCCGCCAAATGGCACCACAGATAGCGGTTATGGCTAGAGCCAATACGCTCCTTAATGGCGTTAAATCCTTGAGATATGAATCAATATGATATGATCGATATGGCACAAAGCTCTCTGTAAGTTAAGGTGGATTCAAATTTGTCCCCTTAGACAAACATTCAACCCCGGTCTACAAGGTTCCCTTGGACGAAGCAACCCATGGCTGCCGACAAGGATCCTTCTGTCAGGTTGGGTCGACTACCTCCTCTGACTAAGTAGACCAGGGACCACGATGGCCCGGGACGACGGAACCATGGGATCTTGATCGGGTCCATCATCCATTCCCCCATCATCCGCTTTAAGGGAAAGATGGTGAAATTTCCTATTTTAAATATCAAACTTTTCAATGCTTTCCAAATTCCCAAATCCAACTCAATTTCCAAATCCAATTTCTACCAATATCCAAACCATTGCTGCTACTATATGCCAGATAACACGTATTCTATATACGTATCTGATTGACGACTAGCCTTAATCGAAAGTTCTCTCTTGTGATCGGGAGGGGTAATTAACTATAGGGGCTTGCGCCTATAGGAAACCAGAACTCAGATCATAAAGTCCTCACATAATGAGGGCGAAATCTCTGGGTAGTGTCTTATCTACAAACCCATCTGCCTTCCAAAATTTACCCCGGAACTATATTCAGTTAAAACTCCCCTCGCCGAATAAAAAAAGAAAAGCGAGCGGAGGCCGGTGCCGAATTTTCGGAGCCCACAGGTGGTGGGGTAGCCGACCACAATGGGAGGTCTTTTGGGCAAGAGGAGTGGATGACTGGAGAATTAGGGGGACAATCCAAGCCATGGGGATCGGGTCATGTGCGGTGGGTGGAAGAAATGTGGGATTCTCACCCTCAATACTCTTGGAAAACAACTTCCCATTTAGGACTTCAAATAGCTTCATGAAAGGATGCTGTGATTTGCTCTTGGTTGAGATTGATGATGGAGGCGTGAAAGTTGGGTGAGGAGACTAGCATAGGAAACAAAATTTTAGATGGGTAATTGGTACATATTCTTATACTTTTCCTCAAGGCAATAGTTTGTTCAAGTTCATTAAAACATGATTCAATGTTGGCAGATTCATAATCAGGATTACCTTCTTTGGCGTTTGTATAGGCGCTAGAACTGGTTCAGACTTTTGGTCATGCTCATGGTATGTAGTTTGTAAAGTTTCTATATGAGGATGATTTTTTTTGGAATAAATGATCAGGCTTTGTTTTTTTTCTTAAATTAATTTGACCTGCTTGAGATGATTATTTCTAGAGTAACTGTTGTTATTATAGATTTCCAGGCGGGTTTTTAAATTTGTTTTAGTTAATATAGTATGTATATGTCATAGGAAAATTAACTGAATTTAAAATGTCCTACAAAAATAACCTTGTGTTGTAGGGAAGATGTTTGGTAAAAACATCACAGAATAAAGAGAACATTTCATCACTCATTCCTGAAAGAAATGCACTTAAGAATAATACTATTGATTCTTTGATTTTTAAAAGAATTCTGTTTGTATCGGGGTTATTTGGTTTGTGGCAAATACTTTACAGTATGAAAGAAACTCCCGTAAATGCAGCCAAACTGAGTGCGAGAGGGAATAAATTAAAAATTTAGAGCGAATTCATTTTTTTCAATAAATCAGACACACAAAAAGTGATATTTCCTGTATCTTGTTTATTGGTTAGCCATTCGCAGCAAAAGTAAATCAAAACTTTTTTTTTTTTAGGAAAATAAATTCTTGCATTTTTACATCAAGTAGTTGAGTTTTGTTAGAAGGTGAGAGAAAAGTTTAATTACAACCAAGAAAGGAGTTTTCATGTAAAATTTTTTTCAATAATGATGGGTAATTTTTCTTTTTGATGGCCCTACCCTCTTACCCTTAATTTTTTAGTTGAAGCTCATTTACGTTTAAGGTCTTGTTGGGTCTCATATAAGAAGTGAGAAATCAAAAGTGAAGTAAATCACTTCAGCTATTTGGTGGTTGGTGGATGTGGGAATTGGGATGTGTGAAGTATCATTCTTGTTCATTTGATTTTGAGCTTAGATGAGTTGAATTCATAGTTCCGGAAGTCATTAATATGATACTCTCACATTATGTGGAAATTATGAGTAATTGATCAAAATTGTCCGTAGATTTTTTAGGTGTGCTAATTTTAGTCTTATATTTTTTGAAATGTTCAATTTAGTCTCTCAACTTATCAAATCTGAATCAAATTGGTCGTATTATCCGCTTAGTTGTTTCTTTAGATAGTAATTGATGGAGGAAACTTCTCAAGAAGGGGTTTTGAACTTTTTCTGATCAATATGACTATTTAATGCCATTTCAAATTATTGAAATTAACTTGAAAATATCTAAAATACCCCTTTGAAATGATTCCCTCCAACAGCTTTTATCCAAATAAATGAAAAAAATTGATGGTAGGACCAAGGTTGTTTAAATTTGGTAAGTTGAGGACCAAATTTGAACCATTTGAAATTATGGATTAAAATGAATATATTCAAAAGTTTAGGGATCATTTTGATCATTTACTCATGAAATTGTAATACCTCTCATGCATGCACATATGCACACTTTTTTGCATACATGTATAATATATTATAACAAACATTAAATTTCTATGCATCATATTATAGTAATGAATTTAGCGTATGACTATAATCATCATCCTTAGCCTTATTCTGACTTTTTGGGGTGATTGTATGAATTCTTATATTTTCATTCATTCATGTCGAGTGCTTCAAGCTGTTAAGTCTATCATTCCTAAATCTCTTGAACTTTTAACCATGTTATCTCATGTCTTTTGATTATTCTTTCTAATTCTTTTATTCTTGTCTAATATGTGTATTTTCTACCTTCATTACATACATGCAAACCAACTAGTTCTATTTTCAACTATGCTATCTTTAATAGATGCCATGACAAATGTTCTTCTGTTAAAATCATTCTTCAATTCATCCTTTCTGACTTTTCACACATAACTATCAGTTGCTTTTTTTACAATTTAGCTAATCTAATTATAGTAATTTGTCTTTATATATGCCTTTGTGTATGTATTTATGCTTTTGATTATTACACACAATAACCAACTGATAAAAAAATTAATAAAACTTCATTTCTAAGTTAGATAACCATAGTCCTTTTGATTCTCATGAGTGCCAAAGCATAAATTTGATTTAGGAAGGATTCAAATCTAATATCTTAGTAATAACTTCCATAATCTTTACCAATTAAGACTTTATTTGGGATGGCTTTTTACTGTTTATTTAAGCAGCTTTTTAGTATAAAAATTTTAATTGTTTACTACAAAGCTGTTTTAACAAGCAATAAAAAAGCCGTCCCAAACGAAGCATAGGTTAGAGGACACCTACACTATAGTTCTTTTTTTGAATTCGCTTCTTTAGGTTTTTTTACTTTCAAATGAGAAGTCTCACATGCTAATCTGTTCTTGAACTTACATATGTATATATTTAAAGGCTTCTCAGCTTCTATTTTTGCAATATACTGTCTCCTTAATTCACAGAACTAAAAATTTACAGTCATCAAGTCGTTGGACTTGCTTTCTTATTTTAAATCAAATATGTATATTGCTGATACATTTTTTATTACGCTGATTCCAGAGTTAGGGATTTCTGTTCCTCGATAAAATCCGTTGAAACAACACCTGGAGCAAGTTGCTGTTTCCTGATGCATTTTTAGGCTTGATTTTGTTGCAATATTTATCCTGGGAGCTCTCTCTTGAAGTAACTTCTTCTATTTGACCGTTTGATTTCATATTTCTGCAAACATTTTGTACAAGAGCTCTCTGACAATGGCTGTATTTTCTTTGAAAACAAATCAGTAATGGCTATTCAACTTTATTAGCTTTTTTTTACATCTGTTGGTAATATCATAGCACTTTGCATTTTTTAAATAGAGATTTTTCTTATATTTAGTCGTTGCCATTTCAATCTTTTGAAGCTTTCATGCTTTGATTTTCCAGTTTCCTTGTATTGAAATTACAAGAAACTTGTTCATAAACACTGCTAATATAGAACTCATTGTCATCTTTTTGTAAAGAATTTCCTGTATTGATGCCAATTATACTGCTCCTATCACATTGAGTAGATCTGAAACTGAATATATGGAATGTAATTTTAGTTATAATAGTTCTTGTGGGGGGATTGTGATTTTGGGTGATCAAGTCATTAATAAGAATACACATTTTAGATATATTGGGTCTATTATTCAGAGTGATGGTAAAATAGATGGGGATATTATTAGTAGAATTTAAGTTGGATGCTTGAAGGGGCTTGTTTTGTGATAGAAAAATCATCCTCAAATTTAAGGGAAAATTCTATAAGATGGTGGTTAGACATCCAATGTTTTATAGTGCATAATGTTGGCCATTAAAAGAGAAACATAATATTAAGTTAAGTGTTGTAGAGATGAGGATGGCCTGGTGCATAAATGGCTTTACTCTTATAGTCAAGATATGAAATGAGCATATACATGAAAAGATTGTAGTAGCTCCAGTGGAAGATAAGATTAGAGAGGGTCATCTTAGTTGGATGCTTGAAGGGGCTTGTTTTGTGATAGAAAAATCATCCTCAAATTTAAGGGAAAATTCTATAAGATGGTGGTTAGACATCCAATGTTTTATAGTGCATAATGTTGGCCATTAAAAGAAAAACATAATATTAAGTTAAGTGTTGTAGAGATGAGGATGGTCTGGTGCATAAATGACTTTACTCTTAGAGTCAAGATATGAAATGAGCATATACATGAAAAGGTTGCAGTAGCTCCAGTGGAAGATAAGATTAGAGATGGTCATCTTAGATGGTTTTGATCACATAAAATGTCGGTCTTTCAAGAAAAGCAGATATATTAGATTTGACTTATGTTAAGAAAGGCAAAGGTAGATCTAAAATGATTTGGCTGTAAAATTTTAGAAACGATTATTCTTTATTAGATTTAAATGAGAATTTAACTTTTAACATGACACAATAAAGAAAAAGGATTTGTGTAGCCGACCCCACATAGTGGGATAAAGGCTTGATGTTGTTGTTATTGTATCTCATTGAAATCATTAATTTTATATACAATAACATTGAGGTTGTATTCCATGCAGAATCATATATGGTAGTAGTTTAGCTTTCAAATTGCTGAAATTACTTACTTATTTAGCATCATAACATAGATTGAAGATACTCCATTATTTATTATCTTAAAGTTAATAGGTTGATTGAAGCTTTCAATAAAATATTTTGTTCAACTTATGATCTAAATTCATTTGTTGTTCTAAAATATGTCATTTTCTTTGAAGTAAATTTTGAATTTATCCTAAAGAAAAAGAACATAACCATAGATCAACTCAAATAACCTTTTGATCTTCCTCAACTTTAGATTCCACTAATTAGTTCTTAACTGCCAAATAAAATTTTCTTTGTTTACTTTTTCAAAATTTGAAAGCTTTTTAATTCATATACTAACTAATTTTTAAATCTTAATATATCTTAAAATTTATATATAAGATTAAGGTTTCGTTTAAGGCAATTTTCTTACTGTTTTTTAAAATATTTTTTTTATTAAAAAAATAATTCTTAGAAAGTTGTTTTAGAAAGCAACAAGGAAGTTATCTTAAACAAAGCCTAAATAATTCTAGTCTTGAAGCTCATAGTTTGGAGAAATTATTACACGCGGTGGCTGGACAGAGAGAATTATTTGATTTTGTTTATGTGAACAGTAAAGGTGTAATTATTGTTCATCATTGTGCTTTGACTGTTCAACATTAAGCTCTTACTATTCACATAGACAAAATTGAACGGGTCCTTGTGTCCGATCTCCGCACGTAATAATCTCTCCATAGTTTTGGTATTGAAACTCATAAACCACAAATATTTTATCTCAAAACATATAAGCAAATCTATCATATTCACAATGAACTTTTAAATGCATAGATTATACCTTGAAATTCATAGGTTTGACCAAAATATTGCTCATAGATTCTATTGAAATCTTTAAAGTAGTCTTTGTCTATTTTAAAGTTCATAAGTTTGACCAAAATATTTTTGGAAATACATAAACTTGCTTTTTCCACCTTTCTTCCAAGAAAAATCTTAGTTATTATAGATTAGCTATAAATTAACCCTAAAATCTTGAAATCTATTGATCTTCTTAAATATTCTTGGTTAAATTAAATTAATAGGATAACTCTTGATAAGAATAAGTTCATAAGTTTGACTAGAGTTATCTTATGAATACATTTTTTTTTAACATTGAAATTCATAAGTTTGACTAATTATCTTCAAATGGATTCTTTAGATTTGATTATTTCGATCAATGCCATCATGTGCCACTTAATTTTGAGAAGCTACCAAAACTATTAGGGTTCAATTTGTTTGCCACATTTTTTGATATTAGGTTTTAGGTGGTTCTTCAATTCTCCATTACTTTTTAGGAGAAATTATTTTGTGCGGAGATCAGACGGTAAGAATCATCTGAATTTGCTATGTTTTTACTGAGTATTTCTTGCGCTTTTGCAAATACTCAATAAATTGCAAATATTTAATTATTAATATTTGTTCAGTATTTGTTACATTTTTGTTGAATATTTGTTGCACTTCTACTGAATAGTTACTAAATAATTAAATATTTGATGCGCTTTTACTAAGTATTTGTAAAAGCGTATCAAATCCGGACGGTTCTCGCTGTTCAGTCTCTACACATAATAATTTCTCGCTTTCTAGATGTAATTTTTTTTTCCCTTTAAACCCAAGATGAACACTTAGAAGTCAACATATTATTGACTCTTAAGTGCACACCTAGGAAACCCTATATAACACATTGTGTTTTATGACAAATCAAATGAAATCAAATTGTTTTAAGCCAATTGGATTCTAAGTTGCCTAGTGACCCTAGTTGAGCTAATCAAATCACCTTGTAATATTGAATCTTAGTATATATATATATATATATATATATATATATATATATATATATATATATATATATATATATATATAAAATTGAATCTTAGTCAACTTTAGAGGTAGATAACTATATTTAATCTCCTTGTGAGATTTGATTATCTTCACATCAAAACTTAAGATAAATTGAAATCTCAAAATAAAATAAAAATCATGAAAGTTAGATTGACCTTAGAACCCTAACCATTTCACCCATGGTTGGCCTATCTTTGCCCCCATTGGCTTCAATATAAATTAGGGACTCTAATATATAGCATTTCTTAAATTTAATTTTAGGGGGATTTACATAAATATCACAATATACTATTCTATTTATATATCTAACACTTAAAATTTTAATATTATTTACATGCCACCCATAGTTCAATTTTATATCAAATACGAGTGATAGAAATGAAATATATGAGTGGTAGGAATAAAATATGAGTGACATATTTGATATTAAAATAATATAGGGTGATATGCATGTAATATTAAAATTTTGGGTGGTAGTTATTGTTAGGAAAGTTGCTATTTGCATATTTTACATTATTGCAACTTGTATAGTTTTGATGATTCCAAATATTATTGTTTTATGTGTTGTTATCTCCTAACATTGTTTGGAAGATTTGTTTTTGCTCTTGTGTGTACTAATATTTCAGGAAAATCGAACCCCAGACTACGAAGACTTCAAATCAGATTCAGCATGAGATACTTTGTGAATTTGAAGCTTGTAATTTTTATTTGAATTAAATTTGAGAGGGAGTGATTGTAATTGAGTGAATAAATATACACACACTTAAAGGAGATCTTGAAAAAGTTTTTGTACTGATCGTACGGGACGAACATTGTTCGTACGGGACGATCAGATCAGTTATCTCCTTGTAAGAGCAATAGAACGGACATGAACTGAACTGGAAAATTTTTCTAAGGACTGATCGTCCAGACGAAATCATTTTTCGTCCCAGGACGAAGGGTTCTCTGTAAAATTTTCGTCCAGACGAAGTCCAGTTCCAGTTCGTCCAGGACGATGGGAACCGACTATGGCAGTTTCTGGCAATGTTCTGCAGTTTTCGGAACCAACTTTTGATATAACTGTTCGTACCGGACGAAATTTTTCGTCCCGGGACGAACCAATTTCGTACAGGACGAAATTGGTTCGTACAGATGAACAAATGGTTCGTACGGGACGATCCGATGCGCAGAAAAACTTATTTTTAGCAGTTTTTTGAGCGGTTTTTCATGTCCTTTCTATATAAGGAGTCCTAGAAACTATTACAAGTGCCTTTGAAGTTGTTTTCTCTTGAGAGGGGTCATTGAGTGTGAGAGTTTGGGAGAGATTGTAAGAGTGAAGAGTGAGAGATCAAGTGAGGGGTTTGTGAGGGATTCACAAGGTTACTTGAAGAAGAAGATCTCTTTGTTTCTTCCCATCTCCTTTGAAGGCTCTCAAGTGAAGTTCAACAACATTGGTCCGGTTCTCTGCCGACACTTGAAGAAGTGTAAAAGGACGACAAAGTGTATCTTTGACAGTCATTGTGTCTTCGTTCTTTGGGAGAAAACTAGAAGAGAGAACTTGAAAGGGAGAGAGGAAAGGGTGGAGTTTGAGAGGGAGAAGATCCTTGGAGGGGATTTCAAGGGAGTGTGAAGGGGATATTCACACGGTTGCTCCGGCAAACTTGCACTTCAGTACCATCGGATTCAAGGGTCGTCTTGAGGGAAGTTTTGGCGAGAAGAAGATCTCTTTGGTGTCAAAGAACCCGGCTACTCCGCCGCACCGGGGAAGGTGGAAGTGATTTTGTACAGGCTTCTCCGCCTTGCTGTGGGGGCAAAAGGAGAGTCACTTTGTGGTATTAGTGCAATACTCGGAGGGTGCCTCCGGGGAGTGGATGTAGGTCAAGTTTTGGCCGAACCACTATAAATCTGGTGTGTTCTTTCTTATTTTTCTTCCGCATTTAATTTCATTGCAAGTTATTTACTTTGGTTGAAAAGTTTATTTTTAAACTTTAAATTTAACTTGCATTAATAATTAAAAAGGTTTTCTAAAAATCCAAGAGTAGAAGTATAATTTTTTAAATTACCAATTCACCCCCCCTCTTGGTTAGCCTTGGGACATTTAGTTAGGCTTAACATCCTAATTACTAGATCCTGGTATAAAATGATATGTATGTAAATCCCCCTTAATTTTAATGTTGCCTTAGCAAATCAAATGAACATTAATTGCAATACAATTCTTCCATTGTTTTGATTGAGCATAGTTAATAGGACACTAAGAATTCATTTGGGATGGCTGCAGCTTTTTATAAAGATAATTAAATAATTATTATGGAGAAATTAACTTTTTTAAAAGCTACTATAAAAGTAGCTTCCCAGCTAATCAAATCACCTTATAATATTGAATCTTAGTATATATATATATATATATATATATATATATATATATATATATATATATATATATATATATATATATATATATATATTATATTGAATCTTAGTCAACTTTAGAGGTAGATAACTATATTTAATCTCCTTGTGAGATTTGATTATCTTCACATCAAAACTTAAGATAAATTGAAATCTCAAAATAAAATAAAAATCATGAAAGTTAGATTGACCTTAGAACCCTAACCCTTTCACCCATGGTTGGCCTATCTTTGCCCCCATTGGCTTCAATATAAATTAGGGACTCTAATATATAGCATTTCTTAAATTTAATTTTAGGGGGATTTACATAAATACCACAATATATTATTCTATTTATATATCTAACACTTAAATTTTAATATTATATACATGCCACACATAGTTCAATTTTATATCAAATATGAGTGATAGAAATGAAATATATGGGTGGTAGGAATAAAATATGAGTGACATATTTGATATTAAAATAATATAGGGTGGTATGCATGTAATATTAAAATTTTGGGTGGTAGTTATGTTATGTAAATAGGATGGTATAAAATGATATGTATGTAAATCCCCCTTAATTTTAATGTTGCCTTAGCAAATCAAATGAACATTAATTGCAATACAATTCCTCCATTGTTTTGATTGAGCATAGTTAATAGGACACTAAGGTTTCGTTTGGGACGACTTTTTTACTGCTTTCTAAAACGGAGTTTTAATAAAAAAATAAAAAAATTTGTACTAAAACTCCGTTTTAGAAAGCAATAAAAAAGCCGTCCCAAACGAAGCCTAAGAATTCATTTGGGATGGCTGCAGCTTTTTATAAAGATAATTAAATAATTATTATAATTTTTTAAAAGCAGCTTCCTAGCATAAAAAAATTCTAAAAGTTGAAAAAAAAATAATGACAAAATAAAAAATGTTATCTCAAACAATACTTAAATCACATACTCATATAACCCAAACCTAAACTAGGTATCACCAAACATTAATGCTTCTTTTGGGACAACTTTTTTGCTACTTTTATGAAGCAGCTTTTTAGTATAAAATTTTTAATTCAAGAAATTTTTATACTAAAAAGCTGTTTTAGAAAGCAGCGAAAAGGTTAACCGAACGAAGCCTATGTTACACAAAAAGGAAAAAAAATCAAATCAGAGAAAATTCAAACAAAAGCTTAAATCTAAAATTTTTTAAACTTAAATATTAATGCTAATTATAGTGTGGGAGATGCCCCATTCACTATATTATTAAGGTAAGTGAGTGAAAGAAGAGCACAATGTGACAAAACCCTAAATAATTATTAAATAATAAAATATTAAATTAATTAAAAACATTAACTTTAATTTAATTAAATTTAATTATAAATAATCATGGTTTTGAAAATCGAACCAGACTGACTGGTTCAACCGATTCAACCGTGAACCGCCAGTTCAAACGCCTGGTTCGGGTCTGTTGAAAAATTTGGCTGACATCAAACAGGTGAAAATCGGTTTGAACCGCCAGTTCAAACGCCCGACCGTTGAACTGACCTAGTTTTTAAGAACGGGCCGATTCAATTAATAATATATTTAAATAATTTAGTTTAATATAAAATATTTTATTAAATATTAAATTAATTTAATATGATATAATTTTAAAATTTGTTTTAATAATAATAATTCAAGAATTTCATAATCTTATATATTAAATACTAGTTAATCATCCCCACATGATTCCTTCATCTCATGTTGGCTCTTAACTTATGGATACAAGAAAAGATATATAAACAATACAACATAAAGCTCTTAAGTGATGTAGTATTAAACAACTAGTAGTTTCTAGTTTTAATAATGTGTGCAAGATGGATATTTCTATGAGACTTTGTTGGAAAATTTTGGTATGAAATATTCAAATAAAAATAATCATAATAAATTTTTAAGTTGTTAAACATATAATTATTTGTATATTTATAATTATTCAGATAAAAAATAATTATTTTTAATTTTTAAAGTTCTAAAGCTTCTCTCTAAATGTAAAACTAAATGATATTAAGAAAATTATAAAATCTAAAAAAAAAATATTGTATGACTTTATAAATAAAATGTTATAATGTGAAATTTATATATAATTTATAGATGTAAAATTATACCAACATATATTATATAAATTAGTAATTGTTTATATATATATATATATATATATATATATATATATATATATATATATATATATATATATATATATATATATATATATATATACTTAAAAATTAAAATTTTGTTAAATATAAATTAAAATCTAAGATTGGAGATGTTTAAATTAATAATTATTTAGATTTAAATATAATAATTATTTATATTTAATTTTGAAATTATGTAATATATTAAATATGTATGAATTTTATTTATTTTTAATCTCAAAATTCTTAGAATTATGAAAATTTTAAGATTAAATTGTTATCATTATTATGTTAATTTTATTAATTTTTTATAATATTATAATTTATTATGTCATCGGTTCAACCATGATTTGAATTTGAACCTCTTATTCTTTCGGTTCATTATTCACTATCTTATAAATAATAATAATTTCTTATATTAATATATTTTTAATTGAATATTATTACCTACCAAGATGGCAAGATTTATTCAAGCAATCCTCCTCCCAAAACCCTCGACAAAGTGAGACAGACGCGACGGGAGCTCGCCGGAGAAGGCTTCGGCGGAATAAGCGACGTGTGAAGATGAAGAGGAGTTCGTGAGACGAGCGAAGTTAAGTTAAGAATATTACTGCCACTGTTTCTCAAGATTGTCGCGGCAAGCCAAAGAAACCGGCGCAATGAGCATCGACCGAGCGGCGATCGAGATGGTCCTCTCGCGCGAGTTCTGGAGGATGGCTATTATATGGCCCCTGACCCTCGTTTACTGCTACACCCGACTCAACCTTGCCACCCTCTTCCGACGACGCCCGCTGCCGAGACAGCACTTTCTTCGCTGCTTAGTTCCCGATTCCGCCGGCGGCGATTTCAAGCGTCCCATCTGCATCATTACAGGGGTAATAATACACTTTCTTTTTTGTTGATGGCGATTATGGCTATTACTTTCACTTGTCTATACCAGGATTATGGCTATTACGTTGTCTTTCGCAGTGAATCTAATTGCGCTTTTTTGGGGATTGCAGGCGACTTCGGGCTTGGGGTCGGCAGCTGCGCGGGCCTTAGCTGGCGAGGGCTATCATGTCGTTCTTGGTGAGAAACTGAGGATTGCTTATATTCAGTACCTTTATTTCAAACATTTATCCTGCACTAAGTCGGTTTTGAAATGGATTGAGAAAGTAAAGCGGGATTTTGTTCTGCATTAAGAAATTGTTCAGGCTCTACAAAACAGATGAAGCTAAAATGAAAGTAGGTAAAGATTTGTTTTTTCTTTTTTTTTTCTGAAAAGGGGAGGGGGAATTGCTTGGTTTTATGTAAAGTAGCTCTACTTTTTTTTTTTTACATTAAAACGAATTTTTAGCCTTTTTATTCATGAAACTGGTGCAACTTAAATACAATAAATTTGCATATTTTTACCACTGAAGGGATTAGATTACTTTGAATCTACATTAAATTGAATTAGAAAGCCCAAAACCTTGCATTTCTACACTTCTGGAGTTAAAGGAAATTATGTACATTTGCATAGGAGTGTTTATTGCTAAACAGAACAGTTCCTTTATATGTGACTAATGAAATGATGTTTAATGACGCTTCTCTCTATTAAAAGGAATCTGCTTGAGGGATTTGAGAGAAGAAGCTGAACTATAAAAATTTTTAGATTGTACCCCAATGAATAGTGAAAATATAGTATTGAGTTGTTGGACATGTATACAATTTATTTTATATATGTATTATTCACTTTCTTAATACCAAGCATATTATATATATCATTAAAAGCTATAACTTTTGCTTTACTAATTACTCTCTTTGCAAAATTTCTAGCTTTTGCATAATCATTGAAATACTGTATATATGATATGTAATTATTGTAGATGTGATGTTAACAATTGTCGTTTACTATTATTAGAGGTAATATTTAAGTGTGATAGATTTAAGTTTCTGACTTATAATTTAAAATTGGATATATAGATGAGGAAATAGCTTCTAAAATTAAGGCTGAATACTTAAAATGGAAAATTGCCTCTAAGATTTTGTGTCATAAGAGGATATCAAGAAGCCTTAAAAGTAAATTTTATAAAACTACAATTAGGTTGATAATTTAACATATATCTGAATCTTAAGTTGTAAAAAAATCATTAATATCTAAATTGAGTATGATAAAATTAAGAATATTAAGATAGATGTATGACAAAATTAGGATAGATAAATTAAAGAATGATTATGTTTTAGGAAAGGTTGGAGTGACATCTATTGAAGATAAGAGAGTTGAAAATATAGTTAGATGATTTGAATACGCACAATAAGAGGTAAAAAATACATTTGTTAGAGGAGTTTATAATTAATGTCAGCAGATTAGAAAAATAATTGTTTGACTTATGATTAAATGAAAAAAAAGTTCAAAATGATTTGAGAAGAATAGTTTTAACACTTCTGACAAAAAAAAAAAAAAAAAACACTTCTGACAACACTCAGAAGGATTAATAGGAAATGATGAATCATAACACCATGGCCAAATATATTAAACTTAATTCACTCTCATCTATCCTGATATGCAGCACAAAGTTTTAAGCCAATACCTTTTAAGATGAATTTGCGTTAACTTCTCTGTCATTTGATTATAAAGTAGGCATCCTATTTAACAAGATTTAATGCTCTTTTTGCTCTGTGTAATGCTAAGCCGTTGTGAAATCGTAGGAATAGGAAAGCTATTGAGAAAAAGAAGAGCGTGATCAAATGTCTCTATTCTCCATGCATAATCAGAACTCTAATGTACTAGGGCCTCTTAGAAAATTTAATTTAATGTATAGTAAGTAATGAGGGGTATCTAAGAATACAAATCGTTTCATGAAGATGATTGAATCATTGATCATAAATCCTAATATTAGTTTTGGTTAAATACTTCTCTCAATCCACAATGGCATGCTCCACTTTTCAAAATCAGTAAAATTATAAATATGAGATTAGATTTGTAATAATTTAAGTATGGCCTCTAAATTGTAAATTAATTTACTAAAGTGAATTTAAGAGTTAATCAAAACTTTGCTGATATTTTAAGAATTATTTGTGCTTTCCAAGGCATGTTTTTCTAGCACAGAAAGTGAAGTAGGTGAGAGTACAAAATTGTTCGAAGCATGCATAGAATAGGAAGCAAACCTTGATCCACATGATTATCATAGGGGAGTAAAAGCTAAGCAGTGGTAACTAGAAAGAAATCTGAAATTATGATTTTTATAGCGCAAACTGAATTCCTCTGAGTCTCTCAGAAATGAGGGAAAACATAGTTTCTTAAAAAGAACCATTGGCCCTAAAACTGCTTAATTATATGAAACTTTGTTTTTGGGTAGTAAGTCTTTCTTTGAGAAATCCCAGTTTCCCAAAAATGTAGAATTTCTATTTGATGAAGTAAGCAATTGAGCCCTTGTATTACCATGCAATTGCACTTTGAAGAAAACAGTATTGTCATAGCTGCATTCCTTCAGTTTCAGGAAGCTTGCTTTTTTCTAGCCTGTAAAATATTCCTTTTTCCTCACACTAGACCACTGGGTTATGCATCCAGCGTTTCTCCCTTTCTTTTTTCTCTGAACAAGCTAGTTTAGCAGGTCTTTGTTTGTCAATGTTATGAATATCCCATGTCTTAAAACTTCTTTACGTCAAGTCTACATTTTTACTGGTCCGATTTTCTTGCAAATCTGTTCTAATGGTTCTTTTTATTATTTGTGACGCACAGTTGGGCGTTCGGCTGAATTTTTACATAAGGTTTGTTTCGGAGCTGATAGTAGAAGTTCCTTTAAGGTTTCGTTTGGGACGGCTTTTTTATTGCTTCTTGAAGCAGATTTTTTGTAAAAAAAATAATTTTTTTACTAAAAAACTGCTTCAAGGAGCTGTAAAAAAGCCGTCCCAAACGAAGCCTAAATCTACTGACATTTCCCCTGCGCTGAGCTCCTTTATAAATTTTAACAGACCATTCAGGAAATTAAGCTAGCGCATGGAGATGCTCAACTTAAAGCATTCCAGGTTGACTTGTCATCTCTTCAATCAATTATGAAGTTTGAAACTTCCTTTAAGCAGTGGCTTCTTGATTCAGATCTCCATCCTTCGGTTCAACTCCTTATAAACAATGCTGGGATATTAGCAACTTCTGCCAGATTAACTGCAGATGGGTTTGACCAGTATATTTCTCATTTCCTCTAAGTTTCTTCTTTTTCTTCATTACACTAATAATACTGGCCTTATTATAAATTAATCAATTTTATATGCAGAGTTGGTTAATGCATACTTTATCCTGCAATTTTATTATTAGAAAGTTATTGTGCTCTAATGTGGGTGTGATCTTAGGTTAATAAAATAACTGTGTACAGGTTTTCCCAACAGAGGCCTTAACTTCTTGATAGCTTGCTATTTGCTTATTCAGGATGATCCAGACAAACTACATCAGTGCTGTTGTGTTGACCAGTCTTCTTCTTCCTTTGATCAAGAACAGTACCTCACCTTCTCGAATTGTTAATGTGACCTCTTTTACGCATCGTTGTGGTGAGCATCGATTTACGACTATTATGACTGCATTATTACCATACAAGGTCGTCGTTATATATTGACTGATCTATGCTTATGGAAGACTTTAGACAAAAATTGTTGTAAAAAAATGCCTATCATATTTTTCTACATTAAGTCCTCTCTCTATATATATATATATTTAAGCCCTCTCTCTCTCTCTCTCTCTCTCTCTCTCTCTCTCTCTCTCTCTCTCTCTCTCTCTCTCTCTCTCTCTCTCTTACGTTTGAGCATTGTTGACCTCGTTTTTTGTTCGAGTACTCTCGAGCACTTTCGATCGACTTAATTATACCTCGTCGAGCCCAATTCAAACACGAATCGATCCAAATTGATTTAAATTAGACTCGACTATGTTCAATTAAGCTCGATTAATTTATCTTGGTTGCATTGAACTCGATTTGATTTAAATTAATATCAATTTGGGTGCAATTTCACCGGCATAGCTAAGTCGAACCGTCTCGAGTCTAAACTGACCTAGATTTTGACCTGGAATTGAGCCCGGTTTCAGCCCAAATCTGAGTCAAACCAGCTCATTTTGATTTAAACAAACTCCAATTGACTTTTGGCTTAATTTGAATCATTTCCTAAATCTGGTAATTACCTCAACAGCTGTGTTTAAATGAAATATTCGTTTCAACCCAAATCTCGTGTTTCAAGCGATCTCCTGCAACTCGGGCAGACATCGAGCAGTGAGCAGGTCTTCTTCTGAGATAATTTCAAAAGCTGAAGCGAGAGACGACGATAGGTGGGCTTCTTATTTCGGCAAAGAGATTCGTTTTACTCAAAAACGAAGGCTCTCGGCTTCCCTATTCACACCTGCTTCCTCTCTCTCGATTTCTCTTATTCACATAACCCAGCTCTTCCCTATTCGCACCCCCCCCCTCTCTCTCGCTCGGTTTCGCACAGCCCAGACAGAACCCCTCTTCCCCTCTGTCTCTTTGCGTTCGCGCGAGCTAAAGGCGGAACCCCCTCCTGTTTCCGCTTTCGACTTCGCACGCCTAGACCGAACCTGACGCCGCCTCTGGTCTCCGAACCCGACGCCTCGCTCCCGGCCGAAGTCGCCCGGATCGCGACTTTCCCTGCTCCCATCGCTCCTTGCATTCAGTCCTAGCCTTAGTCGTTGTTCCTCCCTTCTCCTCTTGGCAAAGTGAGTGTTCTTCTTCTTCTTCTTCTCTCCTTATTTCTATTTCTTCTCCTCATCCTTTACTTATTTTACCTTTTCCTATTTAATCATGATAACTTAAAAAGAATGTATGATGTTGAAATCCTTTGTAAAATTTGTAAATGAAATGTTCTCTACTTTCTTTTTTCATGTATATGCTCCCATATTTTCCTATTAGAATGATTGTCATATGAATTGTAAAGCTCTTATGTAGATTATTTAGAGGATTCCAATCCGGTAGGTGTGCAGATTGTATTTTCATGCTAGCTTGTTTCATGTGATCTTTTAAATATTGCACATCATGTGTTTGACTAAATGTCATAGGAGGAAGGTTGGGATGCTTGGTTAATTGCGATTCATGAAACTCAAGCTTACATGTAAAATTTTTTTACCAATGGACATATTTAGTGTGAAGATTTCATATCATTGCCTTTCTACATTGGTGAGAGGCTAGACATGGCTATGTTTGCTAGAGCTTTTTTCTAATTTCTTCAATGTTGAATGCTTAATATTTATTGTGAGAATGCTGACTGAGGTTATAAATTATAGCTCGTGATGTATTGATTCCATGACTTCTTTTCTACTAATCTTTTTTGAATAATCAATTTATTGTCAATGGATTATACAACATGATTTGCTTGTTTGAGCCCAAAAACCTATTGTTAACGGTAAATAAGAATGACTATATTTTCATCAACTTATGGTTGTAATGACTTGTTGCTAGTAGTTTGATGATATGTCCATTGTCATTTTTTGCTATCTAATTTTGTTATATTTATTTGATTATCAAATGGAGTATTAATTCTTTTAGAAATTGATGATGATTATTGCTAGCTATGAATGATTTCATATGGTGTACACAAAATATAGTTTTGACTTATATTGTTTAAAAAAAAACGAAGAATTTGTTTGTAGAGCTTAAACTTGAGGCATGTTACATGATTTAAAAGTTTAGGTGTATGTGGTGGCAAGTCTTAAGAGGTCATGTTGTCTCTTTACTAAAATGCGCATACAAAATATTTGTGGTAATGCCTATCTATTAGAAGAAAAGTTAAAGAGATTTATGAGCAAGATGCTTGTGATCATACCAAGTCTTCATATAACTTTTTCGATTGGAGACATCGGTTTATGAATGACATATTTGGTTGCTTATGAGTTATAATTAAAAAAAATGAAATTATTTTTGTGTCGTCCTTATCGGTAGCAAGATAGTTTCTGGATATGTTTGAATGTTATTTTTCTTTTTAAGAGAATGTGAAAGTTCTCTCTTCATTCTTGATGAATCATTGTTGGCAAGCATTGCTTCTTTGTGGAAATCCCTACGTCTCTTATATGGCTTTTCTCCCTGATTTTTGTGGAAAAAACGAGTGCAAATTTTGAGGGATTTTCTCACTGTTTTTATACAAGAATTCCTATGGCATTTGAGTAGATCTTTCATTGCTTTTTTGTAGAAATTTCTACAATTTTTATCAAACTTTTCTTACTGTTTTTGTAAGAAATGAGTGTAGTTTTTCAGGGGTTTTCTCATTGAGTTTACGCAAGAATTTCTACAGCATTTAGGAGAAGCCTATTTGCTTTTATGAGAAAATTCCTGTCTTTTGTATAGTATTTTTCACTATTTTTTATGAGAAATGAATGCATATTTTGATGTGTTTTGTACTCCAAACTAATTTGGAGAGAAGTTAGATGCATATTTTCACTTGTTTTATGCTTCAAACTATTTTTATAAATAAATTTTGAAGAATGTTTATATACTTTATTTTTTAGAGAATTTTATGGCTTGTTGGAAGATTTTTTTGAATGACTATATTATTGGAAACTTTACGAAAAGCTTTGCGAGTTGTTTTGTATCAAGAAATTTTATTTTGTGTCTTGTAAATGTTTCATGATAGAAGGCTTCACAATACCTTCTCATTGGGAAATTTTTTAGAGTTTACCCCACGTCAAATGTGAAAAACACTTGATTGTTTTTATATTAAAAAATTGTTTTGGTGGATGATTTATGTAAGATTTCATGTATCATTTTATTTGAAATTTTTCATAAGTCATTTTTGAGGTTTATAATTTTATAAATAGATTTGTGTTTGAAAGCTCTTTAGTGTCTTCTTGAAGCAAAATGATCTTTCTTATATGAGTTATCTTTCTCTAGTATTTGCTTCTAAAAAGTTAAATTTTGGATGAATACGAAATAAAAGAGGACTTGTTTTGAGTTTAGTTTTGAGAATTTGTTCCCCTTTGCCGCTTTGGGCTTTATTTAGAAAATAGTTTGGTCAGTTGTGTTAAATGTGTCAAGTGTTTCGTTTGGAATATGGGGATAGCAAAGATCATTAAAAATATCTTCTTCCCTATTCAAATTATACTGAATTGGTGTGAAGGGCGTTTTAGAGGCATACTTGATTTCAAAGAAGTATGTCCAACAATAAAAATGCATACGTTTCTTTTATTTTTGATTTTTCATTCTTTTTTTTATTGCACTTTGTCATATTTTTCTTTGTTTTTAGTCTTTTTGCTGTTTTTCTTGCTTATGCTTTAAAATTAAATGCTTGTAAAAATAAGAAAATTTAAAAAAAAAACAAGTAGTCACCCGATGCGCAAATAACAAAAAGGTACATTCTTTTTTTATTGTATTTTTATTTCTTTGTATTATTATTTGCTTATCATATAGAACGTGCTCTAATACCCATCTTTTTTGTGTCTTACGAGGTGATCTTTGGAGAGCGAATGAGAGAGAGCATTGGATCACCAGACGAAGGAGCATGGATAGTCGGATCCCGAGCATCAGTCGCCCCCATTCAGTCTGATGGGGACGCTACGGGCGGAACCACCGGTTCATAGCCCCCGGTGCTATAAGTCTCCTTAAACTTAGAAAACCTTTAGGGGCTCCTCATGGTTGTATGCTCCTTATCTTTTATGATACTATAGAAACTTCATTTTATAACTAGGATTGCTTTCTTTTTTTAGATCCCTAAACCTGTTGACACACGGATGTCCTAAGGTTTAGAAAAACTTTTTTTAGTCCCATAACTTGGACATCCATGCATGGGACTAAAAAAAGTTTTTTTTAACCCTTAGAACATTCATATATGTGTCAACAGGTTTAGGGATTTAAATAAAAGAAAATAATGCTAGTTATAAAATGAAGTTTTTATAGGGTCCTAAAAGGTAGGGAGCGCACAATCATTAGGGGCCTCTAAAGGTTTTCTAAGTTTAAGGAGACTTACAGCATCGGGGGCTATGACCCGGTGATTCAGCCCGTAGCGCCCCCATCAGACTGAATGGGAGCGACTGATGCTCGGATCCGACTGTCCATGGTCCTTCGCCTAGTGCTCCAATGCTCTCTCTTCTTTGCTCTCCAAAGATCACCTCGCAAGACACAGAAAAGATGAGTATTAAAGCACATTCTATATGATAAGCAAATAATGATACAAAGAAATGAAAATGCAATAAAAAAATAAACATACCTTTTTGTTATTTGTGCATCGGGAGGGCCACTTGCCTTCTTTTTGAATTTTCTTATTTTTGCAAGTATTTAATTTTAAAGCACAAGTAAGAAAAGCAACAAAAAGACTAAAAAAAAAAACAGTGTAATAAAAAGAAAATAATGAAAATAAAAAATAAAAGGAATGTAGGCATTTTATTGTTGGACATACTTCTTTGAAGTCAAGTATGCTTCTAAAATGCCCTTCACACCAATTCAATATAATATGAATAGGGAAGGTGTTTTTAATGCCTTTTGCTATCCCCACGTTCCAAACAAAGCACTTGATACATTTGACACAACTGATCAAACTATTTTCTAAATAAAGCTTAAAACAACGAAGGGGAACAAGTTCCCAAAACTAAACTCAAAACAAGTCCTCTTTTGTTTCGTTTTCTTCCAAAATCTAACTTTTTAGAAGCAAATACTAAAGAAATATAACTCATATAAGAAAGATCATTTTGCTTCAAGAAGACACTAAAAAACTTTCAAACACAAAGTTATTTATAAAATTATAAATCCAAAAAATGACTTATAAAAATTTTCAAATAAAATGATACATAATAATCTTACATAAATCATCCACCAAAATATTTTTTCAACACAAAAACAATCAAGTGCTTTTCACATTTAACGTGAGGTAAACTCGTGAAAAGTTTCTCAATGAGAAAGCATTGTGAAGTCTTCTATCATGAAACATTCACAAGATACAATATAAAATTTTTCGATGTAAAATAAATCGCAAAGCTTTTTGTAAAGTATCCAATAATAGAGTCATTCAAAGAAATCTTCCAACAAGACAAAATTCTCTAAAGAAGAAAACATATAAACATTCTTCAAAATTTATCTATAAAAATAGTTTGAAGCATAAAACAAGTGAAAATATGCATCCAACTCATTTCCAAATCAGTTTGGAGTACAAAACACATCAAAATCTGTATTCATTTCTTACAAAAAATAGTGAGAAAAACTATACAAAAGACATAGAAATTTTCTCATGAAAGCAAAGAGGCTTCTCCTAAATGCTATAGAAATTATTGCGAAAAATCAGTGAGAAGACTCTCAAAAATTGCACTCATTTCTTACAAAATTAGTGAGAAAAGTTATTAAAACTATAAGAATTTCTACAAATAAGCAATGAAAAATCTACTCAAATGTCATAGGGATTCTTGCATAAAAACAGTGAAAAAATCTCTCAAAATTTGCACTCGTTTTTTCCACAAAAATTAGCGAGAAAAGCAATATAAAAGACGTAGGGGTTTCCACAAAGAAGCAATGCTTGCCAACAATGATTCATCAAGATGAAGAGAGAATTTTCACATTCTCTTAAGAATAAAAACAACATTTAAACATATCCAGAAGCTATCTTGTTACCGATAAGGACGATAAAAAAATAATTTATTTTTTTAATTATAACTCATAAGCAACCAAACATGTCATTCATAAATCGATATCTCCAATCAAATGCTAATTATGCAATAATGAAGTTATATGAAGACTTGATATGATCACAAGCATCTTGCTCATAAATCTCATTCACTTTTCTTCTAATAGATAGGCATTATCATAAATACTTTGTATGCGCATTTTAGTAAATATACAACATTACATCTCAAGACTTGCAACTGCTTACACATAAACTGTTAAATCATATAACATGGCTCAAGTTCAAGCTCTACAAACCAATTGTTCATTTTTTTATAAATAATATATGTCAAAACTATATTTTGTTTACACCATATGAAATCATTCATAGCTAGCAATAACCATCATCACTTTCTAAAAGAATTAACACTCCATTTGATAATCAAATAAATATAACAAAATTAGATAGCAAGAAATGACAATGGACACATCATCAAATTACTAGCAACAAGTCATTTCAACCATAAGTTGATGAATATATAATCATTCTTATTTACCGTTAACAATAGGTTTTTGGGCTCAAACAAGCAAGTCATGTTGTATAATCCATTGACAAGAAATTGATTGTTCAAAGAAAATTAGTAGAAAAGAAGCCATGGGATCAATACGTCACGAGCTATAATTTACAACCTCTGTCATCATCATCGCAAGAAATATTATGCATTCAACATGGAAGAATTTAGAGAAAGCTCTAGCAAACATAGTCATGTTTAAGCTCTCACAAATGTAGAAAGACAATGATATGAAATCTTCACACTAAATATGTCAATTGGTGAAGAAATTTTACATGTAAGCTTGAGTTTCATGAATCGCAATTAATCAAGCATCTTAACCTTTCTCCTATGATATTTAGTCAAACACTTGATGTGCAATATTTAAAAGATCACATGAAACAAGCTAGTATGAAAATCCAATTTGCACACCTACCGGATTGGAATCCTCTAAATAATCTACACAAGAGTTTCACAATTCATATGACAATCATTTCAATAGAAAAAATATGGGAGCATACACATGGAAAAAAAAATAGATAATATTTCATTTCCAGATTTTGTAAGGGATTTCAACATCATACATTCTTTTTAAGCTATCATGGTGAAATAAGAAAATGTAGAAGAAGTAAAGGATGAGGAGAAGAAATAAAAATAAGAAGAATGAGAGAAGAAGAAGATGCAAAGAGGAGAAGGGAGGAACGACGACTAAGGCTAGGACCGAATGCAAGGAGCGACGGGAGCAGGGGAAGTTGCGATCGGGGCGGCTTCGACCGAGAGAGAGGCGTCGGATTCGGTCCGGGCGTGCGAAGCTGAAAGTGGAAGCAGGAGGGGGTTCCGCCTCTAGCTCGCACGAATGCAGAGAGATGGAGGGGAAGAGGGGTTCCGCCTAGGCTGTGCAAAATCGAGAGAGAGGGGGTGGGTGCGAATAGGGAAGAGTTGAGTTATGTGAATAAGAGAAATAGAGAGAGAGAGAGAGAGAGAGAGAGAGAGAGAGAGAGAGAGAGAGAGAGAGAGAGAGAGTGCAAATAGGGAAGTCGAGAACCTTCGTTTTTGAGTAAAACAAATATCTTTGCCGAGAGAAGAAGCCCGCCTATCGTCTTCTCTGGCTTCAGCTTTTGAAATTATCTCAAAAAAAGACCTGCTCGTTGTCTGCCCGAGTTATAGGAGATCGCCTGAAACGTAAGATTTGGGCTGAAACGAAGATTTCATTTAATCGCAGTCATTGAGGTAATTACCGGATTTAGTAAATGATTCAAATTAAGCCAAAAGTCAATTGAAGTTTGTTTAAATCAAAATGAGCTTTTGTTTGACTTAGATTTGGGCTGAAACCGGGCTCAACTCTAGGTCAAAATCTAGGTTAGTTTGGGCTCGAGACGGTACGACTTAGCTATGCCGACGAAATTGCAGCCAAAGTAATATTAATTTAAATCAAATCGAGTTCGATGCAACCAAGATAAATTAATCGAGCCTAATTGAATGTAGTCGAGTCTAATTTAAATCAATTCGGATCAATTCGAGTTCGAATTGGGCTCGACGATGTCTAATTAAGTCAATCGAAGGTGCTCGAGAGTACTCGAACGAAAAATGAGGTCAACAAACGGACCTCCAATATATACGGAGAACAACAAATGAATCGTATATGTTTGCGTTGACATTCCTATCTCTAGGAAAACGCAACCTTATGATCACCTAATGAGAACTAGATCAGTCATAAGAGAGAGACAAAGAGAGAAAATCAACTATCTATCCAACCAAAATGGTAGAATAGGAGAAGGAAATCAGAGTCTCATGCTCACATGAGCAAAACGAAGCAAAATCACAAAGAACCAAATGGAATTCAACGATCACCTACAACAAATATCTAAGATGATACGAAGAAAAGGAATCCAACAATTTTTTGAAGATCATATCAAATAGCAAAAGAGTAAAAGAGAGACTAACCAAAGATAGGGAATCATTTATCTGTCTGACCATATTGCAACAGCAGAATAGAGAAAACAAAAGGGGTCCCACATCCACCTGACAATATTCACAACAGCGAATGGGGACAACTCGATGCTTGCTTGACCATATTCGAAACAACAAAACAAGGAGTAAAAAAAAAGTAGGGAGTTCTACATTCGCTTGACCATATTTGCAACAGCGAATGAGAACAGCTCAATATCCGCCTGACCATATTCTCAATATCGAATAAAGAGCTTCCCAAAAGGTCTAATGTTCACCTGACTATATTTGCAACGGTGGGACAAAAGAAGAAAGGTCCAACATTCACTTGACCATATTTGCAACAGTGAATGAGGACAACCCAATGTTCGCCTGACCATATTCGCAACAACGAGACAAAGGGTGAGAAGAGAAAGGGAGTTCAGCATTCTCCTGACCACATCTCAACGACAAATGAGAACAACTCAATATTCACATGACTATAATCGCAACAGCGAATAAAGAGCTTCCCAAAAAGGTCTAATGTCCACCTGATCATATTCGCAACGGTGAGACAAAAGAAGAAAAGTCCAACAAGTATTATGATAGGAAACACTTGAAGATTTCAAGTAAATCCTATCAATTTCAGAAAATCAGCGAGAAACTCTTCCAAACTCCAGAAGAAAACTAGAAAAACAGTAATTTTATTGCAAGAATCAAATAGATCGTAAGAAAACAACAAGATACAAGTGATCCTCTATTCGAGAGGAGGATCAATCTCTCCCAATCTCAAGACGAATCTAGAGCCCATAATCTAAACCTAAGAGATCCCAAAATCAGCGAAATGCAAGATGCCCTAATCCTAGAAAAACAAGATATTTAATGTATACAATTCAAAAGAAAATCTCTAAACAGTCCCTACATTCAAGTTTTCCTCCTAACTCTTTAAAAAAATCATTCTGAATTGGCTCTCGTGGATCTTGCGGCTAGAGCAGGAGGCGGAGAAGTTCCGCCTCTTTCGCGCCTGGGCCGGTCCCGCGTGAACCGACTGGACTGGTCTAACATACTATCTGATAAGGGATTTAAATTCCATTATTGTACTTCAACTATTAAATGATATGAAAATCCTTGCTTTGGAAATCATGTAATTCTTGTCTTTTTGGCCAGGTTTTTCTTCTTTTCTCTTGCATAATTTATTAAGAGTTGGTGGCGTTACTTGATGTCCCTTATTTATCTAGATCACATGACCCACTTGCTTCTTCATTAGCATCAAGACTACTTAATTTTAATGTGAAACTCAAGTTTTTTAGTTTCATTTTTTATGAGCTCTTAAGGCTATCTACTAGAAATCTTCACTTTGTTTATTTTGCAGCATCTAATTTGAAGCTTGATTGCAAAAAATTTAGTCATATGGAAATCTCAAAGAAGTATCCATTCGCTTCTATCTATGAGTACTCCAAGTGTAAGTTATTTAAGAGATAAATAACGTAGAGTGACTCTGTTTCTACTTTCTGACTCGATTCTCTATTTTCAGTGTGTTTATTGCTTTTTTCATATGAGCTCCACCGTCAACTTCATGAAGAAAATCCATCATCCAAAGTTTCCGTCATGTAAGTTTAGAACTCAGCATTGATATTGCGCAAGCTTAGTATGGTATCCTTTGGTGAAACGTAACAAAAGCCTACTCTGATATTTTTTCCTTCATCAATGTGAAGTTGGGAGGTACTAAATATTGCAGTTTTTTCATTTAGTTACTCTAAACCTAACTCTCAATCAGCTAAAGGTCTTTTTGGGGCAATTATTCACTGTTTTGTTTTATTTTTTTAACCCTTTTTTTTTGCTACTACTTTCTTGCTATATTTTTAGAAATTTATGCTATGATAAGCAGCTTTTTAAAACCAGATTTATTAGAGTATGAAAGATATACAAAACCACCGCCCCAACTTTTCTAGGAGGAAAAAAATCATAATTTTTATAACAGTTTTTACAGAAGTTTTTTGCCCAACAATAGCTCCAGATTTAACTTTAAAAACTACAGTTTCCCTAAATAGACCTTAAGTATTTGTTGCTCTCTACATAAACACGCCCAAAGAATTCATAAAATGCAGTTTATGAGTTTTAAAGAATAATATTTCCTGCTTAAGGCTCTTGATACTATACAACAATAACAACAACATCAAGACTTTATCCGACTACGTGGGTTCGGCTTCGTGAATCCTTTTTTTTCATTGTCTTCTATTAAGAGTCAAATTCTCATTTAAATCTAATAAAGAAATGTCATTTCTAATATTTTTAACAAAGTCTTTTTATTTCTACCTCTACATTTATTAACATAAGTCAAATCTAATACATCTACTATCCTAATCGGATCATCTGAAGGCCACCGTTTTATGTGACCAAACCATCTAAGGTGACTTTCTAATTTTATCTATCACATGAGCGACTCCAACCTTTTCATGTATATGCTCATTTCGTATCCTGTCTCTAAAGTAAAACTACTCATCCACCTGAGCATCTTCATCCTTGCAGCACTTAAATTAGTATTATGCTTCTCTTTTATTGACCAACATTCTGCGCCATAAAGCATTGCAGGTCTCACCACCATCTTATAGAATTTTTCCTTAAGTTTGAGGGAGACTTTTCTATCACATAACAAGTCCGATGCATTCCATTCCTCAATTTCAACCATCCAACTTGAATTCTACTAATAATATCCCCATCTATTTCAGCATCACTTTGAACAATAAATCCAAAATATTTAAAACGGGTACTCTTATAAATGAATTGATTGCCCAAAGTCACAATCCTACCACTAGATCTATTACTATTAAAGTTACACTCCATATATGGCAGCCCTGTTGATCCTGGGGTGGTCCAGACCAACATACTTCGGGAAGTTCCTTTATGCCTTTCTCAACTGGCTTTCAGAGTTCTAAGCTTCTTGCACCTTCTGCAATCTCCGGAAGTTGGTGTCTCTTCAATTATAGATGCTGCATTGGCACCTTCTGTGAGTATTTTTGTATTGTAATGATCTGTTGTATCAAAATTGAATGTTTTTCCTCATGCCTTTCTTTTTTTCAGAATGTGTCAGGAGAGTATTTCTTTGGAGGAAAGGGAAGAAGGATGGGCTCCTCCTCTCTATCTTACAATGCAAAAGTTTCTGCTGAACTGTGGTTGAATACTTCCATTATTCAGGAGCAGATAAACCTGCTAAGATCTCCTATTTCCTGACATTTTCTTATGGTTGATTTTATGATTCCATCAGCCCAATTCGATGGGATTTGACAGATTTATCTTTGTTGTTATATTGAGATGATTGATGGAATCAAAGGATTGGTCCCATTTTATGGGAAAATTATTAGGTACAGACACCGAACGTAGAGATGCGTCCGGACATCCACTAAAAATTTGACGCGTGGAATGTACGTGTTCGCGAAATTTTAAGTCAAGCGCAGGTAAAGCGCATCAAAGTGCTGTCAAAGCGCAGTCCACGTGGCAACTTTTTATTGGTTCCAGACCTATTTCTAGGTCCGTTGTCCGGACCTAATAATTTTCTCATTTTATGGCCCGGAAGAAACTGTACATTCTATCTTAACTCCTTGGTTGTGCACTTAGGTTTTCAATCAATTGATCTTTAAGTTGAGGATTAATTATTTCGTGCAGACATCGAATGTCGTCAGGAAATCAATCAGAATGCGCCATGTCACCCCCATGCGCGGCACCACTTTCTGGTTGGTATCCGGACGATGTTTTGCCGCCGGTTTCCGCATAGAATAATTTCTCGAATTTGAGACATTGCATATAGGGTATATGTGAATTTATGACACAATTATGTGACTTTTATTTCTTACTCGAGATTATTTTATCTTATGATGTGAGAAATTCTTTTGGCATAATTTTGATTCAACAAGGGCTTTGAAGGTATGGTGGATTTCTTATAATGTATTTCTTTTTTCTTCATCAGTTAGTTTAATTAATGAAAATCTTATGAACTGTTAATATTTTGAGCATGAATTTTCTAGGCAAGTTTGCTCATAGGTAGGGTTGTCAAAATAGGTTTTTGGATTGGGTTTGGGTCCAACTCACATGACCCGATTAGGTAAACGGGTCACAAATTCAAACCCAAACATGAACCCGAATTGCCTCTAACTTGATTTGACCCAACCCGCCTCTAACTCGATTGATCGAGCGTGGGTAGTTGAGTAGGCTAGTGCACACAACGAGCGCCACAAGCGGGCGAATGCAGTGGATAACACAACGGGTTAGTTTTTGGTAGCTTTCAGATTGACCAGAATTCGGCCTGAAATTGTAATTGGGTCATAATATAGAACTCAAATCCAACCCATTTTTCAAACAGGTTGATCCATATTTGAAATTATTTTTTCGGGTTTTCAAATCGTATCAAATATTAACATCAATACTCAATAGGTGATGAGAACCTAGGAAAATAAAAAGATGAATAAGCTCGCAGATGAAATGATGTCTAATACCACTTAGGACTTTGCTTAGCACTATTGAATGTATTTAGAATACTTAATTAATTTTACATATTCTTAAGACTCAGGAAAATAACGACTATATCAAACGGCATCAAAGCCAGGCATAAGGAAAGCCATGAATTCAGCAGAAGGCATCGGTTGCCAGGATTAATCGACCGTCACAGTGCCAAATAAGCCCCTCCACAAAAACCTGGTTGCCATAAGACTGTCCAAGGATTCTGGATAGATGTAGTCCTTGCTCATCATCATCCCAAAATCCAAAAATTCAGCATTAACCACAGACGTTGAGACAAAAGCAGAATGACACAACAGTAGAGTCTCAATCATGAAATTATCCAAAACATTCCCGCTGAAATAAACCTCCATCCCACTGCAAGAAAAAGGAGCAGCAGCAAAAACAACAACAAAAACAGCCCAGATCAACACAAACATAAACAGACTTCCCATCTAGGAATGCTCTAGCAATATCGAAAAAACACCCATGAAAAGAGCTGGGACAAGAAATTCAGCCCAGAATACCAACAAATTTATCTTTAAGCCTCTCAAAGCCATTCCAATGTAATGTTTTGGCACGAATAGCATTAATAATATCAAATTTCACGTTAGTTGGAGATCTCCAAATATTAGAAAATCTTATGTTATTCCGTTCTCTCCAGATAAAGTAAATTAGAGTGGCCAAAGTAAGATAATAGAAGTGTTTATCCCTCCTACTAAAGTCTCAAATGTTGTCATGAAAGTTGAAAACTTGCATAAGATTAGGCCTAAGATAGAACTTTGCAGTAACTGGGAGCAAATCAGTGAGAATGGAGAATGAATAATCACATTCAAAGAAAATGTGAGAATGATTCTCAAAATTATCACAACAGAAAGAGCAGTTACCAGACACCTGAATGCCCCTAGAAATGAGATTATCTGCCGTTTTCAACTTACCTTTCAAAGCCATGCATGCATAACTAGAATACCTCAAAGCATGCCCCTTGTGCCAAATAAACTTAAACCAAACCACATCTTCAACCTGTTCATGAAAAGAAGCCAAAACCTTCATAGGGGGAGGAGAAGGGGAGCCATCCCAAGTAAGCACTGGTTGCTCCCCCAAAATAGCAGTGCTCGAAATAACAGAAGAGATCTCATTAGGTAACACAGTAGGGAGAGCCCACTTGTCATCAGAAATAAAACCATTTACCCGCAAGTGGGAAAGCCTATTAGAGAAGTAAAAGTCAGCCAAAGCTTTTTTCTTACACCAAGGATCCCAAAGAAAAGATAAGTTGTAGCTTTTGTGAACTAAGAGGGAAACCGCATGAAGAATGGAAGCAGCCACGCTACAGAACAGCTTACAGAATTTAGAAGCATAAAGAGGAGTTTTCCAAGGTGGCTCAAATTTCTCCCTGAACTAGTTCCCAATCAAAGTATTATTGTTGAACATTCTGAAGAGAAAAGAAGTGGCCATTTTATGATAGAGGTAGTCAAAGGAAGGGAGTCCTAAACCACCCTTAAATTTAGGAAGAACCACAGACATCCAAGAAATCAGATGAAGCTTCTTATCCGTAATGTTGCCAAAAAAGAGAAATTTGGAGCATAATCTAGAGATCAATTTCTGGCAAGCTTTAGGTATTACAGCAACCCGAATCCAATAGGTAATAGTGTTGGCAATAGTGAACTTTAGAAATTGTAATCTACCTGCAAAAGAGAAAAAATTTACTTTCCAACCCGCAAGTAGAGTAGAAATCCTACTCAGTAGGGGTTGGAAGTGAGCAGAATTAAGCCTGGAGGTGGAAATGGGAAGGCCAAGATAGGTGATTAAATCATCCACCCGAGCAATCCGAAGGCAAGTAGAGATGGCTAGGGGTGTCAATTCGGGTCAGCGAGTCGGGTTCGGGTCGAACCCGGAACTGTTCGGGTCAACCCAAATCCGACTCGTTTTTAAAAAATAGTCAGGTTTCTGGACCCGAACCCAACCCGATTCGGGTCTGGGTCAACCCAACCCGACACGAATGATCCGAAGTTGACCTAAAATTGCTAATTTTCGGGTCAAAATCGGGTCAATATTCAATTTTCGGGTCAATCTCGGGTTTTCGGGTCAAATATGAGTTTTCATGTCACTTTCGGGTCACTTTCGGGTCAATTTCGGGTCAATTTCGGGTTGCTGGGTCAACCCGAACCCGACCCGAATTTAAAATGGGTTGATTTGTTCAACCCGAACCCGACCCATTTCGGGTTCGGGTTGACCGGACCCGGATTTTTCCGAGTCGTGTTTTGGGTCGTGTCAAAAATTGACATCCCTAGAGATGACATTATCAGGGGTAAAACTTTTAGAGAAGAGCAGAGAGCTTTTCATGGGTTTAATGTGAAGGCTAGAAGCATCAGGAAATCTATGAAGAATCTCATTGAGAGAATTAGCATTACCAACTGTGGCTAACCCAAAAACTAAAAGATCATCTGCATACATGAGATGATTGATATTGAGGTTATGAAGTTTCATACCCAAAAAGGCATCTTGAACATCAAGGCACGAAGATAAAGCATCCATGATAATACATAAAAGAATAGGAGATAGAGGACATCCCTACCTCAATCCAGAAGAAGATTTGAAAATGCCTTCCAAAGCACTATTGAGACAAATAGAGAAATGAACATCCGAGATGCAAGATCTAATCCAAGTAATAAAAGCTTTCTGGAATCCTTTTTCCCTCAATGTTAATCAGAAAAGTACGAAAAACAGAATCAAAGGCCTTCTTAATGTCCAACTTGGCACAAAAATACCTATGGCTATTTTTGAACTCCCTCAAAACTTCAGAAGCAAGGATAATGTTGTCTGTAGAGCACCTCTTAGAAATGAACTCATATTGACTCTCATGAATAATAAAAGGAAGAATAGGTTTCATCCTATTAGCAAGGATTTTAGTCACAATTTTATAAAACACATTGCATAAGGAGATGGGTCTGAAATCTGAAATGGTATTAGAGTGGGTACCCTTAGGGATAAGAGTGATAGCCGTGGCTTTAGCCCCTCTAGGCATGCTACTAGAGTAGAAGAAGTGTTTGACAGCTCTGCAAAGATGAAAGCTAATAATGTGCCAAGTCTTTTGGTAAAAGGAGCTGAAGTGGAGACACCCTCAAACACCACTTTTTTGATTTCTTCATTAGTAACCGGGTTTAAAAGACCAGGAATTAAATGGGTGGGAACTTTGTTGCCAACCGGAATGTTGTAAGAATTTTCCAATGAAGGATTGGAAGAATTATAAAGCTCCTTAAAGTGGGTAATAAGAGCATGTGTCAAGTCCTCATGAGATGAAAGAATGCCAGTAGGGGTAGCAAGCTCATTGATAGTATTCTGGTTCTTCTTAGATCTGATCTTGGCATAAAGGAAACCAAGATCATCCTCCCCTTGGGAGAGCCAATAAGCTTTGTCCCGTTGAGAGATCCAAAAAAACCAATCATATTGGAAAGAGGCTAAACGGTCATTAGCCTCTTTAAGAGATATATTCAATGCTTGGTTTAATGGATCCATCTGAATGTCAGATAAACACTGATGCTGAATGCTTTTCATCTCCAAAATACCATTGGAAATGAAATTAGAAGAGCTCTAATTCTTACCCCGAATAGCAACCTTAAGAAGTTTCAAACAATCATAGAAAAAGGCAGTTGGACTGGCACAAACTTGTCTATCAAAAGCCTTTAGAACCTCCTCCCAAAACCCATCAATGCTTGTCCAAAAAGCCTCGAACATAAACCTTGAAAAATTCCTTTTCAAATGAGCAGCAAATAGAATTAACGGGGAATGATCCGACCCAGAGGGGTCCTCAACTTTGTAATAAGCCGCAGTAAATAAATCCAAAAAACTAGGATTAACCAGCATTCTATCAAGTTTAATGTGAATGGGATTATCACACCGTTGGTTATACCAAGTATAAAACACCTCAACCGAAGCAAGATCTTGTAATCCAGAATAAAAAAACAAAATTATTGAGCTCCCCCAATCTATCTGCAGACAAAGAGTTCCCACCAGTTTTTTCTCCCTCAAACCTACAACAATTGAAATCCCCCATGACAACCCATGGAAGATCAATACCAGCCGAAAAACCCAACAGGTCATCCCAAAGAGCTTTTCTATCAACCAACTCATTAGCAGCATAGACAACAGAAAGGTAAATAGGGGGAAGGGAACCAGCTTCCATAATGCTGTGGATAACTTGTGAAGAGGTGAAAGAGGGTGTAAAAGAAACATGGGAGGAGTTCCACTTAATCCAAATTCTACCAGGAGTAGAATATGAAAAATTGTCACAACTCTTCTCATTCTCAAATAAAGTATGGGAATAATAGAACCAAGGATTATGAATTTTAGCTTCTAAAATGCAAAGAAGCTTCTAAAATGCAAAGAAGCTTAAGACTATAGGTGGCTATAAGGTCTTTACACAACTTGGCTTTAACAGGGTTATTGAACCCTCTTACATTCCAAGCGGCTATAGCAGACAAGGACATTGATTACTTTGGTTTATTGGCCTTCTTGGCCGTTTTTTGCTTGGCTTTTTTGCCAGGTGAAGCGGTTTTATCAGAAAGATGCTTGGAGGAAGAGGGAGATGCTTTGGAGATAGAGGAAGAGAGAAGAACTTCCTCAGATCTAGATGAGGAAGAGATTTCCTCATCAAAGGTTCCATCATCAGGATTGTCAGGGTTATCGACCGGGAGAGAGGCAAAGCTGTTGGCTAAAACAACTTGGGAAGGACGTAAAAGCAAATGTGGGAAAGGTTGCTCCGAAGAAGAGGATTCTTTGTGAGGTAAATTGAGATTTAGGAGCGGGGGATTAATATCAGGAGAAGTAATAAGTGGAGGTGCTATAGCAGGGTCTGAAATAAGGAGTTCTTGTATGATGGGTTGAGGTGTGGGGGAGGCTGTGGGCAGAAGATTGGGTGTTGAGGCTGGAATAGAGCTGACAGGAGGATTAGCAGTGATAGTGCCAATAGGTTGAGAAGCAGACCTGGCAGCCCGAGCAGACGAAGCCCGACTCTTGCTTCTGCCACGAAAAGCAGGCTTGGGAGGAAGAGAAGGTTTAGGTGTAGGGTTAGAGGGACAGAGAGCATAGGGATGAATGAGAGAACCACAACCTTCGCATCTCGAAGGTTTCCAATCATAGACAACTTTGAGCATTAAATCTTCACCATCAATTTCCAACGGAATCTTATCCGGCAAAACAGAGTTTTTATCGACTTGAACACAAATCCGAGCAAAGGTAAGTCTGGTCCTCTTAGCAGTAAGGGAATCTACGTATAAAGGAATACCAATATAGCTTGCAATATTAGAAATACCTGAAGGAGTCCAGAGAGCTAGGGGGAGGTTAAGAATTTTAACCCACAAAGGAATCACAGCAGATTTATCCCGCTTTAGTTGGAATTTTGAAGACTATTTCTGGAGGAAGAACGGCTTACCGAGGAGGAACCAGGGGCCACCGGACCAAATCATGTCATAATCTTCAATGGAAGTGAACTTCAAAAGAAAGAAATCGTCTGCTAGAGAGAGATGCGAGAAAGAGCCCTTAAGTTCCCACGCTTTGTTCATAGCCGCAAGGAGCCGTTCATAGTATGGTCTTTGTCCCAAAGAGTATCCCACAAGGGAAAGATCCCACAGACCCTTGCCCTCAGTAAGCTCAGTAGCAGCAAAGGAAAGTTTTTTTGTTCGGATTGAAAAAGGACATTTGTAGCCTGAAGCCATCATATTTGTTTGGTAAGCTCTTCTTCTCTTTTTTGGGCTGCTCTAGGCAAGTTTCCTCTTTATTTGGAGATTTCTAAACAGGCTTCACCCCCTCTGCTGGTTATATGAAGTATGGACAATGAAAGGCATAGATATAACTCAAACACAAACACAAATGATCATAAGATATTTGTAGAAATTAGTAAATTTAGAATATTAGAATAAATTTCAAAGATAAAAGATTTTTTATTTTACAAGAAAGAATTTAAAAAAAAATAGATTTAAAATTGATGAAAATGGCTCATTATTTCGTCGTTCGAACCGGTTTAAAAACTTTAAGAAGTTCAAATAATTATAATGTTCTTAGAGGAATTGCATGTAATTCAATCTATTTCATTGTATCTATTGGCCCAACGCGTTCTATTACATCAAGAGCTTTGCGAAGATGATCTTGACTTGCTACAATCTCGATCGCTACTAGCGACACACAAGTTGTGTTAGAATGGAAGATAAGAATGAAAAATATAAGGTAAGTTTTGTTTGAGACAACTTTCTTTTTATTTTCTAAAGCAATTTTTTAGTACCAAATTTTCTTAACGAGAAATTTTATACTAAAAAGCAGTATTAGAAAGTAGTAAGAAAGCTATATCAAACAAAACCTTAGCCTTTATTTTTTTGTCATTCGGATAACTACAAATTCATGTTATCATCATATTTAATATATATAATCATAAATTTTCCAAAATCAAAATTTATGTAATTAAATTATTTTTAAATTTCTAATTATATATAATTTATTTTAAAATAGAGTTTTTATGGCTATATATAAAATTTATAGAATGGGATTATCCATTAATACATAAGATCAAATCCGCCGGTTCATTTGCACTTCGATACCATCATATCGGATTTCGGATTCCAAAGAGGTAATATTTGCATCCGCCCGCAAACTACCGAATCTTCCAAATCCGAAGCGTCTATCTCCAGAAGCCTCCAGCGTTCTCCAGCGTCTTCTCCCCTTCGTCACTCCGTCTTTCCACACAAATGGCGAATCATCTTCTTCCCTCTTTATAGTCTCACTTCCCCGATCTCCTTTCTCTTCCAGCGAAGAAGAATTTCTATAATCGATATTGTTCTCACAATGAATCCAGACAAGTTCACTCACAAGACCAACGAAGCCATCGCCAGCGCCCACGAGCTCGCCATCAGCTCGGGCCATGCGCAGTTCACTCCTCTACACCTTGCCCACGCACTTGCCAGCGATCCCGCCGGGATTCTCCGCCAGGCCATTGCCAATGCTGCCGGCGGTGCGGGCGAATCAGCGGTCGCCTCATTCGAACGCGTTTTGAATCAGGCGCTCAAGAAGATACCATCTCAGCATCCTCCGCCCGATGAGATCCCCGCTTCGACTTCTCTGATCAAGGCTATTCGCCGTGCGCAATCCTCGCAGAAGCAGCGTGGCGATACCCATCTCGCTGTCGACCAGCTCATTCTCGGCATACTCGAGGATTCTCAGATTGGGGATTGCTTCAAAGAGGCCGGGATTTCTGCATCCAGAGTGCGGTCTGAAGTCGAGAAGCTTAGGGGAAAAGAGGGCAAGAAGGTCGAGAGCGCTTCAGGTGATACTAATTTCCAAGCGCTTAAGACCTATGGCCGCGACCTCGTCGAGCAGGCTGGGAAGCTTGATCCGGTGATCGGCCGGGATGAAGAGATCCGGCGAGTAGTTCGTATTCTATCTCGCCGGACCAAGAACAACCCTGTCCTCATCGGCGAGCCTGGGGTCGGCAAGACAGCAGTTGTTGAGGGTTTAGCTCAAAGAATCGTGAGAGGTGATGTACCAAGCAATCTTGCGGATGTGAGGCTAATTGCTCTCGACATGGGCGCGTTAGTTGCCGGAGCGAAGTACAGGGGAGAGTTTGAAGAAAGATTAAAGGCTGTCCTCAAAGAAGTAGAGGATGCGGCAGGAAAGGTTATTCTCTTTATTGATGAAATACATCTTGTTCTTGGCGCTGGCAGAACTGAGGGTTCCATGGATGCTGCCAACTTGTTTAAGCCAATGCTTGCGAGAGGGCAGTTGCGATGCATCGGAGCCACAACACTGGAAGAATACAGAAAGTATGTTGAAAAGGATGCAGCCTTTGAGAGAAGATTCCAGCAGGTTTATGTGGCTGAGCCCAGTGTTCCAGATACCATTAGCATTCTTCGAGGGTTGAAGGAGAGGTATGAAGGCCATCATGGTGTTAGAATACAAGATCGAGCTCTTGTTGTTGCAGCACAACTTTCATCAAGATACATAACTGGTAGATGAATATCATTAATCTATTTATTCCCCTTTGTTTAAACTAAAACCTGATTGTTTGCTAACATATTAATTTGTGTTTCTGAAGGCCGGCATCTTCCTGACAAAGCTATTGATCTGGTTGATGAGGCTTGTGCTAATGTGAGGGTTCAGCTGGATAGCCAGCCCGAGGAGATTGATAATCTGGAGAGGAGGAGGATTCAACTTGAAGTCGAGATGCACGCTCTTGAGAAGGAGAAGGATAAAGCCAGCAAATCACGGCTTACTGAGGTGAGATTCTTTCGCTGGTGCTTTTCTTATAGGATTTGCTTGGATTATTCGTTTTCAATAACAAAGCTCGTCCGATAGTTAGATAGCATTATCATTCAGATGATGCTACTATTCAAATAATACTCTTTTCTGTTTGATTTGATTTTGTTTTATCAATGCATCAGTATTAAAAATACCTATCACTATAATTTTTTTTATTTCTTTCTCATTTTTTTACCAATTAGATATTCTTTTGAGTAAAGCAGATCAACATTTATTTATTTGAAGATGAAAAATGTTATCAATTTAAAAACTAGTTGCGGCGAACTGATAACGGCTAGTAATACAAATTTTCATTGCAAATGTCAGCGGATTAGTGGATTGAATAACCTTTCAGTGATTCACCAAAGAAAACCGTTAATATTTGCTAATGATATGTAAATGTCAGCCAACAAAAAACTCAATTTCATATATTTATGTGGAAATTCGTTGTTATTCTTCTACAGGTTAAAAAGGAGTTGGATGATTTGAGGGACAAGCTTCAACCTTTGGTGATGAGATACAGAAAGGAGAAGGAAAGAATAGATGAGATTAGAAGACTGAAGCAGAAGCGTGAAGAGCTTTTGTTTGCATTACAAGAAGCTGAACGTAGGATGGATTTGGCTCGAGCTGCTGATCTCCGATATGGAGCTTTACAAGAGATTGACGCTGCCATTGCCCAACTAGAAGGAGAAGCTGGTGGTGAAAACTTGATGCTGACCGAAAATGTTGGCCCTGATCAGATTGCAGAGGTAAGTTACAATAAATTTTCACCGTTGAATCAAAATTTTATTTTTATGTTACTGGCTTTTGAATGCGTGATCCATACCTTTTGCAGGTGGTGAGCCGTTGGACTGGAATTCCAGTAACAAGACTTGGTCAGAACGAGAAAGAGAGACTTATAGGCCTTGCTGAGAGGCTTCATAAAAGAGTTGTTGGCCAGGATCAAGCAGTAGATGCAGTGGCAGAGGCAGTTCTAAGGTCCAGAGCAGGTCTCGGTAGGCCTCAACAACCTACTGGTTCATTCCTGTTCTTGGGTCCAACTGGCGTGGGAAAGACAGAGCTTGCAAAGGCTCTTGCAGAGCAATTGTTCGATGATGAAACACTAATAGTTCGAATCGACATGTCTGAGTACATGGAGCAGCATTCAGTGGCCCGTCTAATTGGTGCTCCACCAGGGTAAGACAGCCATTCCTTTGCTTAATTGTCTTTCCTATCTTGTAATTAGATTTCCTTACATGTTCTTTGTTGCTGGGTTCAGATATGTTGGCCATGAGGAAGGCGGGCAACTCACTGAAGCTGTGCGGAGGAGGCCTTACAGTGTTGTCCTCTTTGATGAAGTGGAAAAGGCTCATATATCTGTATTCAACACCTTGCTCCAGGTGCTCGATGATGGCAGGCTCACTGATGGTCAGGGAAGGACTGTGGATTTCAGCAATACAGTCATTATCATGACCTCAAATCTCGGAGCTGAGCATCTTCTTGCTGGCATGTTAGGCAATTCCTCAATGAAAATAGCCAGGGAGCGAGTCATGGAAGAGGTATATATTGCGAAAACTCTTATTTGATGGGTACTTTTGAGGCCGTCCGTCTCCAACTGTATGAATCACGCATTTTTTAGTTTCACTATTTTGGAGTGAAAAATGGGATTTTCGGTTGGAGATGCGCTGAGGCATAGTGTATTGTATAGTTATAAATGTCTTAAATCTCTTATTTAAATTCTCAGGTGAGAAGGCATTTCAGGCCTGAGCTGCTCAATCGGCTTGATGAGATTGTAGTATTTGATCCATTGTCCCATGATCAACTGAGAAAGGTCGCAAGGCTTCAGATGAAGGATGTAGCTGTTCGTTTGGCTGAAAGAGGAATTGCATTGGGCGTAACAGATGCTGCCCTTGACGTTGTGCTCTCTGAATCTTATGACCCTGTAAGTAATTCTAATTCAATTCGATAATCATTTTAAAATTTTCCACTTCCAAAAAAAAAATTCTCTTTTTTTTTTAACAGAATATACGGAGTTTAATTTTAGTAGTAATAGACATAGTGAGGGGATTGTAATATTGGGCAATCAAATTATTAATAAGAGTATACGTTTTAGATATATTAGATCTATTGTTCAGAGTGATGTGAAATAGATGACAATATTATCAGCAGAATTCAAGTTAGATAGTTGAAGTGGAGGAATGCATCGGGCTTGTAAAATTCTATAAGATAGTGAGACTTGCAATGCTTTATGATGCCGTATTTTAGCCATTAAAAGAGAAGCATAATACTAAGTGTTGAAGTGTTGCAGAGATGTGGATGCTTAGGTGGATGAGTTGCTTTATCCTTAGAGATAGGATACGAAATGAGTATATACGTGAAAGATTGGAGTAGCTCCAGTGAAAGATAAGATTAGAGAGAGTTGTCATAGATGTTTTGGTCAAGCCTTCCTTACCTTAAAAGAAAGGTTTAAGTAGACCTAAAAATACTTGATTAGAAAATAGTAGAAATGATCTTTCTTTATTAGATTTAAACGATAATTTGACTTTTAATATTACACAATAGCAAAATATATATATATATATATATATATATATATATATATATATATATATATATATATATATATATATATTTTTTTTTTTTTTTTTCTTTTTCAAATAGCATGCTTATTGTCTTGGTTAATGCGATGCTTGCAGATCTTTGGTGCAAGGCCTATCAGAAGATGGCTGGAGAAGAGGGTGGTAACCGAACTGTCAAGAATGCTGATAAGAGAAGAAATTGATGAGAATTCCACAGTGTACATCGACGTTGTGCCGGGGAAGAAGGAGCTCTCATACAGAGTGGAGAAGAACGGTGGAATGGTGAATGCTTCCACTGGGCAGAAATCTGATATTTTGATACAGATACCTGACACTGTCACTGTGAGCGACAATGCTGCGCAGGTCGTGAAGAGGATGAAGATTGAGCCGGAGGATGAAGATGAAGACATGGATTAGCCTGATTAAGCTCTGTTTTGTGTTTGAGGTTTTTAAGTACTTATATTTACAGGCTGAGTGTTTGCTTGTAATGTTTTTTTTTTTTTTTTGGAATGAATGATTGGATGTTTTGTATTGAGCTTTTCAAAATCTCATGGCAAGGAGGCTCTACTATGAGTTTTTTTCCCTATATTGCATTGCAAACACTTCTAAAAGTCTAAGATTTCGTTTGGAACAGTTTTCTTATTGTTATTTTAAATGATTTTTTAATATCAAATTTTATAATTCAATACTAAAATTTCAAATTTAAAGTAAATATAAAATTCAAATTTAAAGTAAATATAAAATTCTATAAGTGAATTGATTTTTTTATATAATATATGTATAGGTTTTTTAAAAAATAATGATGTGTGAGATTAGCCTGATTAAGCTTGAAAGAGAAGAAATGATAGTTAACATGAAGGTTATCAGAGATTTATATCTAATGAAAGTACTATTAAATGTTTAGGGCATCTCCAACCGGAAAATTCATCTTTCACTTTAAAACATAGTGATTCATTTTCAATCGAATTTTATTTTTTTCTCCTCTCATCATCTACCTGTGATGATAACAATCTTTCTTCTCGGTGAATAGTGCAATTCAAATATTGGTATCGCACGTTTCATCTATCAAATTTTCGCGTTTGATTTAGCATTCGAATGAAGCGAATGACAGATGACATACTACTGTATGCAGTTTGGCTGGAGATGGTTTTAAGGCTTCATTTGGGACAGCTTCCTTACAACTTCTTAAAGTAGCTTTCTAGTATCAAAATAAAAATTTTTGTACTAAAAAATTGTTTTAAGAAACAGTAAGAAAGTCATCCCAAACGAAGTCTAAGGCTTCGTTTGGGACGACTTTTTTACTGCTTTATAAAACGGAGTTTTAGTACAAAATTTTTTATTTTTGTACTAAAACTCCGTTTTAGAAAGCAATAAAAAAGCCGTCCCAAACGAAGCCTAAGTGTGTAACTCGTTCTTAATCAATGTTACCTAATAAAGTTGCTTAAGTTGCAATAAAAGTGAGGCATAATTTTATTGTGTTTAAATTAATTTTACAGAAATATATACTATTCATTTACATCTAAATTTTATTTTCTAAATGAGGAGATACAATTTAATAATATAATATTATTAATTTAAAATATATAGCATGAAAAAATTGGAAAAATTAGCTATGTTTTTGTGAATATACTATTTAGTTTAGAATATATATTTTGTAGATTTAAATATATTATTTATGAATTTAAAAAAAAAATTTGAAGTAATTGAGTTTAGAATGTAGCACTGTGTTGTGTAATGGGGTTTAATAACACTTCATGAAATAATATAATATCATGTTTTGTATGACGAGTAGTTAAAAAGATTTTAGTGCCTAATTTAGGGTTCGTTTGGGACGGCTTTTTTATTGCTTTCTAAAACGGAGTTTTAGTACAAATTTTTTTATTTTTGTTCTAAAACTCCGTTTTAGAAAGCAATAAAAAAGCCGTCCCAAACGAAGCCTTAATGAAATTATTATTTAGCGTTTGACATAGTAGATGAATGTAAAGAATGTATGAATTCAAGTAATCATCTTATATATGTTGACATGATGTCTAAGATATTCTTTCGTAGAATGTAAAGTTCTCAAAAAATTATTTTGATCGGGCACGAATCTCGAGACAAAATCAATTAGGAAATTTCAAAAATTAAATTCGGGATCACCTGAACTTCGATTTCAGCAAACTTATAGTCAAACTGAGCGTCTTGGAAATACGAACCCAACGACACCAAATTCGACTCAATCTGAGCCCAAATTAGTCCAAATCAAAAACCTGAAGCACTGCTGGAAAGTTTGTACCATATTTTGAGTTACCAAACGGATTTCAAATATGACATTCTTACAGTTGAATCGAGCGGCTCGACGAGACGAATCCAACGAGCCCAAGACCACCAAATTCCGACATCATTAAGACCTTCAAATGTCTGACGAACGGTGCACGATCAAGGGATTCAATATCAGCCGTCCATTTGACCACTCCATGTTCGCCCCTGATCTCACACCTATTTATCAGTCATGCCACTCCAGAAAAATTATAAATAGACCCCTCATTTCTCATAAGAGGGGGCCCAAGCTAGAAGAAGAAGAGAAGAAGCTAGAAGAAGAAGATAAGAAGAACAGAATGATAGGAGGGAATAACTCCTCCTCGACCACCACCGGAGTTCTACCCGACGCCAGAGTTCTGCCCGACGTTGGAATTCTGCCCGACGCCTGAGTGACGCCGGAATTCTACCTGACTTCCGAACAACGCCAAAATTCTGTCTAACTTCCGAACGATGACAGAGTTCTGCCTGACGCCAGAGTTCTGCTCGATCTCCAAGTGACAACACTACAGGAAAATCACCCATTTCCGACTGCCTTTTCCGGCGGAAATTGAACCTTTTCCGGCGATTTTTTCATTTTCTAGCGGTTTATGTACTGCCAGAAAAAACGGCGTAGGAAAAAAACTTCCGGCGGTTTTTACCGGCGGCAAATCTTTTCGGCGGTTTTGCGGTCTTAAACCGCCGGTCAAATTAAAAAAAAAAATCCTCCTCATGGGCTGCCGGCGACGCTACCCACGCTCACGGGCTGCCGGCGACACTACCCCGCTCACGGGCTCCCGGCGACGCACGCGGCCCTGCTTCCACGCCGGCGACGAACTTCCCGCTCCAGCGCGAGCGCCCGCGTGTGTGTATGCCCCCCCGTGAGTTTCAAACCGCGTCCACCTGGAAGAACTTCAGGTAACGGACCATTTTGCTAACTGTGAAAATAAGTTTAATTTGTCAAAATTTATTATTTAAATTATATTCTTACAGTAAATAAAGAATTTTTTAACAATTTAAAAAATAAAACAGATTAATTTAAAATAATATTTAATATAAAATAAAAATTAACTAACTAATTAATTTTAAAATGAAAATTAATTAAATAGTTAATAGTTAATAGTTAAAATGAAAATGAACTATTAATAATTATTTGTTAAATCATTTAAATATTTTAAAATTTATTCATTTTCTTTAAATTTTTAAAAAGCTGCCGGAAACGCCAAAAAGCCGTCGGACAAGCCGCCGGAAAAAACCGTTGTAAAAAACCGCCGGAAAAGTGTCGAAAAGCCATCGGAAAAGTGGCCGCCGGAAAGCCGCCGGTAATGGGTGATTTTCGTGTAGTGCAAATACTAGTTGAATTATTTCAACTGGGCGTGACTCCGTGGTTTTTTTCCCTTTTTAGGGTTTTCCAAATTAAAATCATGGTGTTATTATTTATCTTCTGTTTGTGTGCTGAATATCCGTGCAACGCTAAGACAAATACTTCCTAACTCTACTGCCACGTATATTCTAGCCCGCAATAAGTTTGATTCTTTTCTTCAAAGGAGAGCTATAAATTTCGTTCAACCTACTTATGCATATAACCATTGTCCAATCGAAATTAATGGGAATTTAACACTCGACGCATTTAAGCATATAATTATTCGAGTGTTACATCTCAATTGTGACATCGATATTATTACTCTAATATGTCGGTTATGAAATAATGTGGATATACGACCACGTATGTCATTGATGATGGTATTTGTTAAGTTCATACTAACCGAAGCTACGAGGTGCACGGTAATTATATGAGTCGACCCTGCAGAGTTATGTACCATCAATGCGAATATGACAGACTTCCTTACACTCAATTTAATTGAAGTTGAGTCGTCTTCTCATATATACAATTTAGTATTAGTTGATGATGATTCTTTGAAATTTCATTCAACAATTCAAAAATAATAACTTAGGTTTACCCCCAAAATTATCTTCTTAACGTAAGCAAACACTATTACCCGGTGAGGTGAACTATGGACGGAGGTTTAGTGTTAGCGATATTGGATTGCCTATCAAGGCAGAGTTTTATGGTCTCCTAAGCTTAAGTGAGCGGTCAAAACCTGTCGCGACAATTAGAAGAGGTCAGTTCAATGTATGCGAACAGCCAACATTTCAGTTTTCAACAATCGAGTACTATTCAGGTAGCACATCATTTTGACACTACCTAGTAGCTAATTTTGACCAGAACTACCACACAATAGACATTGGAAGAAGTGAAACTTCAGTGGAAAACATATCGCATATGATGCCACCTAAGCCACAAATGCTAAGAACATCGCGATATCGAGGCATGAACATGTTCAAGAGCATGCAATATGGAGCTAGACGTTCTAGATGAAATGACTGCAAACAACAATTTTGTCCAGATAATCACATCAATGGAAGAGTGAGAAGCTACTGATGTAGTCGATGTGCCCACAATCGACGTGCAGTCTATTTGCAATGTTGTTATTCCAAATTGTTTATACCATAGACTTACATTTCACATAAAAAGATGCACTACGTTGTGCAATAAGTAGTTGGTCCATCGTCCGTAATGTTGAGTTTGTCAAATCGACTTCAAACAAAAGTAGACTGAGTGTTATTTGTGCTCAGCATAACAATATGCACAATTCATGCTTAAGGCGCATTCACGCTTATAGTAGCAAGCACCTTGGTGGCAAATGAAAAATCTCTACTTGTGGGCCTCCACACACCTGTACACAAAGCAGTTTTATCGAGCGATCATCATAACTATACATCAAAGTTCATTTGTCATTACATTACGGTTGTGCTCCTACAATAACTTGACATGAAGTCTTGTAAGATAATTGCTCTTATGAAATTAAAAAAAATGATATTAAGGTCTAATATGTGAAGGCCTAGACACACAAAGAAAGGCCATAAAGTTCGTATTTAGGAGCTAAGAGGAGTCTTTCCAATCACTTTATCATTTGATGAAAGTTTTAACAATTACCATCCTTGAAATAGTTTACAATATTTGACATATTGCACAATCATGATTCATAAGTTTGTTCTGGGCTTTTGGGCCCTGTGTTACGGGATGGCGGTTCTTTTAACCTATTTTAAGTCTTGATGGAACAGTCATGCATTGGGATGGTTTCTGCAACAACTGCATGATTTGATCACATCAGTCAGAGAAAGGGATGATCTATGCATTGTATCAAATAAGCATGTAGGCTTTGCAAGAGGTTGTCGTGACATATTATCCAATGCTGCACATCGATACTATCTACATCCATTATGGGATAACTTGAAGAAGGCATTATGTCTACTCGAGGCGATGTTGAGTCGCTTTGTGTCAAAATGTACTATGCATGAAACATTGATGACACAATATTTTTTGAATGTAACATGAATAATATCAAAACAATAAAGGAGGCATTCAAATGGCTTGTACAACGTGATGTGGCCAAATGGGGCTTGCTCTATGATGGGGGTTGTTGTTATTGAGTAATGACTATAAATGCATTTGAATGCTTCAATTGAATTTTTCAGCATGCCCGAGGCCTACCCATCCAAGGTCTCATACCATTCATTTATTACAACCTCGTGACTTTGTTCATCAAACGTTCAGAGAAGGTTGCGTAGTGGATGACTGCAGTGAATATGATCTTCGTTCCAAGAATAGTTTCAGTGGTTGAAAGTGCAATGTGGGAGGCACAAAGATGCTCTGAACCGATCGTGATTAATAACCATGAGTTTCAAGTATTTGATATGTCCTATAGGGATTTTAAGGTGGAAATCACTGGTCCACACACATATACATGTAGATGTAATAATTTGTAACTCTAATACATCCTCTGAGTGCACGTAATTGTTGCAAGTAGTTTTAAGCGGTGGTAATAAACCGCTTGGGTGCATGTCACTTCCTCTTATGTAATTACATGAAAACTTCACTGATATAATTTCATATAACATAAATTTGCACCAGTAAGTTGGCGGAGGATATGATGTGTGAGGTACTTGCGAGCAACACGATGATGTACATAGTTATGCTTTATGCCCGGGGAAAGATTATTGGTATGTTAACTTAATATGAGTAATTATTCTATTATAAAATCTATGATTCCCTCAAATTAATTGTAATCATTGTCACAAGCGAAGTATTATGTTCGTAGTCGGGATATGCTCCACTCATTTACAAGCGGTCAAGGGAAAAATGCAGCCTCGATGTAAGTAGTGGATGATGTTATCGAGATAGCTGGCATAATTCATAGGTCAGTGTATATTGACTATGACGCATTTACTAGAAAGGAGCATCATTCGCCCCTACTGAGCAAACACACAAACACAAGAACCATGTAGAAGGGTTGAGGAGATCAATTTTAGATGTTTTCAAGACAATTGTTGACAGTTAAGTATGTGTTGAGGACTTTTAAGCACTGAGGCATTCCATGTATGTCAGCTCTAGGTCTTAGTACATGATATCAACCTTTGAGGTGGGTGGACCTTCAATGGCTTGGGGAGTCGATCCATACACTACAGGACTGACTTCAAGTTATTTTACCCCGATTGGTGTACAGTTTCAAACTCTTAAAGGTAAACATGATATCAACCAGAGATAATAAGTGGACCCATACACTTCATCTATTGTGAACATTCTAGATGGATAAGAACACCACAGGGGGAAGATGATGATGGGGCACATATTCCCCGAAGGGGTCGGTGACTACCTAGCAGATATACCCTTGACAGACGCAATTCCATGCCAAAGATGAGGCTACTTGGCATTTATGTGTATTGTGTTTGTATATTTTCTACTAATGTCTTATAACACTAAATTTTAATAAATTCTTAAATGGTGCATTTGTAATTTTTGGAATAAAAAAGTACTACGCTTCTTCTGATGAATTTTATCATTTCCTGTTTAACTTAATTTATTTTAATATTTCATATAAGCTGATGACAGAGAATAAAATTTTAGGCCAAAAAATTACGAGAACTGTAAAACTACTAACCTTCATTAAAAATAGAGGAGGATTTATAAAGTAATAACATCATACAAATTATAAGAAGAGAACTATAAGTGATAGATGAAGGATTACATAATGCTACTTTATCTCCACTAGATATTACCTTTAATAAGCATGGTGAAGAAAATAAAATAGAAGAAAACATACATAGTTGTACATATATTTCCTATTTCTTAAACAACATATGCAGCCAAGTTCGGAGTTGGGTTTGAGTTGGGCAGTATTTGAATTGAAATTCAAAATCATACTAAAGTGTTGTTAGTCATCATCATTTAAACATTTGCCTTCAGGTAATAACTAACTCCTTCATCTGGTAATTAAGGAAATCCAAAATGAATTCATCCAAACTAGGAAACTAATGATGATATAAACTCATATGCTCAATGTTAAGGTTGTTGCAGTCAACATATGGTGAATGACCATTGCCTCTCTCACAATTCATCTTATGATAATGCATATACAAGAAAATTTTCTCTTTTTTAAGATGGTATATTCGAAATACTATAATTGTTGAATTTTACTATTTTAGCTTACCATTCTAATAAAAAAATTAGGATAATTAAAAAATGTGAATTAAAATTTTATGAGGAAAGAATATTTGAGCAAAATATAATGATTTTGTTTGGGCAGCTTAATTTTTTTTTTAATTTTATTTTAAAGATTTTTACTCAGCCAAAAATTTAAAAATATATATTTTTATAATTATTTTTAAAAATAAAACATAAATTATTTTCGGTAATTACATTTTCTTATCAGCATTGACCAGAAAAACAAATCCGCTACGCCTCTACAACTTCTCTGCCACGCAGAACTATATATGACTCATATAAGCTCCGTCTCTCTCGCTCTCTCTGTGTGTGTCTCTCTCTCTAAGCTTCTCCTACCTTGCCCAGTATTTGAGATTCGAGCTTAAGTTAGGGCTTTGATTGCTCCTTCAGCGCAGGATGGAAGGAAGATTTGATCCAACAGCCATGGCGCGCGGGCGGCTGGCCGTACTCACCTCCCACGTCATCGGCGCCGCAGCCGCCGACGGTGTCTTGGCGGTTTTGGAGTCATCCCCGGTCTCTGCGCAGGAGATCGCGCGGCCGCCGGGAAATCTCGCCGGTAGGCTGGTAGTGACCGATTCGAGGACGGGGAAGCAGTACGACCTCGATATTTCGGAGGAAGGGACTGTTAAAGCTGTTGATTTTAAAAAGGTTTGGCGTGAATATAGTAAAAGGTGGAGAGTCTGTATTTCTAATTTTTTGTTGCTGTTCGAATATACTGCATCTCTTATGTAGATGGTTTTTCCCTGAGATATTAGCCTTTGCTTGATTAGGGTTACTTTCACCTCAGTGTCAGTGAATATTACTCGTCTGATACTTTTCTGCTGTTTTGTTTGTTGAATAAAAGAAGACTTATACATCACCAAAAATCACATTGATCTAGCATGAATCTCAAGGCATATTTGAATTAGAAACCTTCGAAATTCAATTTATCATCCGAACTTTGATCTCAAGATACTTTTCTACTGTTTTGTTTGGTGGGTGACTAGGGCTTTCCTTTTTATATCTTATTGAGAGGAAACAAAATTTTGTACATCTTATTAACTTGTAAGAGGGTCTATTAATAGACATACAAAAGGAGACAATAAGCAAATAAATTTTTGAAATAATCTCCTCAATTATAAGGATATCATTTTAATATAAAAATTTTCAATTATTAGAAATTCTGCCTAATAAATCATTACAACTAATTATGCTATCATTCATAAAGTATTCTATTGTAAACATTTGACTTGGGCGGCATCTATTGATTAAGCAGTACTTTAGGAGAATTTATAATTGAGAATAGATGGTAGTAAAGAGAAGAGAGAGAAGGAAGTAAGATAAATGAGAAAATAAGAAAAGTTCATTTCATTCTGATGAATCAAAATTTTGAGCTGAATTCATAACTGAGGTATTAAGGTACTCCCCTGAGGAACTTCTGAAGTGAATGATATTTGTTCTTAGTTTAATCTTCTTTATTTATTATATCTCTTAGATTGTTTTCTCTTTTGTTTTCCTTGAGGGACTTTTGGTTTCTTTTTTCTTTTTTGAGAGTGGGCATATTGTGATACTTGGAATGGTTGGTGAGTACCCCTTTATTCTTAAAATCATTTGTGGATCTATTTTTAGTGGATTTTGATCTTCTCTCGTTTTTTTTGAACATAGGTTGGTTAAGTTGAACCACATAAAATTTGATTTTCTCCTTGTGGTAGTTGATTTCTTTTAGCATTATTTTGTGGTTCACCATATTCACTCATAGTTGATGCTTTTTCATAAAGTTGGGTGCTTTTCCTAACAAATGCTATCTTAATAGTTTTCATAAGGCTTTGTCTGTACTCTGTTATGATAATAGACTTTATAAGAGAATTTTCCTCTAGGTCTGTGAGAACAAAATAATAGTCAGGATAACATTTATTGGGATTGTGATTTTCATCATCATTTGATTCTGTGTGGTAGATATTCACCTTTGCTCTATGAATAATATATGCTGTTGCATCATTACCTTTATGAATGAAAAATGGCTAGCCCCTTATCTCATATGCTTCATAATTGATTTATATTTATTAAATCACAACTTATTTCACCGTTCCGTTGGTTAAACTTGACTGTTATCAAACGATGTCATTGATTTATAGTTAGTGTCCTGATTTTCTTTCGTCCTTTGCTTCTCTTGTTAAAACTTTAGGATTGCTACTTCATATTTTATGTATTTTTCACAATTATCTCAGATAACAACTGGAAAAGATGACAAGGGACTCAAAATCTATGATCCTGGATATCTTAATACCGCTCCAGTGCGGTCATCTGTCTGTTATATTGATGGAGATGAGGGCATTCTTAGATACAGGGGCTACCCCATTGAGGAATTAGCTGAGAATAGCACTTTTCTTGAAGTTGCGTTTCTTTTAAGTAAGCTATATATGTTAATGCTAGATAGAATTAGATTGATGGGACTATAGTTTCTATCAGCTGCTAATGGTATTTATTTCCAGTGTATGGGAATTTGCCTTCTAAGAGCCAATTGGCGGACTGGGAGTTCACTATTTCTCAACATTCTGCTGTTCCTCAGGGTCTTTTGGTTTGTGCCTATTTTCCTTACATTCCAGTCATTGGCCTCATTAATATATATATATATATATATATATATATATATATATATATATATATATATATATATATATATATATATATATATATATATATATATATAAAGGCCATAAGGCTGCCCCTAAAACAGTGCACTAACCATAGTAGACATAATTTTCTTTAGTTTTACTAATATTACTCTTTAGTTTTTTTTTTACAGGATATTATTCAAGGAATGCCTCATGATGCACACCCAATGGGTCTTCTTGTTAGTTCAATGAGTACACTGTCAGTGTTTCATCCAGATGCTAATCCTGCTCTACGAGTGAGTATTTCAAAAAACCACTTCCTTCTGAGATAACATGCAAATTTTTGAAATTGATAAAATCTCTAGTGAATGCTTCCAAGTTCTTGTACTGATTACGTGAACCATGAACTTAATTATAATATTTGAGAGCGCTACATTGAAAGATGTAATGCTACGAAGAAACAAAATTGCAGGGCTGAGGCATGGCAGCAATATAATTGATTGCACGTCTAACTACGTTGAAGGAAAGAGAACAATTATAGGATTTACTAGATTTGGGCATCATTGATCCAATAAATAAATCAAATGGTTAATCTACTGAGTTATAAAAAATACTGTCATTTGTTCCATCCCTTTGTACCATATATGTACGTTCTGTCCCTAGACTTTGATTATATGAACAGGCATAACCTTTCAAGAGCCAATACTGCTCTTTTAATTCTCTTTGAACAATCCAATGCCGTTATATGACTCATCTCGACCTTGTTCACTTACATGAAATCTCCTGTAATACCCCTCCAACATGATGCGTTAAATTTGCACCTCATTTGGTGGAATTTAAAATTAAAGTTATTGGAGTTTTAGGCGACCTTGTTTGTGAGTATTGAACCATGAGCATAAATGAGAGTTGCTAAGTCAAAATTCATGAACTTTTGATTGTTCTTGGCTCTTATATGATGCTAGATTTGTTGGAAAAAGGAAAGGTTTTATATTTCGCATTTAAAGAAGAAATTACTTCCAGAAGAAGTATGCTACTTGATGGATGATATGTTGATGATACATGAATTGAAAATAAAAGCATTTTTTATGCAAATGTTGAACTACAAACATAAATGAGTGTTGCAAACATTTAAGATGAGTTTTCAATTGTTCTTGGCTCTTGTATAATGAAGGTGCTAATGTCTATTAAAATTTGGTAAACTATGAAATTCAAAATTTATCAAGATAATTGACAAAGGTCAGGAAAGAGGCCCAAAATTTGAGAAGTTCAAACTATGACATATTCCTATTGAGTTACACGCAAAAGCTTATAATTGCACAAAGAAAGAAGAGATTGGAAATGAAGAGAGAAATTATAGCTCTTTTATTGAATTACTTTTAAGTATAAGGAAATACTTTTTTAGGAGAGCTCCCCTAATTGGACAAGCTATGGATATAAATAAAGATGTATGGTAGTAAATGTAAAAGTAGAAGAGTTTACCCAATGACCATTTTTTCAATGAATGACCTTTCATTAGTGCATTCCAAACTCTCGACCCCCTGAATACACTTAGAATTTACTTGATATCAATGTTTGTTAATACCAATCTCTTTAATGAATGACCTTGAATTAATCAACCATGAAATTGTTCCCTTGAATAAAGATCATCAATTAATTTTATCACTATATACAAATGAAGAGATATCTCAATCTACTTGAAGAGTTCACTATTTATATGTTTATATTTATAACACCAAGCTCGGCTAGTTCGGGTAGCTCTCTTGGAAGAGAATGCTTCATCATAGAAGATTTCAACAAGGGTTTTAACTTGTCTCTTGGATTTCAGTCTCTTCTCACCTTTGTTGCTATTGGCTTTTGTGCTTAACACTTGAGCCAATTTCTCCTAAAAAGAATTGTTGTATATAAAGATTTTCAACTTTGGAGCTAATCTTCTCTCCTAAAAATAATATTTTTATAACAATTGGATCTAATGGAAAGGAAAAAAAGTTTATTATTTCATTCATGAAGAAGGAATTACTTCTAGGAGAAATATGGCACCCATTTCATGATGTGGAAGATACCTGGAATATAAAATAATTTTATATGCAAATGTTGAACTGATATAAATGAGAATTGTAACATTGGAGATGAACTTTTGATTATTCTTGTCGTTGGTATGATGATCGAGCTTGTGTAAAGGGAAAAAAGTGTTGTTTCAATTATGAAGTTGAAATCACTTTTAAAAGGGGAGAGATGTGATGTGGTATAAGTCTCCTAGACAAATTGCATAAACTAGACCATGTTTTAGACTTGATTAGATCTAGTGCAAATTTGGCTTAATGTACTACTTCTTTAGCTTTTTAATGTATTTTCATTTAGTGTTTATCCTTTTTAGATTAGGTCCAATCTATTTGTTGGATGTTTATATAGTTTCCTTTTTTATTTAGCCTTATTTGTAATAATCATGATTCCTTATTTCTATAGATGAGTTAAATTTAATGAATGACATTTTAAATTGATCCCTCCCTCCCTCTTTGTACAATTCATCTTTCTTCCTCCTAATCCCATTATCTTTCTTAATCTCAGACTAGTTTTGATCCCTCTTAGCATTTTTGGGCAACACTCCTCTTTCTCATTAAAATTGTATGATTATTATTTTACTTCACTTGATTATCTATTATTCTTATGCTTGGCACTTAAACTGATTCTGATGACATACTGATGCATAAGGATGGACCGGGTGAACCGGTCCATCACATACATTCCAATTTTCTTCTCAAGTTGATTCCTACATATTTACTACCCTATCGAGTCCCTTTATTTTTATCAGGGTATTCTAAGACTAGAGCCTCCACCAAATTTAGTATTACTTCATGTGATCTATTGGGATCAAATATAGGGGAGATAATAAGAAAAACAACATTTTGATGATAGCAAACCTCATATTTGCACTATAGGTCTGCTTGTGAAGTTTTGATTGCGTGCTGCAATCAAGTATCTTCCTTATAAATTTATTTATTTATATTTACAAAGCCATAGTCTACGATTTTATGCTTAGAGAACCAATTCTAAAGAATCCTAATATTTTCATGCTACATTGTTATCCTGCCTTGCCTAATTTCATCTCCATATAAAAAAGCTTTATTCTATAGCCTAATGGCTATGATGGAAAGCAAAGTGGCACCACATTTTCCATTACTTGGAGATTCCACGACAAATGTAAGGCTTTTTTATGATAGTCCATTTATTGTTGAGGATTGGAAGAAATTTCACATCTTCCATTCTTATACTACATATAATGGTAAGTGTTGTAAGTTAGTAATTGATAAAGAGAGTACTACGAACTTAATATCTAAGCTAGGCATGATTATGATCATCTTAAATAATGAACTTCATCCTGAGCCTTATTAAATTACATGGACCAACAAGATACCTCTACCTGAGGTTGAGAGATGCCCTATATCTATCCAATTATATCCTATCCAATTGGGCAGTTGTTTAGATATGAGATGACTTGATGTGCTGCCCTTGAATATAACTTATATCTTATTAGGACACTCTTGGTCCATGATATAGATGACATTCACAGCATGAGAAACAACTCGTGCTTTTTTTTAATTTAAGGGCACTAGGATTATCGTTCTTCCATCCAAAGTAACAGCATGTGCATAAACTTTCGTACCAATAAAATCTGGCGTAAAACATGACAAATTGACAACCATGCTACTAGTGTAATTGTTGCCCCTTTGAAATTCAATTACAGTTGATTTTATACAACAAATACTAATTGTCTTATTATATTGCCTTTATCCGAAAATCAAATGACATTTTATTTAACTCCCACAGCACTTCATTGCACATCATATTAAATGTGCCTTTATTGTTGTTTGTGACATGTGCTCCAAGGTTATGGATATTTTTGCTTTTTTATATTCCAAAGTATTTTACATGATCATGATGGCATTGATCTATGTTAAATTTAGGGAATTAGGGGGAAAATGCTTCATTTTATTATGCAAAACTATTCATATTTATAAATCTATACAAGATGTTTTAATAATGTAACAAATAACTACAGAATCATGCATAATCGTCTTAATATAATTCTTCCTAAATTAGCTACTTAAATATAGAAGGAGATCGACGTGATCCAGGTGAGCCGTTCATGCATCCCCATGTTGATTGTGAGATCAAGGGCCAAGGGATGGTTGATATTTAACAGCGTTATCCAGGTGAGCCTCCCACAAATCTTCCTGCTAGCCTTTGGATCAAGGACCAAGTGACGGTTGGGATTTAACATGCCCCCTCAAGTTGAGGAATACAGATCTATCATTCCCAGCTTGGTAGTCAATCCCAAAAAAGTAGAGTTGTCAAATCCCTTGGTAAGAATGTCTGCAGCATCAATTTCATCCTTTTCTTGCACCCCATGCATATTGGTTTCACCTTCAATAAATTCCCATTGCTCTTTTAGGAGCAACACCTCTACATCACTATCATACAAAATTTTATGCATTCTTCTACTTCGATCAAAAGAATCAACAATGCTATCATAAAACCTCTAATCATCTAACCATCAAATTTTTATATTTGAACCAACAATTATGTCATCCAAGCTTTTCCTACGCTTATGTGGTCTAGAAGCCTCTTGTATGCCTTCAGCACGCTTCCATCTTGATTTTTTTTAACCGACATCTTTAACGTGGTTATGATCTTTGACCAAATCTTTCACTTTAGACTTTTGAGAAGAGAGAGCTTCTTTTAATTTCAATTTGTTGTCTTCAGCCTCAGCATGCTTAACTCCTTTCTTCTTCTTAGTGCCAACAGCTTGTTTGTTTTTCGAGAATGTCACTTTAACTTTTCTTAGAAATTCATTTCTACCTCCATTACTTCAAAGCTTCTTGTCAGAATTACTCCGAGCTTTTTTCTTATTATTAACTCCATAATAATCATTACTAATTGACAATTGCAATGAAACATTTCTTCCTCCTTTGCGAGAACTTAAATATGACCTTCTATCAGGCTTTGTTGTACATAGGGGTGCAAACGAGTCGAGTCGAGTTCAAGTTAGGCCTAACTCGAGCTCAACACGCTAGCCAAATCTTGAGCCCGAACTCGAATCGAGCTCATAAGCCAAGCTCGAGCTCGACTTGTGCAATTAAAACGAGCTCGTCAAGCGGCTCGTTCGAGCTCCTTCTAGTTCGCTTTTGTTGTCCCGCCGTGCTCGCATCCGAGCTCCGTCTCATTCAATCCTGCATCCAAACTCGAGTTCCTGCCAGGCATCCGCGTCCCAGCACGCTTGTCGTCCCCCCTTGACCACATCTGACCTCTATCCGACTAACTCTGGCATCCGAGGTCTGAACTCCCTTTGTACACGACCGCCCGTGTTCGAACTCCATCCCACATTCGAAGTCGGGTTCCCGCCCCGAATCTCGCCCGCTATTTTGGTTTTCGGCCAGGCATCCGAGCCAGCTCGTGAGCAATCGAGCCAAGCTTTGGTTGGATCGAACTTGAGCTCGATTATACAACGAGCTCAAAATTTTGTTCTAGCTTGATAAGCTTGACTCGTGAGCTCGTTGATGAGTCGAACCCAAGCCAGCTCGCGAGTCGGTTTGACTCAGTTGCACCTCTAATTGTACTTGAATACATGTTATGTTCAGTATTAACTCTAGATTTACCACCATGATGGCAAAATCTATCCTTTTGCTTTGTAGCCATGGAATCACCATTCCCATTATGAAAAGACCCATTATTTACACCAGTTTGGAAGATCCATCTGCAACAATAGATTTTTCAGGATGAAAATTTTCACCTTCTTGTTATGTCAATCCCTGAGATGAATCGTCAGAAAGGAATCACTCAGATAATTTATGATCTTCCTTATTTTTATTAAAAGCATTCATTTTTTTATGTATCGAAGTGTCAGGTTTCTTCTGAAATACAATAATAACAATTTTTGTTGTAATCACTTAATAGAGCACCATTGCCATTAAATAATTTAGCCAAATAAGGCTTTAGCTTCAAGGAACAATTAACAAACAATTTGATGAGGACATCAGATTTCGACACGTGTACCATCGCCGGAGACGCAGATCGACGGCTACGATCTAGAGCCTCTACTTCTGATTTATTTGCTATTTTATTTTATGCTTGTATTTCTTGTTTCCTAGTTTGCCCCTGTGGGCATTGAGTTGCTTATGTAGCCCAGAAGGGCATTTGTGTCCTTTCTTTTTATTTCATTTTGGCCTACTTATATGAGGCCTCATGCATTGTAATAGCTAGTTGATGATTAAATGAAAAGCTTTTGCTTCTTGGTGATCTCTTAGTGAGTTCTTTGGGAGGAGATAGATCTCTTTGTGAGTTATAGGTTTTCTTTCCAAGTTTTCTTTGTGAGAATTTGGATTGGGAACAATTGAGGTGAGTAAATCCATGGCCATTCAAGTCTCTATTTTGTTTTCTTCAAAAAAGGGATTTTTCCTTCTTCCCCCTCCCCTTGCTCCTTGCCGCCGCCCCTCCCTAGACCATCCAGGCCGCCGGCTCCCTGGCAGCCACCACCCGCCGGCCTCCCTCCCCACCCCTTAGCCCCATCTTCCTCTTTTAGCTGCCGGCCTCCCTCTTGGGAATTTCAAATTTGAAATTCAAATTTGTTTCCAAGAGGCATTGAAGACTTTCTTAAAATAGTTCCTTGATTTTAGGCAATCATCTTAATTGAATTTCAATTCAAATTTGAAATTCAAATCTTCCCCAATTAATTGCTCATCTATTTGGAAACTTTTCTATTTTACAAAATCTGAGAATTCATTCAAATTTTAATTAAATCCTTGATTAAAGTTGTGGTCCCCACTCTACTTATGACAATTGTGCTCTCCCCTCTCTCTATGTGGCTGGCCCCCTTCACTGGGCTTCTCTCTCTCCTAAATTAATTCCTACTCTCCACCAATTCAGCCCCATTAATTCCCCATTGCCCCCCCCTCATCCTCTATTGGAATTAATTTGAAAACTTCAAATTAATCCCCTCCCACCCACTAAAACCTGAAATAATTTTAGATTTTCTTGTTTTTATTTCTTTGTGCTTCTCTCTAGCCGATCCCCTCAAGCCTCCAAGCCGCCACCTTCTCTTTCCTTCCCCTTTGGGTGCTCCTCCAACCCTTGGCAAGGATGCATGGCGGATCCCGAAGTTGATAGCGGATTCATACTCGACGCCTACGGAGACATTCACATCATTCGATCACCCTTCTTCGACGTGGGTTTCGGTTTTGACGACACCGTGGAAGATTACTTGAACCGAATCCTCCCCCATCTCGTGGACATCCTCGACGATCAATTCTCGGACTACGAATGGACCATCAACGGCCATCCACCCGCTTCTCCAACTCCCGCTTCTTCCCCGGCTACGAGTCCTCTTGGCATCACTTGTGTGATAGTGGCATCTCTAAGTTTGCTTACGATCCTCTTCCGCTAACCGCCACGTTCAAGAGTTGATTAATGAATCTCAAGGTGAAGGATCTATATTTTAAACGTGAGGCTTTGTTTATCATGGCTATTTGCATTATTTAGATTTCTTTTGGTTATTCTTTTGCAAAGCTCTTGTAATCTCCAAGTGTAATCGAACGTTATGGCTTAATTTTTCATGACATCTTCTTGAATCTCTATTTGAGTACGCTAGACTTTATTGTTAGTAAGCAAATTTAATAACTTTTATTAATCTCTTGATTAGCAATTCTTGTATTCACTTGGTTTCACATCACACTTTCTTAGCTAGCTTCTTGGATGTGCTGAATATTCTTTTCAAGAATTTCACACCATCCAACGGACATGAAAGAAGCTGTGTATAAAGACTTTCAGTCTCCTCCAAAATAAGTGTCATGATAGTGTCGATTGAGGAGAAGACAATATTAGAATGCTTTGACCTTATTTTCTTTAAGAAATGCTAAAATATTTCCAATATCAAATCATCACAATCAAGATCTAACATTAAAATACAGGATCAGATCTTTGTAACAATTTAAAGTATTGAAACTCTCTTCGGAAATGAATGGATTGACATTTCATTAAAATTCTTGAAAGCTCCAACAATCAGATCAAATATCTCATACATTATATCATCATCATATGGAGCATCTGATGCTGTTATTCTTGTTATTTCACTAAGACTATACAATGGAAACCTTCACATTCATGTTTGAGTACACCTGAAGATCATTAGCAATCAATGCCTTCATAATAGGATGAATATCATTCAACATTGAAGTAGATGGTGATTGCTTCATTCTTGACAACAAATTTTCAACTTTATCAAGTAGTAGAAGTTGTTTTAAATTGGATGGAGGAATGCGAGCTTATTTCCGATGTCTTTGACCTCATCCTCCAACATTAAATTATCAGGTGACATTTGCACATATGTGCACGAGAGAGGCTTCAGGTACGACAATAAGGGATCCAAGCTCTCGGTCCCTTGTAGGCGAGCACAAGACCACCGATCCAAGCGTTCGGCTCTTCCCAAGCACTCACACAGAAAAACTCCTGCACGACTCCTCCCAGCACTCGGTTCTTCTTCCATGTAGGTAAAATGCATGCATAGAGGCTTAGCCTCCTTCGCATGTATGAGGGTTCCTACTTGCTCCTCTCCCGATCACACACAGAGATGAAGACTGGGCTTGATGTTGCTGTTCCCAGGAGGAGGTCATGGCCACTGTCCAAACATAAATTTATTGTCTCATGCAGTTGCACGTACGCAAGAGGGCTTTCTCTCAGCTCCGCTCAGTTCACAGGTAAGAGGATCCCTCACGCTCATCTCTCCTCGGCCTTGGACGCAGGAAAAGCCTCCTGTTTTTGCTTTATCTGGCCACAAGCACGAAATAGAGGGGTTGAGCGGTTTTCGATATTTGATCTCCAACACCAATGATGGCCAATTCCTTTGATTTGTATATCCTAGCGATTCCAACAATGAAGGCTGGTGGAAGGACACATATTTCTCAGAATTCTGATAATGAAGGTCAGTGGAGGGAATTTGACTCTGATGCCATGTTAAATTTAGAGAATTAGAGAGGGAAAATGCTTCATTTTATTATACAAAACTATTCCTATTCATAGATCTATACAAGATGTCTTAATAAAGAAACAAATAACTACATAATCATGCATAATTGCCTTAATATAATTCTTCCTAAACCAACCACCCAAATATAGAAGAAGATCAACGTGATCCAGGTGAGCTTCTCATAGATCCCCATGCTAACTATGGATCAAGGGCCCAGGGACTACTGAAATTTAATTGCGTGATCTAGGTGAGCCTCTCACGAATCCCCATGCTGGCCTATGGCCTTGGGATCGAGGACCAAGGGACGGCTGGGATTTAACAATCTATCAATATATACTGACAAAGTTTATTGTACTATATCCAAATTATAAAAAAAATAAAATGTGATTTTAGTGATTAAAATTTTGTGCTTGTTGATTCAAATTGGTTTTCATAATATGTTTAAATAAAGTTCCACAAAATTTTCTCTGTATGATGGCCATTTTATCTATATTTAACATAGAGGATTTCACATAATATCAAGGCACTTTCGAACCTTTTGTGTAGTCATAATGTATTTTTGTTGGTGGAGTTTATGCTTTTCTGAGTTTTGTTATTGTTGCTCTGCCACCATCTTCCCCTTTAAAAATGCATGGCAAGTGGAGACATTCATCATTGATGACATCATCATAAGTATATGTCAAGTTGGCATACGTACTTGAGATGTTGGAAATATAAGACATGTGATGATAACTCTTTAATTGACGATGATGATTTGATCTAATTAAAGTCTCATCCATTTGAAGATTCTCATAGCTAAAACTCTTGCAGGAGAGTTTTTTCAAACATCGGGGGAGTTGATGTTGTACAAGACTCCTAGACCAAGCCCAACTATTAGGCTAAGCTTTATACAATATTATTTTTAGGGCTAATTACAATTTAGGTTGAATTTTGTATTTATTTAACATTATTATATTTTTTATGTTTATTTTCTTAGATTAGATACCATCTATTATTTTGACGCTTATTTAGTTTTAAATTTTAGTTAGAATTATTTGTTATAATCACCACTCCTTAACTCTATGAAAGAAGGTAATGAGATTTGGATTAATTAGATTTGCACGAACGATAATTTGAATTGATTCCTCCACCTTATTCTCTCCCACCTATGGCCTATATGATTCCTTTATTTTCTCTCTTACTATTCTCAAATTTCTCTCTAATCTCGGAACTGCTTTGACCACGTCTTAGCATTTTTGACGTATCTCATTTCTTATAAAAATCATATGATTATCTGTATTTTGCATGTTTGCTATTTGATTCCTTATAATTTTTATGTTCATCACTTGGCTAAGTTTGACGACATAGATTCTATTTTTCTACACAAGTTAACGTTCCTAGCGTGCCTTCTTCAATACTAGAGTCTAATTTTCTAATTAAGGTTTTAAGACTAAAGTTTTCACCAATATGCCATGTGTTGCATGATATTGTGAAGATACCTAAAACATGAATGAAAGTTTTTTGGCATGCAAATGTTAAACCAATTATAGGAAGCCATATATACATATAAATCACATATTCATTATGCTGACCAAAGTCCAATTTTGGACTTGCGATTTGTCCTGTTTTGCCTAGATTCTATCTAAATCTTGGAAAGTTTGGATATTTTTGGAGCAGATGTCATTTGATAGATTTGTTTCTCTTATACATTTTTTATGCTATTGTTATTTTATATTTATTATTCTAATACCACAGTGATAACTTTTCATCTCTTATGTTTATATGCTTTACCTTTCTTTTTTTTTATCTATTTTGTCATGTGACCAATAATACTTCACTTATCCCTAATTTTGTACTTTGTATTCTAGTTTTTCTCCACTGTCAAGATCATTTGCTTTGTATGCTTTCTAAAATTGTCTTGTTCTAAAGTATTGGTTATTTGGTTTGAATGTTCTGTTGAAAGTGCCTACCTATTATTCCCGCAAAATGGTTCTTATTCTATGCCTTTTTGTATGCTCTGCTTATGCAGGGCCAAGATCTTTATACATCAAAAACGGTGAGGGACAAGCAGATAGCAAGAATTCTTGGAAAGGTACTCGCTTATGCCATTTTTACTTTGATTGATTAGAGATCCTTGTGTAGTTACTAGTGACCTTGTTATAGCTTTAGTTGATTACAGAAAACACTCTATTGAACACTGGTTTCTTTTGTGTTTGAAGGCACCAACAATTGCTGCAGCTGCCTATTTGAGATTGGCTGGAAGGCCTCCGGTGCTCCCTTCCAGTAACCTATCTTATTCGGAAAACTTTTTATATATGTTGGATTCTTTGTAAGAACTCTCTAACTTCTTATTCTTATATATTGATTTTCATCCCATATGTGGCATTTCTGCACATTCTACATGTAAAAATTGCCCATTAGCAGGTAACTGGAGACCTGTAACTACCCTTTCTGACTCTGCTTTTCGTATGATACAGGGGTGACAGGTCATATAAACCTAATCCTAGGCTTGCTCGGGCCCTTGACATTCTATTTATCCTACATGCAGAGCATGAAATGAACTGCTCTACAGCTGCTGCAAGACATCTTGCGTCAAGGTTTCCATTCCTAAATGAATTAAAACTTGAAAGTCATTGTTTTCTCTATTTTTGCTCTTCCCATGGTGATTTCTTGCGTCATTTTTACAGTGGCGTGGATGTATATACTGCTCTGGCAGGAGCTGTAGGAGCATTATATGGCCCTCTTCACGGCGGAGCAAATGAGGTATTGAAAGAAACTCACCCGCATGATATCGTCGGCTATAATTGCTGGGACTTTAAAAAAATTTTCAGTCTATTAAATACCTTGTGAATTATGCTTTTTATAGTACTTGGATCGGAAGTGTAATTTGGAATGATCAAATTCTCCCATCTCCCATTTAGTTTCTGCTACTAGATTTTATTTCTGGCAGTTACATTACACATGTTGATAACATGTTCTTAGTTTTACTTTTGATAACTTGAAATATCGCAAATCAGGATGCTTTTTTTTTTCAAAGAGCTGTAGATGCTTGATTTCTCTATTTAGTGCTCAGTAGCAGTTACCTCTATTGGTAGAATGTTACTTCATTGTTGATTCTTTGATGAGCCTGTGATTTTGTAAAGTTTGTTACGTTCACTTCTTTATTCACTGTTTATTTGGCTTCTGCTTTCTGAAATGCCTTTTATTTAATGTTAGGATATTTATGTGCCATTGAATACTAAAGGATTAAAGCTTGGCTAATCAATTAATGTTTTTGGTATCCATATTCTTTACACCCTACGTTAATTGCTTTGCCATAATCTACTACCGCTGTGCAAAATATACTTCGGTTTGAGCTTGGATCAGTTTTTACCGTGCTTTGTCCGATAAGCTGAATGATTTTCTTCATCCTGGTAACTGCAGGCTGTCCTTAAGATGCTTAATGAGATTGGAACTGTTGAAAATATTCCAGATTTTATTGATGGTGTGAAAAACAGGTTTTTTTAACTTTCCCCGCGTGTTTGTTAAGTTTCCATGTCTGAGTTTCTTATTAACTCATTTTTCTTAAGCGTATGATTGTATTGGTTTTTATAGGAGGAGAAAAATGTCAGGGTTTGGACATCGAGTGTACAAAAACTATGATCCTCGTGCCAAGGTTATTCGGAAGCTGGCAGATGAGGTCTTCTCAATTGTTGGTCGTGACCCCCTTATTGAGGTATCTTTATTTGATTTTACATATAATGTTCGTCTAATTGCACATCAATAACTTTTTGCTGATAGGCGTACCCTACTTTTTGTTTGTGCACATATATATGATTAATATTGTCTCTAAGCTTTCTTTCTTGGGAACTTGTGGTTATTTTGTTTGCTATAAGTAGCGTAAGGTCTAATTAGATATTTCAGTTTAAACTTTAAAGTACTCTAAGGGGAAATTTTTTACCAATTTGTATTATCTTGGGATTAGGGGTGTCAATTGGTGTTGATTTGTTTGGATCAGGATCATGCGACCTGATGTTGATCCATCCCGAATATGATTCATATCTACCTGTTTATTTTGTGAGTCAAAGTACTTAATCCAAACCCACCTAATCCGAACTTGACTTATTTATCCATTTATTATATGGATCATGCAATTTTTTTGGATCAAGACTACCCAATTAATCCAAATATAACTGATGCAACAAAAAAAAAAAAAAACTATTAAGATTGCAATTTAAAACAAACTTGTCTTCCTTAAACATAGATGAACATGGGCACATAACACAACAATACTTTTAACTAAAAAAAAACAAAACAACACAACCTTAGAGCACAACACCTTACAACTTATATAAATTATGAGAAGAAGGATGCAGATGGGGCGGGAACCGTGGAGAGAGGAGAAGAGGTAGAAAATCGAGACAAAGTAGTAGAGGGAAAGGGGAAAGGAGGCTAGCTCGCAAGCTAGAAAAACCCGCAAGTTTTACAAACAAAAATCATCATATCTCTCTCTTTTCATATGGAAATTAGCCACAATTTATAGAAGAAATAAGAGGGAATATCATTTAATAGATCACATAAGTGTGCCCCAAATCAGCCACTAAAACCCACCAAAACAACCCATATTTAAAGCCTCTTGCATACGAATCAACAATGCGGAAAACGAGCAGCCAACAACATTCAAAATAGCAAGATAGCAGCATGGGGAAAAATAGCCAGTATAGGGAAGATCAAACATCACTTAGGGAAGTTCAAATAGCATTTAGGGAAGACCAAACAACACTTAGGGAAGTCCAAACAACACTTAGGGAAGTCCAAACAGTATTTAGGGAAGACCAAACAGCACATAGGGAAGACCAAACAACATTTTGAGAATTCCAAATAGCAGTAGGAGTGAGAAGACAACAGAAAAACAGAAAGATAGCAAGAAATTTCAGCAAAATAGAAGAAAAATTCAGCACACAGCAAGGAACATTGAGAAGTCATACAAGAAAACTATAAAATCGGATATCTTGATTGCATCAATTTTCTCCTGGTGGAGAAATCTCATCCCCTGATGAGATAGCGTCAGATCTTTTATTGTGTTCCAATTGCGCCTTTTCTGATTCCTGTTTCAAAGTATCATACTTTGGATCTTCACTTTTTTTCGAATAAACTCGTATTGTAATAGATGCTTCATATTTTCATATTTCTTTGCATATAAATACATTTGTCTTTGAATTTTGTAAAGCTCGTTCTGTAGAGGATTAGTAGAACATGCTTGTGTTGGTACCCAACTTGTGGTTGGAAATTTCTCCTATGGAATCCAAGGCATAGAAGACTGACTTTCAAAATCCGCAGGATCAAATTCATCTTGAGACTCCTTTACATGTGGAACTTCGGCTTGTTGATTGATTGAACTATCCATGTTTTTATTTTTTAATTTAATTTTTTTTTCTAAAGAAAAATGAAGACTCTCAATAACTTAAAGCTCTGATATCAAAATGATGCAATCAAAAAGATATTAAGATTGCAATTTAAAACAAACTTGTCTTCCTTAAACATAGATGAACATGAGCACATAATACAACAATGCTTACAACTTACAAGACACGACAATACTTTCAACTTAAAAAAAAAAACAATACAGCCTTAGAACACAACACCTTCAACTTATATAAATTATGAGCAGAAGGATACAGATGGGGCGGGAATCTTGGATAGAGACGAAGAGGTAGAAAGCCGAGACGAAGTAATAGAGGGAAAGGGGAAATGAGGCTAGCTCGTAAGCTAGAAAAATCCGTAGGTTTTACAAACAAAAATTCATCATATTTATCTCTCTTTTCATAAGGAAATCAACCCAAATTTATAGAAGAAATAAGAGAGAATATCATTTAATAGTTCACATAAATGTGCCTCAAATCAACCACTAAAAACCACCAAAACAGCCAACATTTAAAGCCTCATGCATAGGAATCAACAATGCGAAAAACGAGAAGCCAACAACATTAAAAACAACAAGATAACAGCATGGGGAAAAACAACCAGCATAGGGAAGACCAAACATCACTTAGGAAAGTTTAAACAACATTTGGGGAAGACCAAATAACACTTAGGGAAGTCCAAACAACATATAGGGAAGACCAAACAACGCATAGGGAAGACCAAATAACATTTTGGGAATTCCAAACAGCAGCAGGAATGAGAAGACAACTGAAAAATGGAAAGATAGCAATGAATTTCAGCAAAATAGAAGAAAAATTCAGCACATAGCAGGGAACATTGAGAAGTCATACAAGAAAAATATGAAGTAGGATATCTTGATTTCATCATTAACCAGTTTAACCCATTTAATCTAACCCGAACTAGCCTAACCAAATTTGAATAATAATTTGGTGAATTTTGAGTTATTCGGGTCAACTGAAGTTGACCAAAATAAAATCAGTTTTATAATTTAAACTTGAACTTGACCAGGATGGTAATAGAGTCAACTTGAATCTTGATTTTCTAAGTTAGGTTTAGATTGAGCTTCTGAATAAGTTTTATCTTTTGTGCTAGATGTGGGTTTGATATCTCATACTTTTAATTGCAATTTTTTTTGAGCTAGCCTATGTACTTATGCTTAATGGAAAGAGTTTTAATTCTCGTCGAAGCCCTTCATATATTCTGATAATGTATTTCATAAAAACAAACTTACCTTGCAAAAGGGTGCTTAGGGAGAAAGTGTCTTTTTAGTGCACACTTACATCAGCTTCTTGTACTTTATCACAATTGATACCATTTGGTCGATTTTTCTTCTTTTTGGTCGATATAATAAAACTCAAAATTTAAGTATTCCTTAAATCGTGACCATGTCATTTTGAATATGTCTAATTCTTGGATGTTGAGTTCAACCACATTAGACCGTGAATGAAAATTTTCCAGGAGAGCTAAAACAATTTTTTGTATGGAGTTATACTTGTAAAAAGAAGAGTCTGTCTCCAAGGTATTCATCTTGTTGGCATTCACATAACTGTTAATGGCAGGTAACTCCAGGTTGGCATTGACTTTAAAGAAAGGTGGGAGTCGTGTTTGGTTGTTCTTAACCTCCGCTATAGATACATTTTTCCAATCTTATTTATTATCTTCCCTTGGTAATGTGGTTTTCTTCCTAAGTTTAGCGATAAGAACCTCTATTTCTGTGGTATTATTGTGCTTTGGAGGGTCATCTATTTGACAAAATTGGGCACATTTCTCTCTAGTTTATAAATCGAATGTATTAACTCTCGTGAAATGGTGTATTCCCTTATGTGGATGATGATTCACTAACACTAGTTAGGATTGTGGCTAGTGGATCTAGATTAAACCAGATTATAAAAAATTCTCACTTATTTGAAGAGTCTATGAAAACTTGTCTAATATCAAATATGATCCAAATCTGCCAATGTAGGCTATGTGTCTAATATCCTTAATGGATGAGATCATACGGGAGAAGGTGATGTAGGACTACGATGACTGCGAATGATTTTATTAGGAAATTGCACAAATTCTTGATTAGAGAAATAACAAAGAAAGCTATTAGCAATTACAACAACATATCAAAACGTGAGTTGGGTCACGCCTGTTTAGGCTAAGTTGCATATCAAAAGATTTGAACCATCAAAACATCGTAGGAAAATAACATCATTCAAATATAGTAGCGTTCAACAAAATCCCTAGTCTAACAATAAAAGTTATAAGCAAAGAAGTGCGCTCAAATTCTTACGCTTAGCAGAGTCGGGCGAACACATCCTTCATGATTACAAGAAAATCACAAGAGAGTTAGACTTAAGAAATACGAGAAAAGGGAAGGTAGAAAACCTCCGTCAAGGATCGGCGACAATCCTCCACTCGACGATCTCAAGTTCTTCAATAGCTTCCACCAAGGTATCCAAGATACGTTCTATGTAATCCCCAATCGTATGATCGATCCTCGGGTTGACGTCGAAGAAGGTTGAATGGAGAATGTGCACGAAGCCGTGTTCGTCGTAGGCAAGTCTGTAGTCAGTAGTGGGATCGGCCATTCATGGATGCTGGATGACGATTTCTTCCAAGGATTATTAGTAGTCTTGAACTCCATTAAATAGAAAGAAGTTTCTCTTTAACTTGAACTTAGGGGGGAAGAAGTGTGGCCGGCCAAGGGATGAGGTTGAGAGGAGGCGGATTAGGTTTAGTAGGGAAGAACAAATTGAAAATCTGAAATAAATTTCAGATTTTCAAATTAGGGGGGGGATTTAGGAATTAAATTTGAATTTAATTCCAAGAGAGGAAAGGTGTATTACAGTGGAGAGAGGGGATTGGAGAGAGAGAGAGAGAGAGAGAGAGAGAGAGAGAGAGAGAGAGAGAGAGAGAGAGAGAGAGAGAGGCGGTTAGGAGAGAGGGGGGTTCGGCGGTATGAGGGAATGGGGGAGGCTTTAATGTGTTTCCAAAAAGGAGAGCTTCTCCTTTGGAAATAAATCAAGTAATAGGGGAATAGGAAAATTCGGCTAAGAGGGAATTGGAGATTTTGAATTATTTCCAAGAGTGGGATTTGGTTTAGGAAATAAACCCAAGTGGATTTATTAGGGGGGGCCGGCGGCTTCAATAGGTTGGAAGGAGATTGGGGAAAGGGATTGGGGGTTTCCTATTTGGAGTTTTGAGATTAGGAAAGATTTTAATTAAATCCAATTTGATTTTGAACTTCAAATAAGATTAATTTAGAAACTTTCCTAAAATAGATTTTTATAATTTATGAAGGATTTTAAATTTCAAATTGAAGGAATTTGAATTAAAAAATTGCCCCAAATTATTCCAATCCAAACTAGGCAATGGAAATCAAAGAGACATGGGGGACTAGGGGCCGGTGGGTTGATGAGTTTCGGGCATGGGGGCCGGCGTCTAGGTGGGGTGTAGGTGGAGCTCGGTTGAGTAAGGGGAAAGATTTGGGAGGGGAAGGACCGTGAGGATGATGTGGATGGTGGAGGTGGTCGGTGAAAAGAAAAGATACAAAATAGAACCACGAACCCGACTCGTCTAGGTTGGTGGGTGATGCACCGTTCTCCCTCTCCAAGGGATCTCTCTTCGATCTCTCGAGCTCTCATAAGAACTCATGCAAGGGAAGACATTTTAATCAATCATTCATTAACTTGTAAAGAGAAACACAGGGGCTTTAAATAGCCTCTTACATGAGACTCAAAAAATAGAAAAGACGGCAACGCCCTCAGGGCTTACATACGACATTCCTTAATAGAAGGGTGCAACAGGAAACTAAATAAAACAAATACGATACGACATCATAAATAAGAAAATACATGAAATAAATAAAAAATACAATGACTCAATCGTTGCCGTAGATCGACGACCACGCCTCTGATAAACCTTCCATGATCTGATGTCCCCATCAGAAGGGTTCTTTGGCCCACCTATAGATTATCAAATCAATCTACATAAGATAACTCTTCTAAGGTGGTAACCAAGAAAGTATTCTCTTCTTCAATGCAAGTAGGGTTTATAGAACTCTAAAGATTAGGATTCAACCAATATAAGAAAAAAGGGAAAAGTTGTGATGAAATTGCCAAACACCTAAGATTTGTTAAGTAGAGAGGAAGGCAATAGATTACCCAATTTTGAGCCTTGGTGGCTTCCTTCAAGCTCCTTAATCTTCTTGCTTTTCCCTTTTTATTTCCTGCCCGAGCTCTAAGTTTTAGAATTGTTGGAGAGAGGGAGAGCTTGAGTTGGAGAGAGGCAGGCCAGAGCTAACAGTAAGGGAGTGAAGGATGGTTCTTTTGTAAAGGAATTGAATTTCTATTCAATTTTTGAGTGAAAACATGTAGAAGGGTTTCCTATTTTTAGATCATAGGGGCCAATAAAAAACATTCAAACCCATGTGATATAAGTAAGATGCGTTGTATGCTCTCTATTCTAAGAAATTTTATATTTTGTTTAATCTTATTCATGTAGTTGACCATGCTAAGTTTCCTAAGTTGTGTATTCTCTTTGATTCTCCCATGATGTTGACCAAGGCTCTTTCTAAATTTGGTTTTCCTTTTTTTTTTTTAATCATGTGGCCGCTTTATGGTATCTTTAAGGTTTCCTCATTTCCAAGCCATGGTGCTTCAATAAGTATAGATACTCTTTGATTTCCACCATGTGGTCATTCAAGGTCTTCCCATATTAGGGTTTCTCATTTTTTTTTTCAACATGCAGCCATCTAGAGTTTCACTATATAGAGCTTGGCTTGAGGTTAACTTGTGTGCCTTAATTAGCTTTTGAATTTGAGACTTTTAGAGTGTTGGTTTTAGAGCCTTGTAGAGTATTGATTTTTTTGTAATCCTTGCTCTCTATGAGCCTCTTGGATCACAAATTTGTTTTTTTTTTTTTTATGCATGCTTGATGACTTATTAAATTGTTTTGAATATTGGTAAAAATCAATCCACAAGTAACTTAATGTTGTAGATATTGAGTTTGAAAATTATCTAAATTGGTAGATACAAAATTAAAATTAAAAAGAAAATGATGATTCTTCCATTATGGGATTGGAAAAGAAGTTATGGACCAAACATTTCTTGTTTCATTATGGTTAAAAAATGTTTTATATATTGGGAAGAAAATCTTGCAATAAATAAAAAAACAAGAAAAGAAAACAGCGGAAATGAACACTAGGATTTAATATAGAAAAATCTGAAATTAGGAAAAAATCATGGAGCCAAACCGCAAGTAGAAATTCACCTTGAAAATTAGGAGAAATTGTACAAATTTGTTTTCTCACGTTCTCTCCTTGTCTCTCTTCACTTCTCTTCATTCTCCTTTCAAAACAGACAGATGCTTTTTTAATGCACCGAAGAATGCAACCCCTTCAAGTGAAACAAGGCAAAGAGGAAGGAAAACCTCTCAGCATGACTCTATGTGCATCTACGCTAAGGTTTGGAGTGTTGTGGCACTTCACTCTTTGTCTCTTAGTCCACCCTGTAGTGTTGTGGCGCTATAGCTTACAAAACTACAATGCTAGGGTTTGGAGCACTACAATGCTCATCTCTTTTGAAAGTTCATTAGGGATGTTAAGCCCTTATGAAGTAGTCCCAAGGCTAAACAAGAGGGGGGTGAATTGGATTTTTAAAACTTCTTTAACTAAAAGAAAAATCTTTTTATATCGTGCAGCGGAAACGAATTAAAATAACAATAAAATGATTAATCAGATATTTCACCCAAGCAGTTAATCGCAATAAAAATAAAGTGCGGAAAATAATAAGAAAGAACACACCAGATTTATAGTGGTTCGGTCCAACCTGACATACGTCCACTCCTCGGAGGCACTCTTCGAGTCTTGCACTAAATTCAGTGTCTCTCCTTTAACCCCCACAGCTATGCGGAGACAACACTTATACACTATGTGGACAAGCTCTAAATGCCTCTAAATGGTGCAGTTTTTGAGTGGACAGCAATCTAACACAACTAGGAACATTAACCTAAGTGTTTAGAGAGACTCCTAAGGTGTGGACAGCATCTAGGACTTAAGTTAGAGACTCCCAAAGACCTTTAATCACTGCAGGAATTAAAGGACAGCAGCTACACGATGAAATAAATTTTTTTTCTAAGTGGTGATATGCAAGCAAACAAGCTAATGAATGGAAAGGTAATGACTAGGACAATGTCTAGCATGAGATTACTGATCCTACCATGCTCTGATACCATAAAATATGATGTGAAACCATGTAATTGCATTAAGATAATTAATAACAAGTCGAATTTAAGTTTTGAAAATTTCAAACTTTAAGCATTTCACAAAATGACGTTCCAATAAATTGTACGAAAGAGACTAGGCGTAGGCAATGATCGCATGCTAAAATTAAGGACACAATTGCAATAACTAATAAAAACCACAAATAAGCTTAGACTAGTTCAACGCAATCCAACGGTTAACAAGGCGATGATTTCACCTTAGGGCCGTCGCTCTCTTTAAAACTGGATGTAGGGACGGAGAAGGATGTAAGCCACCACTAGTGACACCGCCAAGAGAAAGAGGAGGCCTTGGGTCGAAGTCGCCGGAGAGGTAGCCGAATCCGAAGAGGTTCGGCGGGAGACAAGGTACCAACGTTCTGCCGGGATTTGATTTTCAATGGCTAGAGTCAATTGGTAGATGATCCTTTCCACATACTCATCGGCGGTGGGGTCATTGCCGAAGGAGACGTCGAAGAACGGTGAGTGCAAAATGTCTACTCGTCATTATTCATCATAGTAGAAACCATGATCCACATCGGGATCTCCCATGCACTATTTAGGTGGAGCAAAGGTGGTGCTACGATGGGGAAGGGTGGCGGTCGGTGAGGGTAGGAGAATTTGTGGAATGGGGAAGGGAGGGGAGGGCGTCGGCCAAGGAGAATGGAGAGGGAGAGGGAGAGGGTAGGGGGGGTGGAGAGGACGGATGGGGTGATTAGGTTTAGGGGTTAAAATCTGAATTAATTTCAGATTTTATCCCAAAAGGAATTAATTCAAACCCAAAATTTGAATTAGGGAATTAATTGGGAAGGGAATTAATTGCAATTAGTGGTGCAATTAAATGGAGAGAGAGGAGAGAGAGGTGGCCGGCCAAAGGAGAGAGGAAAAGGGGCATTGAATAAAAATTTGTGGGTCCCACTAGATTAGTAAAAGATTAATTCAAAATCATGGATTTAATTTTCAGGTTTTCAATTAATCAATAGATTTAATTGAGAGAGTGAATTAAGGGAGCATTTAGTATTCAAATTAATGGCTAATTTGAATTTCAAATTTACCCTTAATGATGAGTCTCCCAATTAGGAAATATTTCAAACAAGAGGCCACAATGGGGGAAAGGGGAGGCCGGCCAAAATCTGGCCGGCGGCAAGGTGGTCCGGTGACTGGTTGACCGGCGACTGGTTCCGTCCGGGGGGGGGGGGGGGGGGGAGGCTATGGGAGGGGGTTTTGGGGTGGCTAAGGTATGGGAGAGCTTAAGGATTTGCTAGGGAATTGAAGGGAAATAGGATTAAGCAGGTGTAGAAGGAGGAGAGAAATGGTTTGGCACCACGACATCGGAATCCACCATGTAGTGAGCTCACACCACCCTCACCTTGATTACCAAACTAGCACTCACAAAGAGAACTTAGAACTCACTAAGAGATCTCTAGGGAAAGAAGAAAATAGCATCATATTCATCATCTCCCAAAGCACAATGACATGGCCTCTAAATAGGCCTCCAACAAGGAAACGGAAAAGACTAAACTGCCCTCGGTCTACAACAAGTGACAACTTCCCTCATAGGGGTAAAAACGGAAAAAATGCTAAAATAAAATAACAACATGACATAATACTAATACAAAACACATCATAAGTAAAGACTATGAACCGTAGCCGTAGATCTACAATTCCTCCAGTGGTAGGTATGACGAAAACGCCTACGGATGTCCTCATCACAACAGAAAGTCAGCCACAATATTTGTTACTATCAAAAGCATAAACTCATAGGCACGAGTTGCAACATCTTTGTCTCTAGCTCAAGCCTAAAGTACTGTAATGCTCCAACATACAATGCCACAATGCTTGTACATAATTTATTTTTCTAGGGGCAAGCAAGAGGAGTGTTGCCCCCCTGCAATCCCCCGGCGAGCTCGACCGATGATATTTGAGACTAATGTACAATCCGATTCCACACAAAACTAACAATATAATTGAAGCCATCATTATTTATTCATGTGTCTTTATTTGTACTCATGCTTTATTGTCAAAAACTTTGAATATACTCTAAAAATTTGGACGAAACATGTTTTGTTTTATTATGGTTAAAACATTCTACAATTAAACCTGTCATGAAAAGATTATTAATGCATTTGATTGTTGTTGACCTCTAACTGCCTTCAGTTGACCCCACTCACGCATGATCTTATAACCGTCGCAAGTCTTTGCTATCTTAACTTCCTCACAAGACATACAAAACCCCTCATACGGACCATTTGTCTGCCCAAGTCATTTGAACTCTCATGCACAGAACTTCCGATCCCTCTCCCATCTTCGACTCCAATTCACATGCAAAACCCTGCCTCCGGTCTCACATCCGATTCAACTCCACCCCAACTTCGATTGTCTTGGTCCTGCACTCAGACCACTAATCCTGACTCCTCCAACTAACCCAATGTTGCATGTATCGGCCTTTCCATTCGCCTCTAACCTCTTCTCCTTCCACACGCATAACCCGCTTGACCTCCTACTCCCACAACCTAACATTGCACGCGACCCAGCCCACCTTTGCTCTGAGCCTCACGATCCAATTCGCTTTCGATCGGCCCTGTCCCGTGCTCAGACGTGCTTGCGATCCTTCCCACTCCTGATCGCTCAACCCCTTCTCTCGACTCGCCGCTCCCAGCCGCAATTCCGAACTCGCGGCCCAATCCTAGCAAAACATGCGCCCTTTCTTTGTTCTGCACACAATGATAAACTCAATCGAGATGACCTAATTTCCTGACTCAATCTTGCTTCACCTACCCGATCCAGACTCAATCGTTTAAGGAATAAACACACATACATAAGAGATAAAAAAAGAAAGAAAAGGGGTTTTAAACAGGTAATCGTCAATTTCAAGACATGTGGCATTGCATCTTTGATGCGGGCAAGAATTTTAATTTGAATGCCTCACGCAGTTGTATCTTAGATTCTATCAGGATGATTGCTAATTTGAAGACCTCGCGTCGTCGTATCTCAGATCCGAATGAGAAGATCCAAAGGCAAGTGCCTCCCGACCTCCCTTCGTGGGGAGGGGATGTCGGGAGGCTACCGAAATTTTGCATGAATGAAAATATACAACAACAACAACAACATCAAGCCTTTATCCCACTACGTGGGGTCGACTACATGAATCCTTTTTCTCCATTGTGTCCAATTAAAAGTCAAATTCTCGTTTAAATCTAATAAAGAAAGGTCATTCCTAATATTTTCTAACCAAGTCTTTTTAGGTCTACCCCTACCTTTCTTAACATAAGTCAAATCTAATACCTCTACTCTCCTAACTGGGTCATCACAAGGCCGCCGTTTTATGTGACCAAACCATCTAAGGCGACTTTCTCTAATCTTATCTTCTACTGGAGCTACTCCAACCTTTTCACGTATATGCTCATTTCGTATCCTATCTCTAAGAGTAAAGCCACTCATCCACCTGAGCATCCTCATCTCTGCCACGCTTAACTTAGTATTATGCTTCTGTTTTAAAGGCCAACATTCGGCACCATAAAGCATTGCAGGCCTCATTACCATCTTATAGAATTTTCCCTTAAGTTTGAGGGGTACATTTCTATCACATAACAAGCCCGATGCATTCCTCCACTTCAACCATCCAACTTGAATTCTGCTGATAATATCCCCATCTATTTCACCATCACTCTGAACAATAGATCCAAGATATTTAAAACGTGTACTCTTATTAATGACTTGATCGCCCAAAGTCACAATCCCCTCACTAGGTCTATTACTACTAAAATTACACTCCATATATTCCGTTTTAGATCTACTCAAGCGAAAACCTTTAGACTCTAAGGTTGACCTCCATAATTCAAGTTTACCTTCAACTCCCTCTCTAGTCTTATCAACAAGAAGAATTTCATCAGCAAAAAGCATACACCAAGGTACATCCTCTTGCAAATGTCTAGTGAGAACATCCATGACTAAAGCAAAAAGATATGGTCTTAAGGATGATCCTTGATGTAACCCAACCGAAATAGGGAAATACTTGGTCAATCCACCTTGTGTTTGAACACTAGTAATAGCTCCTGCATACATATCTTTAATGATTTGAATATAAGCATTATTGACTCCTTTCTTTTCAAGAACTCTCCATAGCACTTCTCTTGGAACTTTATCATATGCTTTTTCTAAATCAATAAATATCATATGTAGATCCTCCTTATTTTCCTTATATTTCTCCATCAAATCTCTTAATAAATGTATGGCTTCCATAGTCGACCTACCCGGCATGAATCCAAATTAATTTTGAGAAACATTAGTATCACGCCGCAACCTATGCTTCATAACTCGCTCCCATAGTTTTAAAGTATGACACATTAACTTAATACCTCTATAATTCGCACAATCTTGTGCATCACCTTTATTCTTAAAAATAGGAATTAACACTCATTCTCCACTCATCTGACATCTTCTTAGTCTTCAAAATAGTATTAAAAAGTTTAGTAAGCCATGAAATTCCTTCATCACCTAAGCATTTCCACACCTCTATTGGAATATCATCAGGTCCAACAGCTTTTCCACCCTTCATTTTCTTTAAAGCCTCTCTAACTTCAGTTTTACTAATACGCCTATGAATGAAAATATGAAAAAAAAAATTATTAGGAGAATTATTGAATTTGAATTTGACTTTAAAAAATATATATATATATATATATATATATATATATATATATAAATAATTGCAACTCTCTTTCTAACCTTCTGAATTATTTGAAAGGGTGAAAGAAACATTTCTTTGCTCTTAATCTTAAGAGAAATTTTGGTGAAGAGAACATGTGAATATAAGAAATCATTTCAGTTTTGAAATGGGTAGTTCATGTATTTGTAATTTTGATTGAGAGAAATATGCAAAACCAACTATGTCTTGCTTTGTTGATGATTTGACTTCGTGGAAGGATTTTCCTAAATGATTTAGGATCCTCCTATGTGATTAAGATAGAGAATTTGTAGCTGATTCTAGAATGAAACTTAAAGCCATGGACGATAGGATATATTCATATTGCGAAGAAGAAGATGCAGGAGAAGCTATTTTGAGGAAGGCTTAGAACTATCATATTGCAATTGTGAAGGTTACTATTATCAATGGTCATGCCAACTTTAAGTTTCTTTAAATGGTTGGACATTCCAATTATAGTTATTTTGGAAGTTCATTGCTTGAATACTGTGATGAAGTGTATGCACTTGGTGCTTTTTTCAAAAAAAAAAAAAGGAAAAAAAAAAGAAGAAAAACCCACTATCAGAAGAAAAGCTTAGAAATATAAGGTAATATGTGACCGGTCCAACCCGGACCGGTCCACTTTTACTCCAGGCGGAGAAAACAGGGGCGGGCGGAAACGTGAGGTCCACGTGGGCTCTTGGAGGGAGGTTTAGGAGGAAAATTTTGAATGTGAGGGCTGTTTTAGGAAGTTTATTATTGTCCTTTATGATTAATTTTTTATAATTAGGAGTTTGGGGGGGATTTGCATCTTATCTTGAATTTGAATGAGAAGTTTGAGATCTCTTGGTGTTCTTGGGCTCTAGGGTTTGCTAGAGACTTGTGGAGAGTTGTTCTTCCTCTTGAATCGAAGAACGTTGTATCTTTCTTTGTTTTGCTTTCATTGCAAGTGAAATACAAGTAGTTTCTTGCGTTTTCTCTCAGATTTCCCTGTTTTTCCTGCTGATTTCTGCTGTGGACAGCAGTTTGCTGCTGTATTTTCACTGGTTTGGTTAGGAATACTTGAGAACTCAAGTACTTCCTATCAAATTGGTATCAGAGCATCGATTTGGGACCACCGGCGGCTGAAATTTTATCTTTTCCGGAAGAAGATTTTTTGGGATCCGTTAGAAGAAAGATGGCCGGAAAGAAGGTGGAAGTATTAGAAGGCGAGTTCGGACAACTGAAGACAGATATGGAGGGAAAGTTCTTGGAAATCTCCACCAACAATGACAGGTTGGAAGGGAGGTTCGCGGCTATGGAAGAAATGATGAAGAAATTATTGGAGATGAAGACCAATCCGGAGACATTAGAAGTGAGAGAGGCTACTGACGGCCATGGCATAGTAGGAAATCCAAACCCAATCCGGGGGAGGAGGAATCCGGAGGTGGAAATTCTTGAAAGGGACGACGACATGCCACCTCTAGAGCAACTCTCTAGAGAGGAGATGAGCATGGGAAATGACCGTCAAGGTGCTGATTTTCAGCGTCGAGGTGTTGATTTTGGAGGCAGGCGGGGGAAATATGATGGTAGTGCAGATTTTGGAGAAATGAGAGAAGAGTATCAGCGTCGAGGTGCTGAATTTCAGCGTCGAGGTGCTGATTTCGAAAGAGGAAGGGGGGATTATGACGACAAACTCGGATACCAGCGTCGGAGGGAGGACCGGGACACTTAGGGAGCACCTCATCTTCGAGGAATGGGAGGTTATGGAGAGTACCGGGGCAATGGAAGGGATCCGAAGGTGAGGAAGTTGAAGATGCCCATCTTTGAGGGTGAAGATGGCCATGGCTGGATCTACAAGGTGGAGCGTTACTTTGCTGTCAACGGGCTGACAGACGATGAGAAGCTGACGGCGGCAGGATTGTGTCTGGAAGGGAAGGCGTTGGCCTGGTATCAGTGGCGAGACAGGAGAGAGCCTATCAGGAACTGGAGAGAGTTCAAGGATTGTTTATTAGAACGTTTCCGAGCCGATGGGGGAGGAGACTTCTATGAATAGTTCTTTGCTCTGACTCAGGAGGGGACCGTGGCCGATTACCGGGACAGATTCGAGTATCTGGCTAGCCGTTTGGATCACATCTCAAAATCAGCTTTAGAGGAAAATTTCATGAAGGGGCTCAAACCTGAGATACGAACAGTTGTCAGAGTGTTGGAGCCAAGGAATTTAGGCAAGGCTATGGAGCTTGCACAATTGGTGGAAGATCAGAAGAGATCAGAAAGAGGAGCTCGAGGCAACTACTCAGGGGGGTCGTACAAGATGACTACTGCGGTATTACCCTCTAAATGGGTAGCGCCGGGGGTCAGAAGGAAGCACCCAAGGAAAAGACTGGAGGAGAAAATGGGGGACAGTTCAAAAGGCTGACCGAAAAAGAAATGCAGGACAAAAGAGCAAAAGGGTTGTGCTTCAGATGTGATGAGAAGTACATGCCGGAGCATAGATGCAAGGACCGATCTCTTCAGGTTCTCGTCGTTTGCGAAGATGAGGAAGACGAAGAGAGAGGTGGGAATGACCCCGAGGTAGAGGAGGATGAGAAGTTGCATCTGGATGTAGCAGAAGTCTCTTTGAACTCAGTAGTGGGACTCACTTCGAGTCACACTATGAAGGTGAAAGGAGAGATCTCTGGTCGTGAGCTTGTGGTGTTGATAGACAGTGGAGCGACACAATTTCATTTCCACCCAGATTGTTGATGTGATGGGGATGGAGCTAGTGGATACCGGAGGTTACGGGGTAATGATGGGCACCGAAAAGGTGGAGATGGGTCGAGGTGTCTGCCGAGGAGTAGTATTGAAGATTCAAGGGATCCTGGTAAAGGAAGACTTCCTTCCCTTGGAATTGGGGAGTACGGATGTCATCCTTGGGATGAAATGGCTGCAGACACTGGGAGAGACCAAAATCAATTGGGGAACACTAAAGATGGAGCTGGTGGTTGGTGGCAGGAAGAGAACGATTCAGGGTGATCCCGGGCTGACCAAAGCAGGGGTTTCTCTCAAATCCCTCATCAGAACTATTCATAAGGAAGGAGGCTTTTTAGTAGAGTTACACCGTCTGGAAGGAGTCAGATTGGAGAAGGAAGGCAATGTTCCCTCTGTAGTATAGCCGCTCATACACCAGTTCAGCGAAGTCTTTCAACCGCCCCAGGGGTTACCTCCTCAGAGAGAGTTGGAGCATGCCATTACTCTGAAAGAAGGTGAGACTCCGATCAGCGTCCGTCCTTACCGCTATCCACAGATTCAGAAAGATGAGATTGAAAAGCGGCCATTTTTTTAAAACGAGCAGATATTAAATTAGATTTAGGAAAAGCAGCACGAATGAGAAATAATTTAGAAAGGAGCGGATACGCCGGAAGAGCTAGCACATTCTAGAATGCGTTCTACATCCTGGCGCATTTAAGAATGCGCCATGTGCTTTGGCGCATTGCCTAAATGCGTCATAATATATCACGTATTCTGCCTGTAATGTTTTTAAAGTAATGGCGTGGAATCTGAAGGATATAAAGGAGAATTTGATTGTTTCTTACAGTGAACAGGAGTGGAATCTGTCATTAAAGTAAACATAAATGCTACAGTTAGGAAAATGACATTTGTCCATTCCGTTGTAGATGTTTCATTCACTCATATATATTTGTACATGATATAATAATTTAAAATGATTTAACTTATGTTCCATTATTGTTGTTCCAACCTATAGTTGTTTCTTGTATGTAAAAATTTAAGTAAAAGTAAATAATGTGAGTATATGAAAAATAAATATCATTAAATGAAAAACAATATTGATATGTCCTTAAAAAATTATTTTGATCGGGGACGAATCTTGATGCAAAATCAAGTTGAAAACTTATGAAATTAATTTGGAAACCATCTCAACTCCGATTTCAGCAAACTTATAGTCGAACTAAGCATCTCGGAAATACGAACCCAACGCCACCAAATTCAACCCGATCCGAGCCAAAATGGGTCCAAATCAAGGACCCGACCTATTGTTGGAAGATTCAAACCACAATTTGGATTATCAAACGGTTTCCAAACATAACAAGCTTATAGTCGAATCAAGTACCTCGACGATACAAATCCAACGAGCCAAAGATCGCTAAATTCCGATGCCAATAAGACATTCAAATGTCCATCAAACAGTTCATGATCAAGAGATTCAGCATCGGCCGTCCATCTAATCACTCACCATTTACCCTTAATCTCTCACCTTTTTTTTAAATATTTTAAAACAATTTTTTTAAAATATTTTAAAATATTTTTTTTTCATATTTTTTAATTATCCAAAAATATAAAATTTTTAAAACAAAAATAAATGTTTTAATTATTAATAATAAAACTTTATTTCTTCAATATTTCAAACTAATTATTTGTAATTCTCTTAAACAATTAAATAATTAAATAAATTAATAATATTTTATTTATCAATTGATATATTTAAAAAAATTTATCATTATACATAATTAAAGAATGATCATATATAATATACATAATTAAATTGTAATATATTTATGTATTTAAATTAAATACTTTAGTAATGTATTTGAAAACTATTAAATTAAATACATTAGTAACAAAAATCAAATATACTATATTATATTTATATATTATAATTATGTTAAATAAATACTTTTAAATTTATATTTATAATAACCTTATTAAAGTTTATAAAATATAACTTAAATGACAATTATAAATTATATTGTTTTTCATTTTAAATTATTATATCATGTACAAATATACAAATATGAGTGAATGAAACATCTACAACAGAATGGACAAATGTCATTTTCCTAACTGTAGCATTTCTGTTTACTTTAATGACAAATTTCACTCATGTTCACTATAAGAAACAATCAAATCCTCATTTATATCATTCAGATTCCACGTCATTACTTTAAAAACATTGCATGCAGAATACGCCATATATTATGACGCATTTAGGCAATGCGCCAAAGCACATGACGCATTCTTAAATGCGCCAGGATGTAGAACGCATTCTAGAATGCGCTAGCTCTTCCGGCGTATCCGCTCCTTTCCAAATTATTTCTCATTCGTGCTGCTTTTCCTAAATCTAACTTAATATCTGCTTGTTTTAAAAAAATGGCCTTGAAAAGCTGATCCGGGAAATGCTGGAGGCAGAGATTATCAGACCCAGCAACAACCCTTTTTCCAATCCAGTCATCCTAGTTAAGAAGAAGGACGGGAGTTGGAGATTTTGTGTGGATTACAGGGCTCTGAATAAAGGCACTGTACCAGACAAGTTCCCAATTCCTGTGATTGATGAGCTATTGGACGAGCTACATGGTGAAGTGATGTTCTCTAAGCTAGATCTAAAATCTGGCTACCACCAGATCATGATGAAGGAGACTGATGTTCCAAAGACAGCGTTCAGGACTCATGAAGGGCATTATGAATTTCTGGTAATGCCCTTTGGATTGAGTAACGCTCCTGCAACATTTCAGTCCCTGATGAATCGGGTATTCAAGCAGCACCTTAGGAAGTTTGTCCTAGTCTTTTTCGATGACATCCTGGTGTACAGCAAGACTTTGGAAGAACACTGGGAGCATTTGAGAGTGGTATTGGAAGTGCTACAGGAGCACCAGTTGAAAGCCAACCTGAAGAAGTGCAGTTTTGCTCAGGCAAGTGTGGAATACTTGGGACATGTGGTATCACAAGAAGGAGTAGGAGCGGATCAAACTAAAATTGAAGCAATGCAAAAATGGCCGCTACCTAGGAACCTCAGGGAATTGAGGGGTTTTCTAGGATTGACTGGATACTACAGGAAGTTCGTGAAGGGATACAGTACCATTGCCTGGCCTTTGACTGAGCAGCTGAAGAAGGATAATTTTTGCTGGGGAGAGGCGGCCACCCAGGCATTCGAGAGGTTGAAAGAGGCCATGATGACGGTTCCTGTTCTAGCTCTTCCAGACTTTGATCAGTCTTTTGTAGTAGAGACAGATGCCTCAGGATATGGGTTAGGGGCTGTGTTGATGCAGAATCACAGGCCAGTAGCGTACTTCAGTCAAGTGCTTTCAGCCAGAGCTAGATTGAAGTCAGTGTATGAAAGAGAGCTGATGGCCATTGTTTTGGCAATCCAAAAGTGGCGGCCATATCTCTTGGGAAGACACTTCATTGTACGGACTGATCAGAGGAGCTTGAAGTATTTGTTAGAGCAAAGGATGGTGACCAAAGAGCATCAGAGGTGGTTATCCAAACTATTAGGCTATGATTTTGAGATCCACTATAAGCCTAGTTTGGAGAATAAGGCGGCCGACGCTTTATCCAGATGCGTTGGGGAGATTCAGGAGTTGGTTGTGTCAGCGCCATTGATAGTAGATTGGGGGGCCATCAAAGAAGAAAGTATGCTGAACGAGGAACTGAGGAAGATCAGGGAGGATTTGGAGAAAGATAGGAGTAGTCATCCTGGTTACTACATTGAAGGGGGGAGACTATTGTACCAGGGGAGGTTCGTGATGTCACGAACTTCCATACACATTCCCCACCTGTTGCAGGAATTTCATGGCAGCTCAGTTGGGGGTCACTCAGGAGTTCAGAAGACATACAGGAGGCTGGCAACAGAACTTTATTGGAAGGGGATGCATAAAGACGTGGAGGAGATGGTGGCGGGTTGTGAGGTCTGCCAAAGAAACAAATACATGGCCATGGTCCCAGGAGGTTTACTACAACCATTGGCACTTCCAAACAAAGTCTGGGAGGAAGTGTCCATGGATTTCATCGATGGATTACCCAGGTCAGAAGGATTCACGGTGATACTGGTAGTGGTGGACCGGCTTAGCAAATATGCACACTTCATTCCACTCAGACATCCCTACACCACAGTGACAGTAGCTTCAGCTTTCATCAGGGAAGTGATCAGACTGCACGGAGTACCAGAAGCGATCGTATCAGATAGGGACAAGGTATTCCTCAGCCATTTCTGGAGGGAGTTATTCAGATTTTAGGGAACAGTGCTCAAGAGGAGCACAGCCTACCACCCACAGACGGATGGCCAGACGGAAGTAGTCAACAGGAGCTTGGAGACGTACCTAAGATGCTTTGTTTCGGAGACACCAAAGCTATGAGCAAAGTGGCTATCCTGGGCTGAGTACTGGTACAACACGTCATTTCACTCGGCTTCACAAATGACTCCATTCAAGGTGTTGTATGGGCGGGATCCCCCACACTTGGTACACTTTGGGAGCAGTAGTACCCCGGTTTCGTCAGTAGAAGAGTACTTGGAGGAAAGGGACCGAGTGCTAGAAGAGTTGAAGAGGCATTTGCTGAGGGCGCAACAAATCATGAAGAAGCAAGCAGATGGGCATATAAGAGATATTCAGTTTGAGGCAGGGGATAAGGTGTTCTTGAAGCTTCGTCCATACAGGCAGAAGACAGTCGCCAACAGGAGGAATGAAAAGCTGACTCCAAGGTACTTTGGTTTATGAAGTGATGGAAAAGATTGGGGCAGTAGCTTATCGACTGAAATTACCCCCATCGGCGACTATACACCCGATTTTTCGCGTCTCACAGTTGAGAAAGGCCATTGGTGACCACACTATTCCCGAGCTGCCGACCACACTTACGGAGGAGTTAGAAGTGATCATGGAACCGTTGGAGCTGAGGGGTGTTCGCCAGAAATAAGATAATACTAAGGAAGTGTTGATCCAGTGGAAGAACCTTCCTGACTACAAGGCTACGTGGGAGCCATACGGGAGGATGAAGCAGCAGTTCCCTGATTTTCACCTTGAGGACAAGGTGATTCTTTGGGAGGGCGGTAATGTTACGCCGGCTGGACCGGTCCAACCCGGACCGGTCCACTGTTACTCCAGGCGGAGAAAACAGGGGCGGGCGGAAACGTGAGGTCCACGTGGGCTCTTGGGGGGAGGTTTAGGAGGGAAATTTTGAATGTGAGGGCTCTTTTAGGAAGTTTATTATTGTCCTTTATGATTAATTTTGTATAATTAGGAGTTTGGGGGGGAATTTGCATCTTATCTTGAATTTGAATGAGAAGTTTGAGATCTCTTGGTGTTCTTGGGCTCTAGGGTTTGCTAGAGACTTGTGGAGAGTTGTTCTTCCTCTCGAATCGAAGAACGTTGTATCTTTCTTTGTTTTGCTTTCATTGCAAGTGAAATACAAGTCTTTTCTTGCGTTTTCTCTCAGATTTCCCTGTTTTTCCTGCTGATTTCTGCTGTGGACAACAGTTTGCTGCTGTATTTTCACTGGTTTGGTTAGGAATACTTGAGAACTCAAGTACTTCCTATCAGTATTCAATGCAAGCGAAATTGTTATCTTAATATGTTGAAACCCATTACAGAAATAGTTACATCAATGTTACAGATTCAGTCCAATTCCAATGAACATAAAATTGAAATTCCTTCAGAACTTTTGATATGGAGCAAGAGCAAGAAGTGATAAATTTGAAAAAGAAGGATAATGATAAATTTTTAGCACCCCAATCCCACGATTGATTAAAGGAGAGAGATTGAAAGAGGTTAAATTTTTTCTAGATTAGCCTGATTGCTTGGAGAAATATTGTACAATAGAAGACAGAATTATTTTAAATGCCAAAATACATCTTTTATGAAACAAATTTTATTGATAATGTATGCCATCAGATCTGTAACATTTGTACAAGAGGACAAAAGATGATAATTTTATGAGAGCCCCTATCTATTACTGAAGACATATCATGCATGTGCTCCGACTATAATATTTGATTCTTAAATATAACTGTCCAAGAATATTGCGCAGGTCAGATATTCAAGTTTCATTCTCCTCCTTGAAAGGACCGGGGTTGATCTGACTTGAATTATAAGATGCCTCCTAATTTTTACAAAATACAAATATTTTTCAAATGACAATCATGCACCATGATGATGGCCGTGTTGACTGTAAATCTCAATAGGAGGGGTCAATACTCAAATCTTATTAAAATTACAAAATTCAAAATTAAACTCATCCATCTTCCGCAATCATTTGTCAGGGGTGTTAAATTTGAAATTAACCTAGCTCACAAAGAACGAATGTGGTGTAGGGTGTATAACTAAGATTCATCATCAAATAGTCTCTCGTTGGCAGGGACATGACAACCTTATGATTGGGTGGTTTTGTTGCGAAATGGCACCACTATATTACAATCACGGCCAAAGCCCGTATTTTCCCTAACGGTTTCAATTCCTTGAGTAATGCATCATAGAATATACTTGATAGGCATAAAACCCATTTGTCAGCTAAGGTGAACTCAAGTGTATCTCCTTATAGACATTACCCTCATGTCTACAAGGTATCCTTGGACGAAGCAACCCATGATTGCTGATAAGGTGTCGTCTGTCAGGTTGGGTCGACTATCTTCTCTGACTAAGTAGACCATGAACCATAACAACTCGGGACGACGAAACTATGGGATCTCGATCGGGCTCGTCTTCATTCCTCCCATCACCTGTTTTGAAATTTGTGGTGATAAATTTCAAATCTTAAAAAAACTCTAAAATCTAATTTTAAAAATACTTAAAAGTTGTTGCTACTATATAGTGGGACTCAGTGCCTATCTCACAATTAACCTTAATCGAAAGTTCTCTCTCGTTATTGGAAAGGGCAGTTAACTATATGGGCTTGCATCTATAGGAAACCATAGCTCAGATCATAAAGTCCTCACAAATTGAGAAATCTCTGGGTAGTGTCTTATCTAAAACCTAATATGCCTTCTGAAAATTTATCCGGAATTTAAATTGTTAAAACTCTCCTCGTCAATAAAAAAGTAAAAGTCGGGGCGCGAATTTTCGGAGCCCACAATGGTCATCGCTTTGGTTTGTTGCTTGTGTTATGGTTTGATGATAAATAAGCCGAGCATTTTCAGTTCATTTGCAAATTTGCTGTGTTGAACCTCGGCATTACAATCCTAACTAGTTCATCTGCAGTTTCTTTATGCGCTCACTGTATTTTTTGCTTTCATTTCTATTTTTTATTTAAAAGTTATGGTGGAAATTTGACAGTATGTACGCTACTAGTGTAAGAGGTTAAGAATATCCAGTTTTTCTAAAGAATAACTGTTCCTAGGGTGAAATGAAATTGAAATGACCCAGCAAATTTGTACTCACAAATATTCCAGTTTAGTGTGGGGAAATTTTAGGTTAAGTATGATAAATGTATTAGAAATGATCTTTCTTTATTAGATTTAAATGAGACTTTGAATTTTAATATGACACAATTGAGAAAAAGGATTCATATAGCCGATCCCACGAAGTGGGATAAAGGCTTCATATTGTTGTTGTTGTAGTACTGATCTTTACTTTACCTTTTCCTATCTAATTTCATATCTCAACCTAACCGATCCTTATATTTTACTGTATGTGAAATTAAATTTAGATTTTTTTTTTGTAAAAAATTAAATTTTTGTACTAAAAACCGCTTTAAAAAGCAGTAAAAAAACTGTCCCAAACGAAATCTTAATAGACTTTCAGTCAACTAATGCCAAGCCATTTTAACGTGCGTATTGCTTTCAGGTGGCTGTTGAGTTGGAGAAAGCTGCTTTATCCGATGATTACTTTGTCAAGAGGAAGCTCTATCCTAATGTCGACTTCTATTCTGGCTTGATATATCGGTGAGTTATCTTCCCGTTTTCTTTTATTCTTTTAAAGCTTGCATCTGATCTTAACTGTACTACGTAAAACCAGGGCCATGGGATTTCCGACGGAATTTTTTCCTGTTTTATTTGCTATTCCACGAATGGCTGGATACTTGGCACACTGGAGAGAATCACTTGATGATCCTGACACGAAGATTATGAGACCGCAGCAGGTTGGTTAGTGCTGTTTGTGCAAATTTTTATAATTTATATACAACTTTCAATCAGATTTTATGTTCGTGAATAACTTGTGTTTGGTTGAATACGTTAACAAGTTTAAAATGTAATTTTATCTCGTTTGAGTAACGAGCCAATCTGAATAATTCTTGAACTCTCTTAAACTCGGCTTATTTACACCTCTAATGGCAATCCATCTTTCCCTACTCTAGGGAATTCCATGGAATTTCTGTCCAACCTACCTACTATAAATTATGAAAAGAATGCTTTTACATAAATGAAATCTATATTCGTTCTGCAATTTTTCAATACTTAAACTCTTGATTTATATACTTCGCACAAATGAATTCGTTTCCTGCAACTTCTATTAGGCTATAACTTAATTGTTTTGTTTGAATTGCTTGCGGTAGTTTGAATTCATGATATGAGAACTGAAAAAAAAATGAAATAAAGTTTTATTTAATGGGCTATGAGAAATTTCTGATACAAAATCAGAAAGTTCTTTTAAATAGCAATATTAAATGATTCAATACATTAATTGATTGATCTTTTTGGTATTACACTAATCTAAAAGCAAATCCAAGGATTATAAAACCTATCCTAACCCAATTTTCTCTAAACTTCACTATCCATTTGCTGACCCCTGAGCTTCGATGTGTTGAGAAATCCATATATAAAAATTTGCATTCCTTATTTGGTTCCTTAGTTCCACAAATATTTGATTTCTTGACAGTACAATATATACCAAGGTTGTGAAAATCGGACCGGACAACGAATAGAAAGAATGAGAGTTTCACGGTCCAATCGATTCGATCGGTCGAACTGGATGACGTAATAAATAATAATATTATTAAAAATTAATAAAAGTAGCTTCACCTCCACAACCATTTAACATCATTTTGAATTCAAATGGCTTAAATTTAACCTATGTTCAACTTTATCTCTTTCAATCATCATATTTTCTCTAACATTTAACATCACTATTTTAACATTCATTAAGCATATGTGACAAATCCAAATGTATGAGATTAATTTCAGCACTGACAAATTATACATTGAAGCATAAAGTTTGGAGCAAGTTTGCATACAAATGATGCAAGAGTCTAATAGAAGAACTCACACTAAGAACTGTTTATCAACCTATAGGCTATAGCATCCTCAAAGAATCCACCATCATAAACCAACCACAAGCTCAAATCAATCAACTTGTTAATTTCCAATTAGAATCTTCATATGCCCCATTTGAAAACTCATCAAATGACCTGATATCAAGTTGATAGCAAAGAATACGCCGATTCCTCCAAATCGTCGACAAAATTGTGAGCCATGATAGCATTAAAACCACATAACACAATTATTCTATGCGAAATCAAACACAAACCAAAGAAAACAAGTCAAATCCATAATTAAACACCAAAACATAGCTGCGAGCCTGCGAGGCAAACAAATGGGGGGAAGAAGAAGATGATTGAAGAAAAAAAAAGGAAAGAAGTCGGTAATGAAGACCTTGAACATTCTCTTGTAGTGTTGACAGTAAAAGCAAACCTTGTGGAAGAAGACGGACCTGAGATTGAAGCGAACGAGTGAGAGATCTGTTGTAAGTCTCGCGACCTGAGAGGAAGAGAGGTAGGAAGTTCGAAGCAGCTTTAGGGTTATACGATTCAAGAAGTAACATTTTTTATTTCCAATCAACAGCCCCCCATTCATCACATTCGGAATGAGACAATTTTTCAATTTTGGCCGGTTCATCAGTTATACGGTCGAACCCACAGTTCATCTGGTTTTTCTGCGGTTTTAGGCTGGAGCACTTTTGTGGTTTAATCAGACCGGTTGGCCGGCCGGTTCGCGGTTGAACCGGCAAGTTCGGTCCGGTTTTAAAAATCATGATATATACACGTTTAAAATTCATCTGATTTACACTCAAACATCAAACATTTCCAGCAATTTGTAAATGTTAGATTGTTTTCCCAGTCTTTCATTTTCATTCAATTTCACATTGATTGATACAAAAATAAAAAACTACCATTCATTATGATTTATATTTTCATGTTTATAATCATCTTTCTATTCCATTCTCATTCAGTTACTAACCTTCCTCTTCTGCATCTAATCACTCAGGTTTACACTGGCGTTTGGCTTAGACGTTACCAGCCTGTGAACGAACGAGTGGCTTCAACTGAAACTGAAGAGCATTGGCAGGTCTCAGTTTCAAATGCTACCAGAAGGCGCCTGGCTGGATTTGGTGTCTAGGTCAGTTATATAGATATATATTTAGGCTTTGTTTGGGATGACTTTTTTGCTGCTTCTTGAAGCAGCTTCTTAGTATAAAAATCAAAATTTTTTTACTGAAAAATTGCTTCAAAAAACAGTAAAACAGCCGCCCCAAACGAATCCTTAAACTGCTAAGATTTAGCCCCAATATGCTAAGTTCTGATGCCTAAGCTTCAGTAAATATTTCTGAATTATGGCGAAGTAATGGCTCATAACTTCTGAGTTAAATAATTGTGTAGTTAAAACACCTGCTCTGCCTTGTTATTTTTCTCAAGACTGTAATAATGGGACAGGATATTATTGATCAAGTTTCATATATATATATATATATATATAACATTTTTATGTATTAATTTTGAATTCAGAGAGCAAAGTATTAGTAAAGTTTGTTAGAATGACTCAAATATGTAGTAAATGAGGCTATCAAGCTCTTCTTGTAACATAAGAATTCAAGCTATCTGCTGTGTGCTTTACTATTTCTGAAGGCAAAGAAGTAACTGAAGATTTGAGAATGCAATGAAGAGCCATTCATTCTAGTCTTTGCTATGGAATTAAAAAAAGGTTATTAGTGTCAAGATATTGAGATGGAAACCTTGTAAGATGGTTTATTCTTAAGTTTTGTTTGGGATAGTTTTCTTGCTGTTTTCTAAAGCAGTTTTCTAGTATAAAAATTTCTTGAAAGCAGCGAAAGAATAGTGTCGAAAAATTATCCCAAATGAAGCTTTAGTGATATGTTTACGAGTTTTGAATGAGCAATTTGAATAATATTGAATGCGCGTTTTCCTTAATAGTGCTAGAAATATTATCCCTCACGGAAATCGATGGAGGGAGAGTTTCAGAATTTTTTGGGCCATTTTTGTTCATCTTTTGGCCAAAATTTCTTTTTCAGCCTTCTAATTTGATTGTTGATAGTTATTGTTGGAGCTTTTTGTATAGAATATATATATATATATATAAAGAGAGAGAGAGAGAGGTGTAAGTCAAGCTGAGTTTGAGTTGCTTTTGACTTGAATTTGAGCTTGATTAATTAATGGAGTTTGAGATCTTAGTTCAAGTTTTATTTTTTGAGTTTGAGTTGGCTCATTTAATATTAAAGTGAGAAAATAATTATGATTCAAATAATTATTATAATAAAATGATAAATGTATTTTTTTTTGGAAGAAAACTTAAGAAATAGTTATTATAAGATAATAAAATTTAATTTTTAAATATTTTAAATAAATTTTAATATTAATATATTTTAAGTATATTTTATATTAATATTTTTTAAATGAGTCGATTTTTTATGCTATCGAGTTGAGTTTAAGCCATTTATCATATTGAGCCTGAAGATTTACACCCTTAACTTGAGCTATATTAGAGCATTGTTAGGGCAACTTAGAACCAGTTACAAATGAACAAAATAGTACTACCCAGCCCAAGTGTAAAAATGACCTAAAAAAGTTGAACAAATAAATCATTTATCATTTTCTCTGTTCCTCTACCAATCTCTCTTTATTTCTTACTACAAACATATTAACATTTCTTTAGATCAAAAATAAATTTTTTTATGATTATGAATTTGCGAGATAAAACCCGAAATCTAAATAATAGAGCTTTCAAAGATCCAAATAGATTAAGGGTCTATTTTGTTTGAGAGATTATTATGTGCGGAGTCCAGACACAAAGAATCGTTTGATTTTATGATTGTGGACAGCTTTTACTGTTCATAACTTTGCTTTTATTGCGCTTTTATTATTCACAGTCACAAAATCGAATAGTTCTGTGTCTGGACTGCACGTAATAATCTTCCCTATTTGGGTTGGTTGTAGTTTTTTTACAAAATTGGTGTAAAATAATTGTGGGGGAAGTAAAGGCCTGTTTGTGATAATTTTTAGGTTGCTTTGTTTTTCAGATAGAAATTATAATTTTATTTGGAAATTGCTTTTTTTGTTTTTTCACTGTTTTTAAAAATTCTTAGTGTAGAAAGCGGTTTTATGTAACCATAGTAGTGAAGTTATTGTCTCCTTATCAACTTCGCAACCAACTTATAAAACGGTGTAGTCATCTCAAACAACCTATAAGGCTTCATTTGAGACATCTTTATTATTGCTTTGTTTTTAAAACTGCAACTATAATATCTCTTTGGTCATTATTTTTCATTACTTTCAAAAAATTTGTGTGCTAGGAAGTCGTTTTCTACAATTTGTCAGCTCAAATAAAGTCTGCAGTTTTATTTGGGACGACTTTCTTACTACTTCTTAAAGTAACTTTTTAGTTTTAAATTTTTAAATTTTGTACTAAAAAGTTGTTTTAAGAAGCAATAAGAAAACAATTCCAAACGAAGCCTACATCTTTTGAAAGTTGCTATAAATCAGCTTTCTAACACAATTTTTTTGAAGCAATCAGAAAATAAGGATTAAAGAAAAATGAGATTGTAATCTAAAAATCAAAATAGCAACCCCAAACAGACCATTCATTTCACCTAAACCAGTTCCTAATTCCTATATATTTAAACTGATCAACTTATAAACATACAGCAAAATCACCCAGAAAATTTCAGATCAGTTAAAACAATTAGAGAAAAAGAAAAAACCAGTACAAAACATAGCCAAAGTCCTGTCTAGAAACTCCAAAGACAAAAGTACACGGCACTGAAACCCATAAACCCAGCCCCTGAACGCCATGACCAGATCCCCAAAGCTAAGGAAGCAGCTTCAGAGCTCTCCAATGGCTTCCTCACCTCATCAGAATCAACAGAAGAAGATCCGTTACTTCCACACACTCCAACCCCAACATTCTCATTCAATCCTTCATGCTCATTCACACAAAGTCTAGCATTCCCACTCAGATCCAAATTCCTCCCAAGCCTTCTAAAAAACTCAGAACTGAAAGGAACAACTCCACTAAGCAAGTTTCTACTCAGATTCAAGTGATAAATTTTTCTAAGTCCATTAAACTCAGGAGGTATTTCACCACTGAGATTGTTCTTCTCTAGAGACAGACTGGTCAGATTCTTTAACCAACAGAAGCTCTTTGGTATCATCCCTGAGTAGCCTGAGCTCCCCAGTCTCAGTTCCTGAAGCCTCGGCAGCCTCCCGAGCTCCGGCGGCAATGGAATGAACATTGGATTGCCTTCCATGATCAAGTATTCAAGCTTCTGAAGTTTGGCAACTCCATTAGGATCATATCCACTCAGCTTATTGTTGCTTAAAGCAAGGAAAGTTAGCATCTTTAGCTTCTCCACACTCTCTGGAATGGTTTCCGTTAGTGAATTTGAACTCAAGTCGAGGTTTTGAAGCTTAACCAGTTCTCCAATTGATGGTGGGATTGGTCCTGTAAGAGAGTTATAGCTCAAATCTAAATCAACAAGGTTGTCCAGTCTCCATATTTCTACTGGGATTCTTCCAGTTAACTTGTTGTAGCTCAGGTCAAGATGAATCAGTGATTTCAGAGAAGAAATAGAGTCTGGGATCTTTCCATACAGATGGTTCTGTGAAAGAGTGAGAACTTGGAGTGATTTGAGAGAGGAAATCTGAGGTGGTATGAGGCTGATAAGAGCAGGATTTGATCTGAAACTAAGTTGTTTGAGAGAAGAAAATGGCGAGTTAGGGAAGAACAGAGTTGTCTTCTTGGTTTTGAAGCAGCTGACGAAGTGAATGGATTGGAGAAATGGAAGATTGAAGATTTGAGAAGGAAAAGTTGCAGAGTTCATGCAAGTTGGGTTAGGAGGAGTTCCAAAGACCAGTTTGGTGACATGGAGAAGGTTGTCTGAACCAGGCTTGCACTCCATTCCAGGCCATGAAGAGCTTGGATTGCAGGGTTCAGGGCTGAAGGATCTCCAGTCTTTATCGGAGGAGATGGATTCCATAATGGAGAAGAGGGTTTCTTTTTCTGAGAGGTTTAGGGTTTTACAGATTTGGAGAGAGAGGAGAAGAAGAGTGGAGATTAGGAGGAAGGAGGGAGGAGGAAGAAGAAGAGGTGGCATTGTGGAGAGGCAGAGGAAGAAGGAGAATGGTTTATGTTATATGCTCATGGTTTTATTTTTCATATTTTTAATGAGATTTATTTATTTATATTATTACTATTATTTTTTGGCATATTTTAATATTTAATTTTGAGTATGATTTTTTTTTTTTTTTTATAAAAATTGAGTGGAGAAGCATAAATATATGGTGATATATATATTTTAATCATGAATTTAATTAAATTTTTAGTATAAGATAATTGAAAAATATATTTAAATCAGAAATAAAAATAATTATGGAATTAAATTTTTAATTAAATTTTTCTTGATGGAAAGCCTAACCTTAATTAAAAAAGAAAATTAAAATTCAAAATTATAAAATTAAATTTCATATTTTTTGTTGAATACTAAAAATAAATAAATAAATAAATATCTTCAGATTTTTTTTTTTTTTTTGACAGGGAGTGTCGGCCTTCGACCACTAATCTCCCTGGTCGACCTTGCGTGCAACTCACGCCATCTATACGGGCCGACACTTAGGGCTTTCACAAGACGCCGAGGGGATTCGAACTTAGGACCTGACTTTTGGCCAGCCAAGTCTTCACCACCAGGCCACCCCGTGATGGGTATATCTTCAGATTTGAAAAGAAGAGGTGGGAAAGCTAAGGTTTTACACAGTGGAAAACTGCAGATGAAGTGTTAGTGATGTGATAGAAATGATAGAAGTTGGGTTATTTATTTATTTATTTTCAGAAAATTTTATTTTATTTATTTATTTAATAATTAGGTTGGGTCAGCAGGTCAAGTGGACTTTGAAAAGAAGATTGTGATGGAGAGAGAGGAGACATCAATGATTCTTCTTTCTTAAATTGAATTTTATTTCTATGAATTTTTATTATACTTTAAAAAATTATTATTATTTTTTATATTTTGAGGATGTTTGATTTAATAAAAATTATTAATACTGATCATCGCCGCCTACAGCCACCATTGCGTCCTCCCATCACCGCCGTCATCCGCTGCTTCCCACCACCTCCAACACCCTTTGCTGCTTACTATGTTCATCACTCTCTGCCTCCCACCACTTCCCCAACCTTATGCTGCCTATCACTGTCGTCATTTCCCCGCCGGTTGAACCCGCCACGAATCGTCATCACCGTCGCTACTCATAAACCCCAACACTGTCAGCGGTCGGCAGTTGGCCAATACCGCTGGCCTCCATCATCTATGGACTTCACACTACATGCATTTCACTTCAAAAATAAAATAAATTGTCTTTACTTTACTCTTATCATACAACTTCAAAGTATTTCTTTTATACAATATTCTTTTTATAACCAACCAAACAAACCCTTAAAGTAAAATGGGTGCAATATGAAAGTAATCTGATGTTTGTGGCCGGCAACGACTAGTGCCGTTGATGACGGGCTATTGGCGGGGTTGTCGCGAATAACACTTGAGCGTGGTGGTAACATTATTTACTTGCAATACTAATAATAATAAAAATTATAAACTTAATCAAAAGAAGATGAGTTTACAATACATCAAAAAAGGAAGAGCAGAGGGAAAAATATCACTAAAATTTAGTATTGTATCCTTTTTAATAAACTAAACAAAATAGGTAAGATAGATTTTTTAATCATAATAAAATTGATTTTTTGAGCTTATTTTAAGATTAATTTAGTATAAATTATGATTAATTATTCTTAATATTATTATAATCATAAAATAAATTTAATCATTTAAAATTACATATTAATTTGAATATTCTGATATTAATGTAAATTGAAAAAAATATATACATTGATATTAAGAAAAATTAGACCATTTAATATTTCATTTTTGCATTGGGTTTATTTATTATGTTAGCACTTTGATTTAAATTAATTAGATTTGCAAACCACTTTATTATATATATATATATATATATATATATATATATATATATATATATATATATATATATATATATATATATATATATATATATATATATATATATATATATATATATATATATATGTAATAGATTTTGAAATTACATATTTACCCTCAAAAGTACTGTGAAATGGATGGATGGGATAGACCAGCAGAGAAGAGAGAAAGACAAGAGAATAGAGAGAAAATGAAATGATTAAATTTGAATAAATGGGACTCTTTTTTTTTTGGAAATTTAAATGGGACTCTAAATCAAATCAAATAGAATTGATTAAATATATCATAAGAAGTAAAAATATCAAAATCAAAATGACTGATCATGAAAACAAATCAAACTGAGTAATTATTGTTTTTGGGAAATCAAAATCAATAATTCATTTTTATTTTTGTATATATTATAAAATTAAAAAACTATGCTTTTAATTGGGTTTAATAAATTTTATTAACATAAAATAACATTTAATTCATTTATTTTAGAAAATAAAATTTTATTAACATAAAAATATAACATTATATGATATTATATATATAACTCACTGAATAATATAAAAAAAAAAAGAATTTTTATTTTATTTTAAATAAAAATGCGTGATTTAAAACAACTTATAAGCACATGACATTTCTGGCAAAATTGGATAATTGCCAGCCCAAGTCAAAGTCTCCTTTGCAAATTGGGCTTGAACTTAGGACTTAGCTGGGCCCAACTTTAATGGCCCATAATTGAAGATAAGCCAGTCGTGAGGGCTGGAAAAGAAGTCCCTTCTAAGGCCTACTTTGGAAAATTGGATTGAATGAGGGTAATGAAAGCTATAAGAAATTTAAATAATGAAGAAATAAATTGTTTATTTAATATTTTATTTATTTTATTTTAATATGCCTATTTTGAGAAAAAGCTTAGACAATTTTAATCTTAAATTTATAATAAATACATTCTACATTAAATCTTAATATATTTATCTCATTTGAATTTAATTAATTATAATATTTATATTAAAATAATCCATAAATTTATTTAGAATTTAATAATAAACTATATAGATTCTTTAATTCATAAAATTATCTAAGGCCTCAAGTTATTCTTTCTCTTTACAAGTTCATTGGTGCTACCTTTCCTTGTCATTGGAGAAAAGGAGGCTTTGATTTGTTGTATGGGTATTAGACTATTCACTTGCTTGCTTCTTCTCCTTACCATTTCTCTCCATTTAAATGCTTCTTCTCCTTGAAAAATTAAGTTTCATTTTGTTACTCAAAGCAAAAATGGGCTTCCTTAAGACTATTGCTCTCAATTTGGATGCTTTAATAGGGTAAGTTTTCTTACTTATTATCGTCGTCATCATCATCATCATCATCATCATAATAGTAATAATTATTGTTATTATTATGATCTTTATGTATACGAGTATAAATGAATAGGAGATCGAAAGTAAGCCAAAAAGACTGATGATCATATCAAATTTAAATAAAAAAATTAATTTTTTTAGCGAGGGTTAGTAATTTTATATTTTTATATTAACATAATTTCGAATTATTTGACATGCGAATGAATTCAAAGCCTTCTAAGTCTTCAAAATCTCCCTCATCGTGTGTGAGAGCTTTACAGCTTCTCAAATGGAACCGTATCAAGTATTTTCCAGTAAAGGTTCATTTAATCAAATGGAGATGTTATGAGATCTACGCATTGTTAAACTTTGATCGATCACGATAAAACCCTCGCCAAAGAGTAGCGAGGTTGATAATCCATATGAACGACATAGTTCTAGCCGAGTTATTTATATAAGAATTTGAACTAAGAGAGGACCTAATTCACGGGGTCAGAAATACCAGTACTGATCACATTTCTTTTCGACTCAAGTATTTCATCCTATATGTAAGGGTCGATCATTGATTGTAAATTCATAATAAAGTCATAAATTATTACAATTTCATTTTATTTTATGTACTTTCCTTCGAATCAAACAACTCTTTTGTTCCAATGACTCTTACTAATAGAGACCATCTACTTGTTCTTCTTAATCAGCCCTGGAATGATGCTTCTCTACCCTTTGTAAGTGACTAATTGCTCCAACATTTATGAAATGATTTGATTTATGTTATTGCTTACATAATTTGCTAACATTATAGTAAATGTCTTTGATATGATCATTAGATATGCATCAATGAGAGCTATTGAAAGCCCTTCATCACTTGATGATCAGCAGTGGCTCACTTACTGGGTTTTGTATTCATTGATCGCTCTTTTTGAGCTCTCTTTCTATAAAGTTCTAGTATGGTATGTGTTTTTGAAGAAATATTTTAAATATTTGTTACTGTTTTTATGATAAGAGTCGTCTACTAGATACACGTAAAATCTCACGTCGAATCATCAAGAAAATTTAGTTAAAAGAGTCGTCACAAAAAATCTCACAATTTTATTTTCTGAAGGCTCCGTTTGGGATAGTTTTAGGCTAATATTTTTTTTTTCTGCTTTCAAGAGATTTTTGTACTAAAAAATAGTTTTACAAAGCAATAGAAAAGCTGTCCCAGGCGAAGCCTAAGTAGCTATAAGTATATCAAATTATTATTCTTAATATATTTCCATTATAAAAATGAAATAAAATATTTGATCATTACATCTTACAAATTTCATATCAATTTATGAAATGTCTAAAATTTATAATTAGGGGTGTCAATTTCGGGGTCATGGGTCGTGTTCGGGTTAAACCCGAAATTGACAAGGCACTATTCGGGTTAACCCGAACCCGCCCGGTTCAAGTCCGGGTCATCCCGACATGACCCGAATGACACGGAACCGTAAAAATATTGCTGGTTTTCAGGTCAAAAAACGTGTCAAACTCCACTTTTCGGATCAAAACGGGTCGAAAATGGGTTAATCTCGGGTTTCCGGGTAAAAAACGGGTTGAGTTCGGGTAAAAATTTCGGGTAAAAAGGTTAACTCAAACTCGACCCGATTTTTAAAACGGGTCTAATTGTTGAACCTGAACCCGACCCGTTTCAGTTCAAGTTGACCATAACCAGAAATTTCGGATCAAATTCAAGTCGAATTTTCGGGTCGTGTCAAATATTGACACCCTTATTTATAATAATTCTTAATTAGATCACAATTGAATATTTAGATACCATATAATAACATATAAAATTAATATTAATATTTATCCACATAAACCCTAAAATTTCTCAAATGAATATTTTTCAACAATGAATAGGTTTCCTTTGTGGCCATACCTTAAGCTTCTCTTCTGCATGTGGCTGGTTTTGCCAATCTTCAATGGCGCTGCTTTCCTCTACGAGAATTACGTGAGGAAATATGTCAGAATTGGAAGCTATGTGAGCTCAAACTACAGCGCGGAGCAGCGAAGGGCGATACAGCTGATGAGCCTCGACGCGAGGAAGGCCGTCGAGCGCTACATCGAGCGGTATGGCCCCGAGGCCTTTGACAGAGTCATCGATGCGGTAAGATTGTCTTTGAGATGAGTGCGATACGTAAATATTCAATCAACTTTTGCATTGCACTAATCTTAGAGCAGATTTAGGGTTTTGAGATGCGGAGATTGATTAATTTTAAGCCTAATAAATTTTATTTCTTGTTTTGCAGGCTGAGAAGGAAGCAAGGAAGCATTGAACTGATTCCAATCTATTCTATTACAATGTTAACCCATTCTTGGGTGAAAATATATCTCATTTCAATATTTAGCTATTTATTTTTTTTATAATAATTGAAATTATTTGTGAAAAGAAAGTTTAATTTCTATATTTTTTATTGAATTTTTTTTCAAATAATATTAAAAATTTCATTAACCAAATTTAGAAGAATCTAGAAGAAAATACCAGATGACTATCATCAGTTCCAAAATGAGCTAAACCCTAAATAAAATGGAAGTAAGCAACGAGGCCGCCCAACACATAACAAAAAACAAAATCAACACGAACAAAAAATTAATCATAATCAGTCTCTCATTCTGATGAATTACATTTAACTAATAACTTTCAAGTAGAAAAATCTTATATTTCTCAGACTTATGAATATCGTCTAACACAAATTCGAACCGAAGAATATATAAATAGCCTTTCACACTCTCATGAAATCGAAACCCTAATTCAAGTTCAAATACACTAACCCTCACAACAATTTCAACTTAAAATACAATTATAAAGTTTTTAAGTATCATAGCAACTATAACATCATATACCGTTATTTTTTTCAGATAGGATCAGTGCTCAAATTCGACCCGTTATGATTCCCCAACTTATTTCCGATCAGCTCATTATGAGTTCAGATACTTCTTACGTAATATACTATTAGTAAATACAAATCAAATTTGAGCGAGGTGACGAATATCCATCGGAGAAGCATCTGAAGAAGATTGAGCACTGTATGATCTCCTTCCTATAAGTATGTTTCCTGCCTCAGTAGGATGGAAGGCATCCCAAAACAAGTACTCTCTTCTATTAGGGCATGGAGTTTGATAAGGAAGACAAGTAATTTGTCCATTATTTCTCCCCACTCCACAACATCCTCTATTAGTTACTCTCAAGCCTGAAAAAAAAATCAAAATATAATATATCTTTTATAATGTTTGAATCTTATATATGAAGAGTATTATGGATAATTATTCGAAGATGGTTTAGTTTAATTACCATTAGCTGATGGGTTTGTGATGATGTCTTGAAAGATATTGAAAGCATTGATGAAAGTGAAATGAGCACCATCGAGCCTGTTGAATTCATTCACTAATTGTATGAGCCTTTTGTTGAACAATTGGATGGCGCTGTCAATCCGGTCGATGCAAGTGACCCCATCGGAGCTCAATTGGGCGAGCTCGCTGGGGCTGCAACCGACCTGTCCAACTCCGATGATTGCCACCTTCCTTGCTCCGTAGTTGTAAAGTATCTATCAGAATTTTGATGGAAAAAAAATCAGGCCAGAATGTATCGAACAACTTTAAGATTAGTGTAATATAGATTTTGATTGATTAGTATTCATGTATGATATAAATTGTATGAGCGTGAGATTATAAACAACTAGATTTGCAATAAGATTAGTGCGATTCAAAATTTTCATATATAAAGTACTAATTTTAAAACAAACTCAATTATTTTCTATCCCATATTGATATAATTTATATGAGGATATGTCGCTCTAATTTTTTTAATGCACTAATCTCAAAGAAAACTGCATTAAGAGTTATGATTAGGGCAGGATATCTTGATCAAAATTTTATCACAATTATAAGTTTTAAATCTATTTAAGTAACTTTAAGATTAGTGCAATAATGATATCTATTTTTGAAACACGTGTCATTCAACCAGCTCATCTAATGCAAAGCTTTTTGTGAAAAGGTTCTGACAAGCTAAATTAATGAAAAGAAATTGGGCATAATGACTTATTAAAGTAATCAATGCATTAGCTTTAAGATTAGTGCAGTACATGATACATTTTTTTTTTTTAAATTTCAAATGGGTGATCAGAATATCTCAACCAAAATTTCGATCGTGTTGATATGTTTTCAGCTCTAAGATTAGTGCAATAATGACTATTATTTTTGAAACACGTGCGTGTCATATATTTGCATTGAGATTCGTGCAACACAAATCTTCACACACTGTAATAATCTCAAAACAAATCTTCAAAAGCTGATGACGATTAATGAATGTAATTAGATGCTCTAATCAAGATTATAATGATAAAAGCTTACCCTAATCTGCTCGGAATACTGCTGGATTAAGACGTCGGCGAACTGATCAGGCGTGTATTGGCGGCTGCTGGAGTAGACGGCCGGCATGAAGTAATTGTTGAGATAATCGTTGCTCCCCATGCCCACCTGGAAGAGGCATTTGCTCAAATAGTTGGCGGCCGTGTCTTCATCTCCTAATATTTCGACGATCTCCTGCGCTGCTTGTACGTAGTTCTGCATTTGCCCGCTGAAGGTTATTCGACCACCCTGTATGGTGAAAAAAAATTATGTGAGGATGTAAGTTTTATTAAGACGGGCTTGAAGATCATTGCGTATGCTTTGAGATTAGTGTTTTAGGGTTTAGAATATTGTGCTACATTCATCTCAAAATAGATAATGATGATCTTCATGGTTCTATGTTGATATAAGTTATTAGATTTAGACAAGATTATGTGATACACACTATGATCTTGATTAAGATTTCGGTTGGTATGGCTTCTTACTGCTTCTTAAAACAATTTTTTAGAAAGCTGTCTTAAAAAGCACTAAGAAAGCTATCCGAAACAAAGCCTAAGGTTTTGTTTGGGACGTTTTTTTGCTGTTTTTTAAAGCAATTTTTTAGTACAAGAAGTTTTTAAACTAAAAAAAATTTGATATTAAAAAACTGCTTCAGAAAGTATTAGAATAGAAACACAAAGAGCTACACAAACAAATCTGACGTGGCATGGTCTTATTATCTGTCTACTTATTTGCACTTATTGTTTATGTATAAATAGTGTATCGGTGTACTATTGAGATGAATGGTAACACTTTATATTTCCATTCTTCTTGGTTCTGTATCTGTCTCCCTGCGTTTCTTCAAGAAGAACGGAAATGTAAAGTGTTTTCATTCATCTCAATAGTACACCAGTACACTATTTATATAGAAACAACAAGTGCAAATAAGTAGACAGGTAATAAGACCATGCCACGTCAGATTTGTTTGTAGAGCTCCTTTGTGTTTCTGTTCTAATAGAAAGTAGTAAGAAAACCATCTCAAACGAAGTCTAAATCGAATCAAATTTTGATCTTCTTTGATCCAAACTATGAGATAGTGTTAAACAAAGTAGGCAAAAGTTGGGCCAAGTAAAGTAGTTGTCAAACCCTTGTTCAATCCAAAAGCTTAAAAAAATGAGTTAAGGTCAAACACTTAATAAACTAACATTTTTTTTTCAAATATCTAATGTGAGACTAAACCTAAAGCCTTGTGTGCCTTAAGCTTCGTTTGAGTCAGCTTTCTGAAACAACTTTTTAGTATAAAACTTTATAGTCCAAAAAATTTATGTACTAAAAAAATAACTTAAAAAAAAATACTAAGAAAATTGTCTCAAACGAAGCCTTAGTAATCTTTCCCTCTTATGAGAGTGCCACTTGAGGTGTCAATAAATGGGCAAATTATTGCGTCCGGTCACCTGATATGCGGACAGCCAATCCAGAGATGCCACCTCACCCGGATGCACTGGGCCCCAGTATTTTTGAGTGACGTGACGTGTTTCTATTGGTGTCCGGACGAATCCGGACAACGGAAACAATAATTTGCCCAATAAATGACCAATACAACAACTCCAAGTAGACCAGACTCGAAAAATTAAGATTCAGGTTGACCCGATTAAATTTTGAGTCAGATTTGAATTTAAAATATTTGATAATATTTTTACGTTAATATATATTTTTAACTATGTTAATCCTATAAGAATAAAGAGAATTTAATATATATTTAAGATAATGTAAAAATACAGAATTAGTAACGTACTAATTGTTGACCGGTCTCATCCCTTATCCCCGCAGCTGCAGAGGCAAAATTCACTCCACCGAGAAGTGCTTGCCCCCTTGTGTTTGCATAAGGTGGAATGTAGTCGTCGAAACCTAGAAGTTGAGCTGCACAATTTCGGAGCAATTATTAAAATGTAAAATTAGCTCTTTTTTTTGCAATAAAAAATATATATTTGGGAATATAATAATTTTATTGTTATTTGTTTTGAGAGTGAAAATTTAATTATCAAAATATAATAATGATAAATTTGTAAATATCTTAAATAAAGAAATTAATTATCAAAATTCAAAAATCAAATTTTTTATTTACAACAACAACATCAAGCCTTTATCCCACTACGTGGGGTCGGCTACATGAATCCTTTTTTTCCATTGTGTCCCATTAAAAGTCAAATTCTCGTTTAAATCTAATAAAGAAAGGTCATTCCTAATATTTTCTAACCAAGTCTTTTTAGGTCTACCCCTACCTTTCTTAACATAAGTCAAATCTAATACCTCTACTCTCCTAACCGGGTCATCGCAAGGCCGCCGTTTTATGTGACCAAACCATCTAAGATGACTTTCTCTAATCTTATCTTCTACTGGAGCTACTCCAACCTTTTCACGTATATGCTCATTTCGTATCCTATCTCTAAGGGTAAAACCACTCATCCACCTGAGCATCCTCATCTCTGTCACACTTAACTTAGTATTATGCTTCTCTTTTAAAGGCCAACATTCGGCACCATAAAGCATTGCAGGTCTCACTACCATCTTATAGAATTTTTCCTTAAGTTTGAGGAGTACATTTCTATCACATAACAAAAATTTTATTTATTAAATTTATATTTAATATTAAAAAAATCCAGCAGTTCAGTACAGTGTCGGTGGTGGACAGTGATAGGTGCACGAGAACAACAAACCAAGTACAGATTACAGAGAAAAAGGTGACGAACAGTTATGTGGCTAACAATTTTTTAAAAATAAAAAAACTCAATATATTTATAATAAATTTAATTATGAATTAATGTAATATTATTATTTTCTTAATTTATAAATTATTTATTTTTTCTTTACGTAAAAATAAAAAACTCCACAGCTAGTAAAGTAAGGCATGTTTTTATAAATATATCAATTTTGATAAATCAAAATCTCATTTATCCTTTAAAAAATATTTAATTTATGAAAAATAATTATATCTAAACATTTTAATAAAAATAAATCATAATAAGTATAAAATTGTTATCGCATAATTTCATTTTAAAAAAACATGCAAAATTTAAATAACATGAAATTGTTTAATTTCATTATAATAAAAATATTTGATGAAATATTATTCAGCACTAATTTTAAAGCAAATTCAATTAAACAACAAAAAGAAAAGCCTATGTAGCTGAAGAGATCAACGATCCAAAACGCTTACAGATGACATCGACGGTGGTGAGCCCATTGCTGAACCGGCCGGACGGCCCGCCGGGGAAGTCGATCCCATACGGCAAGTAATTTGCCCTCGCCAACGAAGCGATATCGTTATTGTTCCCATTATCGACGAGCGAGTCCCCGAAGATAAAATAACAAGGAACCTGAGGAGCCGGTCGAACCGGGCCGGGAAAGGCCAGCAGTAGAAGAAGCAAAGCACAGAGCGTTGATCTCAGCAGCAGGAGAAGCTGCTTCTGTGAGAAAGCCATGGAAGGACGAAGGAGGTAGCTTACGAAGGGAGAAGTGATACAGTACTGATACTGAATTGAAAGCTGGAGGTGGCGGTGGGGGTGGCGGTGGCGGTGGCGGTGGAAGGAGTACTATATGGGGAAGTGGAGAGTGTGGTGGAGTATTTGTTTATATTTATAGTGTGGAGAAGTAGAAAGGAAGGGAGCAGAATTAATGGTTATTAGGTTGCTGTTGGTTTGAGGCATTAAATGGCTCGCGCGGTCTTAACGTGGAGTCATGTGGCCGCGGCCGCGTCCGCAAGTTTTTACTTAGTCAAATTTGATGGAAGAAAAACGGAACAGAGAAAAAATGGAAGAGAAAACTCAAAAGAAAAAGGAACAAAAAACGAAACACAGAGTAAAATGAAACTCTTAAGTCTTTCACGGGATAATCCTAACAGAGCATGATAAAACAGTTTTTATAACTGTTCGAAAGAAAAAAGAAAAAATAAAAGAGAAACGACGCACTGCTTGGTTTGAAAAAATAAATCCAACAATCTCCCCCTCAAACCAAGACTTTCTTCATCCCAAGCATCTTCAATAGCTTTAGGAACCTTGGTGTCGGCAAAGCTTTAGTGAACAAATCGGCTACCTGATCCTCTGTACTGCAGTGCTCCATGCTAATCTGACCCTTCTTTACTGCATCTCTGATAAAATGGTAACGCACATCAATGTGCTTACTCCTGCCATGTTGTACTGGATTTTTGGCCAATGCGATCGCCGACTTGTTGTCCACATAAATTGTTGTAGCTTCATCAATCTCTCCAAAAAATTCCTTCAACCACATTGCTTCACAAGCCGCTGCCGCCGCTGCTATATACTCTGCCTCACATGTAGATAATGCTACAACTTTCTGCTTATGAGTGCACCAAGTAAAAGATGTATCACCAACATAAAATACATATCCACTTGTGCTCTTTCTCTCCTCATGATCATTTGCCCAATCACTGTCACAATATCCAAGTAACTTCATGTCTCCACTGCACTGATAATGAAGGCCAAACTCAACTGTGCCACTGATATATCTAAGAATCCTCTTCGCTGCAAGCCAATGAGACTCCCTTGGATTCTCCATGAATCTGCTCAAGATGCTCACACTATACACAATATCTGGTCTTGTCACTGTCAAGTATCTAAGGCTCCCAATCAAACTTTTGTACAATGTTGGATCAACCAATTTTCCTTCTCCTTCTTTTGTGAAATGAACTCCAGTTTGCATTGGTGTTGAGACACTATTGCAATGATTCATTCTGAACTTCTCAAGCAACTCTTTTGCATACCTCTTTTGACATATCCAAATGCCATCATCTTTCTGATGAACTTCTATACCAAAAAATAATGACATGAGGCCAACATCTGTCATATCAAATCTTCTGAACATATATAGTTGATTTAAAATCTGTAATCATCTGCTCATCGTCACCTGTTATAAGCAAATCATCCACATATAAGCATATGATTAATTTGTTGTCATTTGAGTCTGTCTTCATATACACACCATGTTCATAAGGGCATTTAGTGAACCCTTCTTCTCCAAAATGCTTATCAATGCATAAATTCCAAGCCCTCGGGGCTTGCTTCAAGCCATACAAAGCCTTTTTCAAACTATACACCTCATGCTCTTTTCCCTTCACAATAAAACCTTCAGGCTGATCTACATAAACTTCTTCCTCCAAAACACCATTCAAGAAAGCCGACTTCACATCTAATTGATGAATCTTCCATCTATTCATAGCAGCAATAGAGAATATTAATCTGACTGTATCAAATCTAGCAGTTGGTGCAAAAATCTCTTCATAATCTATCCCTTGCTTCTGCTTGTACCCTTTGACTACAAGTCTAGCCTTGAATTTGTTTACACCACCTTCAACATTTTTCTTCAATTTGTAAACCCACTTGACACCAATGGATTTTTGACCTTTAGGAAGTGAGGTCAAACTCCATGTGTCATTTCTCTCAATAGCATCAATCTCCTCTTTCATGGCATCAATCCATCTCTTATCTGCAACTGCTTCATTAAAAGTTAAGGGCTCTTCATCTACATAGAAAGCAAATTGAGATAACTCCTCATTATTATTTGTGGTGTCATATATCTCATGCAAGCTTCTTATCTTCACCTTTTTAATACCACTACTAGATGATTCTCCCAATCTCACTGTAATGTGTGGTGGTCTTTGTTGCTCTACATCATCAATAAATTTTTCTGAATTTCCCACAACTGTGACATCCTCCTTGTTGCCATTTTCAAGCCAATCCCAAGATAAGCTCTCCTCAAATCTCACATCTCTACTCACTACCACTTTCTTTGTTGTAGGATTATACAGTTTATAGGCTTTAGACCTTTCACTGTATCCTACAAACACACACTTCTCAAATTTTTCATCCAACTTCCTTCTCTTTTGATCAGGTACATGAACATAAGAAATACTCCCAAAAACTTTCAAGTGATCAACTGTAGGCTTATGACCACTCCAAATTTCAAAAGGAGTTTGAGATGGAGTACCTTTTGATGTCACCCTATTCAACAAATATACAGCACAAGCCACAGCTTCAGCCCAAAGCAAATTGGGCACTTGCCTCTCCTTCAACATACTCCTAGCCAATTCCATAATGGTTCTATTCAACCTCTCTGCTACCCCATTTTGTTGTGGTGTGTATCTAGTTGTCAATTGATGGCGTATCCCATTCTCCTTCAAATAATTTTGCATCTCATGACTAACATACTCTCCACCTCTATCACTCCTCAACATCTTAATAAAATGACCACTCTCCTTCTCCACAAGTGATTTGAATATTTTTAAGTATTCAAATACTTGTGACTTCTCTTTCAAAAAATATACCCAGACTTTTCTGCTATAATCATCAATAAATGTGAGAAAATAACAATTACCTCCAATAGAAGTAGTGTGCTTCGGTCCACATAAATCTGAATGAATAAGCTCCAATGGCTTCAAGACTCTCCGTGATTTTCCAACTGAAAATGGTGCTCTGCTCTGCTTTCCTGCAACACATGCTTCACAGATCTTGTCTTGAACTTCAATATGTGGAAGCCCATCAACTATATTCTTCTGACTCATATAAGAAAGTGTCTTGGAACTCAAGTGACCAAATCTATAATGCCATAATCTTGAATGATTTTCTATGGAAGTTTTCAAACAACCATTTAAACTGCAAATCATCTTCATGGGATACATTTTATTTGGAGTCACCTTCACCTTGACAATCAAGAATCCATACTTGTCTTTAATGGTACAAGTGTCAAAAGAAAATGTCAACACATATCCCTTTTGATTTAGTTGTCCAACACTAAGCAAATTATGCTTAAGATTTGAATCATAGAAGACATCTGATATCTTCTTTTCTCCCTTCCTTGTTTGCACCAAAATGTCACATTTTCCTTCCACAAATAGTTTGTTGTCATCTCTCGTACGTACTTCACTTTGGATTGAGTTATCCAAAGTAACAAACAATCTTCTATTGCCAGTCATGTGATTACTACAACCACTATCAATAAACCATACATCTCCTGAATCACCATATTCCTTACTATGTGTAAGAAACATTGTGTCTTCACTTTTCTCCACTTCTTTTTCTTGCACCAAATTTGCATTTGCCTCTTCACTCTCCTACCTCTTCCAACAATAACGATAAGTGTGCCCATACCTTTTGCAAAAGTGACATTTGATATTGGCAAGATTGCTTCTTCCTCTTCCTCTGAAACCATGTCCACGACCACGTGCACCTTCTCCATCACCATGAGTTCCACCTTGAACTTCACCTCCATCACTTTGTGTAGATTCTCCTCTACCAACACGGCCTCTTCCACGAGTACCATAAGAGCCTCTTCATCTACCAAAAGAGTCTCTTCCTCTGCCAAAACCTCTTCCACGGCCACCTTTGAAATTCCCACGTAATGCCACTTGAGTTTGGAATGCTTCCTCAAGTGGTGTCGAATCATATTGCTTCATTCTTAATTCATGGGATTGTAGAGATCCAAGCAAACCTTCAATAGACATTTGCTCTATGTTCTTCGCTTCTTCTATGGCTACCACCGTTGCTTCAAATTTTCTTGTCAAGCTTCGTAAAATCTTTTTAATAACTCTTTTATCTTCTACAAGTTCTCCATTCAATTTCAATTGGTTAACAATGACAATTACCCAATTGAAATATTTATCCACACTTTCCGACTCCTTCATCTTCAACATATCAAACTGCCTTCGAAGGGTTTGTAAACGTACCATTTTTACTTTATCATCTCCTTTATAAGAAGCATGCAGTGTATCCCAAGCCTCCTTCGCGGTCTTCGCCGTAGAGATCCGCTCAAAAATAATTTCATCTACCGCTTGATAGATGAAGAAAAGGGCCTTCCGATCCTTCTTCCGATTTTCTTTCAACTCTTGAAGAAGTCTCTGATTCAAATCTCTCTCAACTTCGGGCTCCTGAAAACCGCTCTCAACAATCTCCCACAACTCTTGAGATTGATACAACACCCGCATTTGAATACTCCATTGATTGTAGTTCTTCCCCGTGAACTTGGGCAACTGAGGTTGCAAATTGTTACTGCTTGAACTCGCTGCCATTCTCCAACCGGGCTCTGATACCAATGATGGAAGAAAAACAGAACAGAAAAAAAATGGAAGAGAAAACTCAAAAGAAACTTTTTTCTTCACTAGACGTCTTCACAGGAACAAAAAAACGAAACACAGGGCAAAACGAAACCCTTAAGTCTTTCACGGGATAATCCTAACAGAGCATGATAAAACAGTTTTTATAACTGTTCGAAAGAAAAAAAGAAAAAAATAAAAGAGAAACGACGCACTGCTTGGTTTGAAAAAACAAATCCAACAAAATTAGCTTCCTTCCACCATCTTCACCATGATTTCAGCTTGCTAGCTTTTGTGTTAAACTGGATCGTAGGAGTTACATTGGTGTGAAAGATGAGGGTGATCGATGTTTGTTTGCTTGACTTTGACCGTAATATTTTTGGTGAGCGGAAGTCTGTCTACTCTTCATCTCAGTTTGAGGGAAAATTATTATGTCTGGTGTCCGGATTCAATTCAAACGCGCCACATCATCAAAATACACCGGCGCCCAGTGTATTCGGGTGACATGACATATTTGGATCCCCAATTTAGGAAGATGATATTATAAAATGTATGATAGTAGCTTGTTCTTCTGAAGATGTAGTCAAGAATGATAGTAACAATTAAGATTTTTTTTTCTTTGCAACAGTTTGGTTGGACATTTGAAGATCTTCCTAGTGAGTAGAGTTCGAATCTCATGGATATCACGTGTACGAGCAATTATTATGTGCGGACACCGGACGGTTCTCACGTATGGTTACGCTTAGGTACCGAGTGGTAACAAGCGCGGTACCGGGCACGCGATATATTTTTGATGGCATGACACATTTTTATTGGTCTCTGGACGCCATCCGGACTCCGCATAGAATAATAAATCCACGTATATAGGGCTTGGGCGCGGACAGCGAGATTCACGAGTGGACAATGCAGGAGGGGGCGATGCAGGCCATTGCGGGCGGGCAAATGAGTAGCGGGCGGCAGCTGGTGGGCGCAAGCCAGCAGATTTTTTTTTTTTAATTTTTCCGGTGGATAATTTTCGTCAAAAATCTGCTGAAAAATTTTCCTAGTTCAGACAATCATAACAACATAACCCATTAAAGATATACTATAAGCATAACTAACTTGTTCATGTTATTGTATGTAAGGGTGTCAAAATCGGGTCACGGGTCGGGTTCGTGTCGAACCCGAATCGACCTGAAGCTAAACAGGTTGACCCGAACCCGACCCGATTATGGATACAGGTAAATATTCAGGACAGTCGGGTTCCGGTCAACCAGGAATGACCCGCTAACCCGAGTTATTTAAAAAAAAAAGAATTTTAAAAACAGCTACACAGAAAATTATAAACACAAATTTGCATAAATAAAAATTTTATTTACGAATCAAAACCAAATTGTTAGTTACAATATACAAATTATACAAAATATTAAACTATCAAATAAATTACACAAATAATTACAATTTATAAAAATTTCAAACCATAATTACAATTTACAAAATTTTCAACTCCTTGATGTCTTGACTATTGTGCCTACGGCCTGCCCTCATGGAAATAAGCTAATTTCAAAAAATATTAACAATTAAATAGATATAATTTGAAATCCATGAATTAGTTGAAAGCTTGAGTTATTAGCTCAGATTAACCCTCCAAATAATTCATCATTCAATGAAATGTGAGTCAACAATATAATTTTTTTCGGTTGCGGACTTGCGAATCTAGAAATTGCCATCAAAGGCAGCATTTTGTATTTTATACTTAGTATATATTTGATTAACCCTCCAAATGCCACCTGGTTGCAATAACGTTTTTCCCACAATTGACTTCACAATAAGTTTAGAAGGGTACTCATCATCGCTACTCAACTTTCAATCCTTTCGGAACCAACAATCAACACAGCCAACCAGCAACAACACAGCCAACTGTCAACACAGCAAAACAGAAATAACAGCAAAAGCATCTCCCTGCCAAGTGCCAACACAGCCAACCAATCTCCCTGCCAACACAGCAAACTCAGCTACCCAGCCAACCAGCCAGAGAAACCACTAAATTTATTTATGTTCTATTATTTCTATGCAGTTTCTACTATTTTTTCTGTTCAGCAAAACCTCCCAACAAACCATCATATAAAATACATCATATAAGTTTATTTCTGTGCATTTTCTACTATTTTTTCTGTTCAGCACAACATCCATGGGCTTCTTGAAGCACCCAGTAACAACACAGTAAACCCAGCAACCAATGTAATCCAACTAAACACATCAATAATGATCCAGGAATTATACAAACACAACACAACACTAGGCAGACAGATAGCAGAAGAAAACATGGTCCAGCTAACAGCAAAACCAAATGAAGAGACCAAACCCGACCACCACAACCACCAGATAACGAAGACAGCAACCAACCCAGCAAAATGTTTAAAGATAGTAACAACACAAAGACAACAACCAACCTAGCAACCCAGTAACAACATAAATAAGTAGCCAATCATAAAACCAGTTTTTCCTGTTTAGAGATAACAACCAACCATCAAACCAATTTCTGCTGTTTAGAGACAACACCATAAAAATAGTTCATTACATCAATTTAAAGAAAAATTAGACATCAAATAAATTCACAAAAGTTATAAACTGATGTTCATCCAACTACTGAGCTGTCACCAACATCTTCTTCATTGTTGCTCACATCTAAATTTAGGATATCATCAGTTATTGCATCAATTTCGAGGTCTTTTACTGCTGCAATAATGCATGTATTAAAAATAAATTAGCACAATGAGATCTTAAATAAAAAAAATATAAGATGAATGAATAATCACCATGCTCTCCGTATAACCAGTCCTTAGCACAAATTAGTGCCTCAACAATATCATGTTTTAATACACTTCAGTATTTATCTAAAATTCTACCGCTATTGCTGAATGCACTTTTAGATGCTACTGTTGTTATTGGAATGCATAGTACATCACGAGCCATTGCTGAAATACTAGGAAATCTATATTGATTCCATTTCCAAAACTTTAAAATGTCTAAATTAATACTGCTATCAAGCTTAGGTTCATCTAGGTAGATGTCTAACTAGGACTCTGTCACGACCCAACCCGACCAGAACGGATCCCGCTCGCATCGGGTCATGGTCAAACTCAAACTGACTGAACTGATTCCAAGATCTGGCATTGGAATTTGTTTCAGAACTTTCTTCCAAACATTTACACACAGAAATAGACACACAGACACAGAGCTACTATAAACATCAAATGCAGCTAAACAGATCATCTATCTTTTTCTTCCTCAAAAAGAGAATCATATACAAATATAGCTCATGGCTTTCAGACAGAAAGAAAAATAGAACATAAAAGCTATGATTGTACAAAAATCAAAAGTACAAAATACTTATAACAGATCATACTCTGAACTCTTATCCAAAACTTTCTTCCCTTTTCCAGAACCTGAATCACGCAGAAAACAAGGATGAGCTACAACAGCTCAGCAAGACATCAAACCTCCAATCAAAATTCTCAGAATCCACATCAAACACCTCAGACAAAAATCCGTACAGAGACCAGATCAACAGAATCGTATATCGAATCAAATCAGAACAGAATAATTTCCAGAAATCATACTTCCAGAACTTGAATAAGAATAGAAATCACAGAAATCATAATTCCAGAAATTGAATCAGAACAGAATCATACAGATCAGATCAAATCAGAACAGAACAGAATCGTAACAGAATCATACGGAAATCAGAAATTATATCAATTCAGAACATATCAAAAGTTAGAATAGATTCCATTACCCTGACAGAATCTCAACGGATTCTGGCCCCTTATACCTCCCTTCCCATACACTGACAGAATCTCTCGAATTCTGACCCCTTATGCCTCCCTTTGTGCTCATGGCACCAGAACAGATGTGCTTATAGCACCAGAACAGAACTTATCATCAGATCCGGAACAGAACTTATTTTCAGATTTCATAGCTCATTTCAGATTTCCCTGACACAGACAGGATCTCACAGGATCCTGACCCCTTATAACTCCCTTTTTATAGCACACAATCATATCATGTCATTTCAGAACAAATCCGGACAATTTCAGAAATCGTACAAAAATCCAGCGGCATAACGGTAGTATACGGGATTTACACAAAAATTCCTAATTTCACAAATTACCAAATTAGCATAGAATATTCACAACAACATTGCAAGACTTTTATTCTACTGCCCAGACAATTTCAGACTTCATCAGAAATTATAGTCAAAATAAAACACCGCCGAATCAAAACTATCCGGTCAAAATTCTCCAGAAAATAATTAAAATGTGCGCACTCGGCACCTCAGAAACATACCAAAAGTTACGAGGTAAAAACTGAACCAATCAGAAAATACGGACGAAATTCGCTAACGAAAATGAAATCCGGACAAAAAAATCGTTCAAACTTCACCGTTCTGAAAATTGAGAAAGGCGGAATGTGCCTTACCTTGCGTACACCAATTTCTTGAACTGTCTCGACGGACGAAAATGGACTGGCGTTGCCCAAAAATCCACTTTTTCTCTTTTGCCCTCGACTTTCTCTCTCCTCAGATATTTTATAAAAATCTTATGATTTTCTCTCTCTTCAAAATGAGCTGATTTCTCTTAAATCACCTTGAGATCGGCCCGTCCAATCGCACGATCGTCCAGGATGATCTGAACAAATTTCTTCGTCCTGGGACGATTTCTCAGGACGATAATTAATTTTCTTGGACGATAAAAACCCCTACTCTTTGACTTTTGCATTGCTCTGATCGTCCCAGGACGATCTCCGATTTGCCCGGACGATCCTTACAGGAAAATCTTCCTGTAGCTTCTTTACACATTCTGGAACAAAATTTTAACTGATCGTCCCGGGATGATCCACGATCGACCCTGACGATATGAGCAAAACTGATGTTACAGACTCTATGGGTGTCAACTATGAGCAGTAACTGAACAAAAAAAAAAAACAGCAGTAACTGAACAGAAATAACAATAGAAACTGCATAGAAATAACAGCATAAACTGCACAGAAATACCAGAACATAGAGCACGACCTGGCTCTTTTGGATAGAAATAACAACAAAAACTGCACAGAAATAAAAGTAGATACTGCACAAAAATAATAGTAGAAAGTGCCCAGAAATAATAGTAGTAGCTTCACAGAAATAACAGTAGAAACTGCACAGAAATAATAGTATAAACAACATAGAAATAACAACATAAACAGCACAGAAATACATGAACATAGAGCTCGACCTAACTCGTTTGCACAGAAATAACAACAGAAATTGCACAGAAATACCAGAACATAGAGCTCGACATGACTCGATTGCATAGAAATAATAGCAGTAAGTGAACAGAAGTGCATAACTGCAGTAAACTAGCAGAAAAATTAGCCGGAACTGACAAAAAAAAAACCAGAAAATCGAGCTCGACTTGGCTCGTTTGCACCAGAATATCGGAAAAACCCTAACCCCTAAAAACCAAAAAATTGAGCCGAAACTTCGCAACACAGCAAGAGAAATCTCTCCTATGCTCATAATCTCATATATCATGCTTCTAAAAGGAGAAGAAAGGGAAAAGGATGAGAGATACAAACAGCTAGAGAAGTAAGTATTCCTATTGAGCCAAAGTAGATGTGCACGATGAACACCACGAAACCACGGACCAAGAATATGCCAGAGAAGGAGAAAAGAGGAAACCAGAGACAGATCAAGGAGATCTGTAGAGACAGATCTAGGAGATCTGTTGAGAAGAAATGGAACTTCGGAAACCCTAAACGAAACAACAAAGAAGAGGAGAGCTACGGCGCGTGAAATGAAAATAGATGGCGTAAAACCCTAACACGACGTAAGTAATCCGCATTCCGCACGTGCTCCGCGTGAAATAAATTCATGTGTCAAACGGGTCGTGTCCAACCCGAAAATTCTAGGTCGTGTTCAAGTCGGGTTTTCGGGTCGTGTCAATTATTGACAGCCCTAATTGTAAGAATGGGCTACATGATTACGTGAGATTTATGCATAAATCTACTACTTATTTGTGATGGGCACGGATTTGGTCAACGAAGGATTTGAGCTTGTCCGATACATGTTGAGCGAGATTGGGTGATTTAGAGTGCATATTTTGAAGATCATGAAAACAACATAAAGTTTAATATGTCTAAATTTGTTGGATTATCCCTATATATATATATATATATATATATATATATATATATATATATATATATATATATATATATATATATATATATATATATATATATATATATATATATATATATATATATATATATAGGCAACCCCTAAAGAGCTGATAATTTTTTTCAAAAAAAACTATATCTCAAGTGTTTATTTAAAATGTACATTTAAACTTGGAATGTATTTTATTGCATGCATGCATTCAAAATGCTTATATTTGAGAATATAAACTAAAATAAACATAATATATTTTGATTCTTTTTTCTTTATTTGCATATAATAGTATCTTTCTCTATCTTATATATACATTGGCGGAATTATGATTTTTTATGTGGGGCACAAATTGTGAATATTAAAAAAATTCTCAACCTTTTTCATTCAGGCTTGGGACAAACATCAACGTTTAAAAAAAAAAAAGTTAGACTTATTATATAATAGGATAACTTTTATAATTAAAAAAACTTACAATGAAAAGCATGTGAAATTCATATTTTCTTGCATTACACCTACAGTTTCTCCCTTCGAGTCTTCATATTCTGAAACCGTTGTACAATCCTTTCATTATCAATTAGGTGATCAAGAAATCATTTGTTCAAGAGTCTCCTATACAAATGCGCAAACGATTCTTTATAATTTTCATAGCGGACAATGCTCGTTCAACTGTTGTTGTAGCAATAGGAAATATCATAGTATGTTTTATAAGTAAGAATAAAAAAGGGTAAATATATTTTTTCTTAGTCTCACATGATTTATCATGACCATGGAAAGCAAAGCTTTGATGCAACAAAAAAATAGACAATCAATACTAGCAGGTAAATGAGTTCTATATTCTCTCTGATTTTCATTAGACAATTTTATGATAGCAAATTTGATGTCTTGCTTTTGAATCATCAAATCTTCACATTTTTTATGAAATTTATTAACTTGTCCAACATGGATTTGGAATAATATGTACTTTTTTTTTTCAATTTAGAAATCTCTTTGTGTTAAATCTATTACCACTTACTTGCTCTCCTACTTGTCTATAAAGATAACAAAATTAGCAATAAGCTGCATCTTTGACGGGACTGTACTCTAACCATACTTTATAAATATTAAATAATACATGATTAAATCTACGTGATTTATTTTCAGTTTTTATCTACGGGTATTCATGATCTTGAGGCTGATAGGTCCACTTATTAAGTATGTTCTTTTCGTTATATCCCTATCATTTGGATGATATAATCAGAAATTTTTTTTCATAGTCCCAAGTCAACTTGTAAATCGTCAAATTTTTCCAGAGGAAGATATTTGATTTGTGTATTAGTATCATCACAATTTACATATTGGTCAACTATATCAGCCTTTCTTTTGAATATATATAATTAAATTTGCAAAATTCAGAGTCACACTCATAAAAAAGTGTATATCAATTCAATTGTAAAAAATAATAATAAAACACTAAAAACTAAAATAAAATAAGATGCATATATTTTCCCTTAGTTAACTACTTCAATGCCCCTTCAACGTTTTGACATTGAAGGTTGTCCCATTCCTTTGCATGCAAGAAACGTGAACAGCTAAATCTATGTAGGGATCAAATATCACGTGTTGCATTTATGGCTTATATGAGCTTATCCTTAGCTCCAAATATAATATAAGAGTAAATTACCGATCTTATTTTTGCACCACAAAATGGAAATTTATTTAATGAAAATTTCATCATAATTTAGGAGCATTTTATGAGACATTTTGATTTCAAAAATTAAAATGAAAAATGAGAGCTATATGTTGCAATTCATTTCAGGTTCCATTTAGGGAGAAATTATTTTGTGTGGACATGAAACGGTCTGGAGATCAACCAGAACGCGCTACATCACCAGGTACACAACGATACTGAGCACTGGTGTCAAGAAAAAAATGACGTGGCGTGTTCTGGTTCGTCTCCAAACGTCACCCAGTGATGTACGTCTTAATAAAATAATTTTTCTAATTTAGGAAAACTACATCATTTTATAAAGTTGATTGTGAATTTGATGTGAAGAAAATAACTTTGTTATTATGGTTGCAAAAAACAACTTTCCATCACAAAAAATGTAAGAAAGTAGCAGCCAAGCAAAATTGTGGCTACTGCTTGAAATAGAAAGCAGCCAGAAAGCTGCCCCAAACAAACCCTTAGTCTGTTAGTTGAGTGCTTAAGCTTCTCATTAGATTCTATAATTTTTAGAGAGAGAGAGAGAGAGAGAGAGAGAGCTATGTAAATATTTATAGTCATAGATCATATTCTCTGTGCGAGTGATGAGTATATAGTTATGTATGCATTATATATATACAGCTACATAATTGTGCATTCAGTTTATAACATTCTATTTTTTGGAGCGCATATTATGTACTATCTAAGTACTAAAAATAATTTTCATTACATATACGTAACTGCCTATTTTGATACCTACTCAACACTAGAAACTTTGATACACTATATATCATGGAGCATTTAGACTCCCAGCGAATATGCAACGATTTTCAAATCCCTGTAGGCTATTTTTGCGGGGGTTAATACCGCCATGCACGAAAGCCTATTCTAAGTGCTGCGAAGCCTTTTTTTTATGTAGTGAACACAGAGTTGGGGATATCCTAACTTCATTAGGACTAATTTGACATTATTTTATAGGATGTTAAAGACATTAATATAGTTTTATTGAACTAGTTTGGAAGTAATTCTAAATAATAATAATAATAATAGTATTATTGTTATGGATTTATATTAAGATTGGCATTTTCAGACTCCATCACCCTAAAAATTTAATGCAAAACTCCATTGTCTTCTGAAAATAATAAATGCATCATGAACAAGACCACAACCTCCTCTTTAAATTATGTACTTTTAGTGGCTTCTTGAGTTATGTTAGCTTATAGAAGCCTCACTGGAAACCATTAATAAGCTCACTTCCAAACTTGTCGTTGTTAACTGCTCTCCATTATAATAATGCTATGGGTGGCAATTAATACTTCTCATTGGTGTGAGTGGAAGGCAGGTCTGCGGGGATCAAATATAAAGAATCATTCAATTTTATCTATGTGAACAATAAAAGTATAGTGATGAACAAAAACTGTGATTTTACTGTTCACAGAGACAAAACCGAACAATTATCTATGTCCAGCCACAGCACGTAATAATCTCTGTAATTTGCAAGCCTATTTGCCTTGTTATATCACCCTATTATTATTATTATTATTATTTGTAAAATTCATCACATATGAATTAAATTTGTAGCATATGATTACTAATCATAAAATAATGATGTAGTTTCTCAAATTTAATTAATGTGAAATAAAACAAATAATTGAAAAAAATCAAATATATCACAAAAAAATGGAATTTTTTTTAATATACCCGACCGGCCGACCCGATTCGGGTATATTTTATTAATTTTTTTATTTAATTCAATTTATTTAAATCTAAATCAAATTAAGATAAGATTTACTTCAATTAATTTAAAATAAATCAAGATTAATTTAATTTGAGCAATAATGTTTATAATTTTTTGAAATATCATTTACTTATTTCATAAAAATTCATTAAAATCCTCCTAAATTAATTAAAAACGGGTCAAACTGGGTTTATTTCGGGTTTCCAGGTCAACCCGAACCCGACCCGGTTTTACAGGCGAAATCCCTAACCCGAACCCGAAATTTTCGGGTCGTGATCGTATCGGGTTTTCAGGTCGGGTCAAATATTGACACCCCTAATCACCGTCATCATCATCATCATTTTAAGATTTGTTTCAAATAGTTTTTGTCCCCCTCTTTTTTGCTACTTTCAAGAAAATAACTTTTAATATAAGAACTTGAATTAAAAAACTACTTTAGAAGATAGTAAGAAAGCTATAACAAACTAGCCTCATCTAAAACATATCATAATAAACACAAAATAAAAAGAAAAAAAATCAGTATGCAACCAAACCCCTTTGAGCATTTATAAGCCCTATTTATTATCCAAATTATAAAATCTCTTATTGAAATTCTTTGCCCACTTTTTAATTTTGCCTCTTTTACTTTCTATTCGCACAGAGAATGATCAGCGTGCATCTCATCAGTAAATTAATCCTTCAGAACAAAAATCCATTTTTTTTCTGTTCCTCCACCGTTATCTATATATATTTATATATTTTTAAATAAATAATATAAATAATAAAATTTAAATTAAATTCTAAAATTTGACAATAATTTTAAAAAATTACATTAACTGCCACCCATTTTCTACCGTTATCATTCATTCCATCATTCTACAAGAGGCAGAGCCCCGTGTGGCTCATCACTTGTAATAACTCAGCAAGAAAGCTACCACGTGAATATAAATAATTATTTATTTATTTATTAAAAGAAAGTTGTAATTAAAATTTAATTTAGTTATATTTATTCAGACAATTAGAGAATAATTTTCTTGAATTAATTAATTAAAACTCTTCTGCGAAGTAATGGTACTTAATTATTGAAATCAAGTTTTGAATAAATCACTAATTATTTTTAGAACTAATCTAAGGCTTCGATTGCGACAGCTTTTTTATTTCTTTGTAAAGCAATTTTTTAATGCAAAAAATTATTAAAAAAAAAACAAACAAACAAAAAACTTTTTCTATAAAGCTGCTTTAGAAAGCAGTGAGAAAGCTATCACAAATGAAACCTAAGACTTCATTTGGGATAACTTTTTGATTGCTTTCTAAAACAACTTTTTTGTACAAAAATTCTAATTTCAAGAATTTTTTTAACTAAAACATTGTTTTAGAAAGCATTAAGAAAGCTATCCCAAACAAACCCTAAGTCTCCAAAGTTGAAGGAGTTGGCTGACTCTTTTATGTATCTAAATTAGAGATAGACTGTATGCGATGTATCTCTAATTTGTATCACAGTAAGAAAGTCAGATATGGGTGCTCGCATGACAGGGACGTCGATCCTAGAAACAAAATTAGGTTTTAAAGCATTTTGACTTAGTCCTGGTTTGTTTCTTCGTAATTTCTCCGTCTGCGGTTCGAATCGGCGAAAAAAGGATTGTTTTGTTGTTTGATAACATCGCTTCTTCAAAATAAAGTCCGATGAACTCCCGTATTTCTGCCGATTTCAGAAGAAATTTTTTTCTCTATTTGCAGTTCTGAAAGCTCCGTTAAAAACGAGAAAATAGAGTCGGGGAATCAAACAAGACCTTAGTCATTCGATATATATATATATATATATTTTTCGTACTTCTAATTAAACACATAGATGACGTGTTTGATACATATCAGAGATACACCACATACGTGATGTGCCTTAAACGTGTCGAACAACGTGTATTGAACATTTTCTTCTATTATAATCTTTTCCATTTGAGAAGGATTTGACAAAAATGTCCAATATCTTTGCTTCAATTATTTGAAAACCCTAACTAATGTCCTCACTTTGAATTAGTACAACTCTTTAAAGCATACATGTGAGGAGCACTGTTGCCTTTCACAGTGGAGGGAACATGAGAGACTATGGAAGGGCAATTTTCTTATCATTATTTGTTTATAAGCATTCATGAGACATGTTATTCAAGAAAATTGATTAAACAAGAATAAAGTCACCATAAATTCAATATAGACCTTTTGTGGTAAAACTAATAAATTAAAGGGTTACCAATGTTTATTATGAGAAAGAAATTAAGAATTGATTTGTCCTTTATGAAATCATAAATATCTTTAGAATGTTCTTGATATGTCCATTTGGATTAGGGGTTTAAGTGAGATGAGCCGGTTCATGATCTGGGTTGAACTTAATTGGCTTATGAATGAACTCATGAGGTGAGCTAATCGAGCAACGAGTTCAAGCTCCAACTCAGCCTGGCTCGGCTCGTAAGCTTGACGAGTCTCTCCTTTAAATTAAAATGTATTTCAAAATTAATTTTAGAATAATATAATAATATATATACTAAATATTTTTAATAAATTTTCAAGTCAAATTCGAGCCTTTCAAATGAGCTGTAATTAAGTCAAGCTTGAGCATGAAAATTTTCATGAACGAGCCAAGTTCGAGCTTAGTAAATGGCTCAAGTCAAGCTCAAGCTCGAGTTTAAACTTTTTAAAAGTTAAACAAACTTATTTAATTAGGTAGATACTTGACTAGACTTGACTCGTATTGGGATCATATATATTTGTGTTCAATACATATAAAGATTTCTTTAAATAAAGAGAATATTTTTAATTGGACTTTATAGTACTTTTAAAACAATAAAGCAATTGATTGGAATTTATGTTGTATAGTTTTAATCTTTTATAAATGGTATTTGTTATATTGGTCTTTCATTTAATTTGAATGATTCTTATTAAAGCTTCATTTGGAATAGCTTTCTTACTGCTTTATGAAACAATTTCTCAATACAAAACTTTTTTGAATTTTAAATTTTTGTGCTAAAAGCTGCTTAGTAAAGCAATAAGAAAGTTGTGTCCCAAACAAAACCTAAATAATCAAAATTATTGAGCTTTTTAGTTCATTTTATATTGGTTGTTCATGGAGAAGATTGACATCGAACAGTAAGTGCAATTTTGCACGAGAAAAAATATTTATACTAGAGTGAAGTCGAAGTCTTTGCAAACATATAAAAATTACAAACATATATTAATTTGTTTACTATTTTAACAAAATAAAATTCAAAATAATGTGATAATTGAAAAAAAAATTACAAAATATTTTAAATTTAAGCAAAAAAAAAAAAAAAAAGGAAAAAGAAGTTCTATAAATTAGATTTTAATTTTTAAATGAGAAAAAAATTGTTTAATACCCTTATCAAATTTGATAAAAATGAGCTTTAGAAATGGACATATATCATTTCTATTATATTTTAAAATATGACATTATATTCTTTTATTTACATAATTTAATAATAATAATAATAATAATATATGAAATTATAATTTAAAATTAATTTATTAAAACATTTATATGTAAAATATATTAGATTTCAAATTCAAACCATTTATTTATCATTTATTCCTCATTATTTAAAAAAAATTACAACATAATCACACACTAAATACATAGTAATATTTATTTTATGGGGATTTATATAAATGCCACAAAATTTTTATAAATTTACATACGCAATATATATTTTTTATTTCAAATAAACTAAACTTTGTAATTTTTATCAGATATTTAAATATCATACAAACAAATATAAAAAATATATATATATATTAGATATATAAATATATAAAAACATTATATTATATATTATCCCTTTTCTTTTTAAAATAGATGAGTGATAAATCATAAAAACCCAAAATTTCCCAAAAAAAGATAAATCATAAAAATATATATTTTTTAAATTTTTTTTAACTAATTGGTTTTATAACAAAAGTGAAAATAATAATAATAATCATATAGATGTATAGGGTGATAATAGGCATAAATAATTGAGAAGATATGAAAGCCTACTCTTAGCTGTGGAGAAAGAACAAAGGGGAAAAGGGCCCAAAATTAAATAAGGAGTTGGGAACAGGCTTACAACTTTAGAATGGAAGGAATGGGCAGACAAGCTTGTCAGGGCATGTGGTCAAGTTGGTGGCTTGGCTTCCTAATTAATTGCACGCGGAACCACCGATTCATCCAAGTCAACCAAATTGGTAAACTTTGTTCATTATTAGAAAAAAATTATTACTACGGAGTCCCGACGTATCTGAAGGTCAATTCTGATGCATCATGCAAGTTATTCAATACATAGTATATTGGGTGACGTGGTGTGCCCATATTTACCTACGGACACGTAAGGACTCAACACATAATAATTTCTCCATCATTAGGGGATATGATGAAACTGAGCTCAAATTTAGCATTCTGGTCGCAACGGACGTAGGATAGAAGCAAATTGAGATGGAGCCAGCATTCGGTGAGATATGGGTTGGCAAATAGTGGGAGGTTGGGAGTGATAGCAATTGCAGAAGGTGATGAGGGAAACAAGATCTCGTTGAGAAAGGGATCGATGGACCGACCGACACTAATAGACAGACGAAAAAGGTTCACATGACCAACAGAGAAAGGCAACTGTGTATGGAAGGCACAATGATGAGATTGTAATAGTATGTGCTTTTTTTTTTTTTTACTTTATTTAAAGTAAAAATTAGGTGTTAAATATGTAAGTTTTGATCATTTGAGTACTATGCATGTAAATGCCCTTTTTTATTGAAGTCTCCTACTGCCAACTACCACGATAGTGATAAGTTTGGCTTCACAAATACACATTAAATATTCATCTTCTTAGTTCTTATATTTGTCCATATTAAAGAGATACAAAATAAGCATAAGGAGACAGAGGTTTCGTTTGGATGCTTTTTTTTTTTTACTTCTTCTTTAAGTAACTTTTTAGTGCAAAATTTTTAATTTTTGTATTAAAAAACTGCTTTAAGAAACAATACAAAATTATCCAAAAAAAACTCTTCCAATTAAGTTAATGTATCAAAGAAAATGAGACAATATTACCGTTTAGACGGAGGTTAAATCCATTTAATGCAAGGGATGAATCCACTACCAACATCAACCACCCCTTCTCTCTCTCTCTCTCTCTCTCTCTCTCTCTCTCTCTATATATATATATATATATATATATATATATATATATATATATATATATATATATATATATAGGAGTGTCAATTTCGGGTCACGGGTCGGCTTCGGGTCGAACCCGAAACTGACCCGGCACTACTCAGGTCAACCCGAACCTGACCCGTTTTTGAAAACGGGTCAATTTTTCTGACCCCAACCCGACACGACCCGAATGACACGTTTTCAACAAAAAAATTCCTAGTTTTCGGGTCAAAACGAGTCTATCTCCTCTTTTTCGGATAAAAAACGAGTCTATCTCATCTTTTTCAGGTCAAAAACGGATCAAAGTCGGGTCAATCTTGGGTTGACGGGTCAAAATCAGGTTTTCAGTTCAAAATCGGGTCAAATGGTTAATCCGAATCCGACCCGATTTTTGAAACGAGTCGAAATGTTGAACCCGAACCCGACCCATTGGGTTCGGGTTGACCCTAACATGAAATTTTCGGGTCGGATTCGAGTCGGATTTTCAGGTCGTGTCAAATATTGACACTCATATATATATATATATATATATATATATATATATATATATATATATATATATATATATATATATATATATATATATATAAGTTGTAGAAAATCTTATTAAGATGTGTGAATATTCCATCTCATTTTTACTTGGTAAACAATAAATATATAAAAAAAAAAGTAGTATAATAAATTCAGTGCAAAAAATCAGGCTTTTGATTGGCCCGTGTAATATACCGGACCGGCTTACTACACAGGTCATATGGGTTGGGTTCAATTCAACATATTTTATGTCGTGTCAGATTTTGACCCGACATACAACAGATTAGATTTGGGCCAACTAATTTTGGGTTAGGTCAAATATGAATTAGACCTGAATCCATATATATGGCGAGTAGTTTTTTTTAAGCGAGCTGCATTGATGACTTTGATCAATTTAGCCTAGTCATCTTTGTGGCTATTTGATTTGTCCAAAATATATATATATAGAATAAAATAAAATACACTGCAAAAAATAATACAAAGTAGTATTTAAAATATTTAGAGTTTTTTTTTTATAAGAGTAACATAAATGCAGATGATTCCTTTTTTGCATGAAGTAAAATAAAATGCAGCGTAAAGCCTAACGTGGTGATGGCTAGCGAGCTATGACGTGATGAGTGATAACCTTCGATGATGGCGGTGGGGGTAGTTGGCGGGCAAAGATGGGGTGGTTGATGGTGGCAGGAAACAAAAGATGGCGGTGCACAACGGCGATGACAATAATGGAGCAGGCATGTGGTGAAAAAGAAATTATGTACAAAATTTAGGCTTCGTTTGTCTAGCTTTTTAATTGTTCTATGAAGCTGCTTTTTAATATAAAACTTTAAATTCAAAGAAATTTTGTACTAATAAATGTCTTCATAAAGCAGTAAGAAAGCTGTCACAAACGAAGCCTTAAGTTTGTTTTGAGATAATTTTTTTACTGCTTTCTACAAAAGCTTTTTAGCTATAAATTTTTATACTAGCAAGCTGGTTTAAAAAGCAGTAAGAAAGTTATCTCAAACAAAGCCTTTATGAAGGGCATTTTGGACTTTTCATATATTATAATTCATTTATCTAATTAATGATAGTGAATTAGGCTTCGTTTGGGATGACTTTTCTACTGCTTCTTAAAGCAGTTTTTTAATACAAAATTTTTAATTTTTGTACTAGAAAGCTGCTTCATGAAGCTGTAATAAAGCCATCCCAAATGAAACCTTAGTGATTATACTGGAATACTTGCACAACATAAAAAGCTTTCTCAACATAAAAAGGTAAGAGAAATCATCTCGGCCTATCGCGAGAGAATATGGTGGAAGACGCATCAGCTCGTTTTTCAGTGTGGCTCATCCTTGAGCTCAACTTGCGTTCAATTTTGTCTCGTGAGTCGAGCTCGACTCGACTCATTTACATCCCCTTGTCTTAGCTGCCACATTTTTTGTATTTCCACTTTTGCTTCATTTTGCTGTAGAAAAATCAGCAAATTTCAAAGCTCTATTTCCCTTCTTATTATTAAGAAAGCTATTTTCGAATATTATTTATTCGTGAATTAGAATTTCTCTACAAGTAGAAACTACGTAATTGCTTACGTTCTATAAGCTCCTCTTTCTTCTACTGTTATCAAAGCTTTGAAGTCATTGCATGAAGAAAACTTTCTTCGGCATATCCGCGTATTAATCTTTAATTTTATTTTGATCCTATTCTATTAGTTGGATGTGTAAGAGAAGGCGCAAGAAAGGGAATCGAAAGTAACAAGTAGAATCTAAAAAGAGTATTGTATTTTATATGTATATGTCTTAGAGAAGATACAGGTTATATATATAAGAACTGAGATAGCTGCAGACGTAAGTCACGGATGTGGGACAAACCAACTTATGTTACGTCCTTACATTCCCCCTCAAATTGATCATTCTTTGGTCAAATGGTCAATTTAGAGAGAAGATAATCAAAGTGTGAAATGGAGAATGGTTTGGTGAGAATGTCTGTGACTTGTTCTTGAGAGGCGATGTGTTGTATGCGAATGTTGCCGGTGAGAAGATGTTGACGGATGAATTGGAAGTCGATCTCGATATGCTTGGTCCGGGCGTGAAAGACCGGATTCTTGGCGATAGCAATGGCGGATATGTTATCACAATGAAGGATGGTCGGTTCATTTTGCTGAAGGAGGAGTTCAGCTGCAAGTCGTCGGAGCCAAAGAACGTCCGATGTAGCGGCCGAGAGGGCTCGGTATTCCGCCTCCGTAGAGGATTTGGCAACCGTGACTTGTTTCTTGACCGACCAGGTGAGAAGATTTGGTCCCATAAAAGTGCAAAAGCCAGAGATCGATTTACGATCAGTGTGATCGAAAGCCCAGTCTGCGTCAGTGAAGGACTGAAGAGTAGTATCGCCGGGCTTGATCGGAAGTCCGTAGGTGGTAGTGCCTTTCACATAGCGTAGGATCCGTTTGAGATTTTGGAAGTCGTGATCGGTAGGATGTTGCATGTGTTGGCAGGCTTGGTTTGTTGCAAAGGCGATGTCCGGCCGTGTTATGGTGAGATACTGGAGGGAGCCTGCAAGTCTTCGGTAGAGATACACATCGTGAAATGGTGGATTGTTGAGAAGCGGAGATTTGGACGTTGGAGTAATAGGTGTTGGAGCGGACTTGCAGTTGGAGAGCCCGGCGTCTTCTATGAGTTTCTGGGCATAGTGACTTTGGTTGAGGAAGAAGCCTGCAGTGGTTCTGTTCACTTGAATTCCTAAAAAGCGCGAGATTTGTCCAAGTTGTTTTAAGGCGAATTGGGCGTGAAGTTCGCGGAGAAGCTGCTGGATTTGGGAAGGATCATTACCTGTTATAAGAATGACATCTACATAAATGAGTAGGAAGATGTGAATATTTGATTTATTGTAAATTAAAAGGGAAGGATCGGAACGACTAAACCCGAAGCAGCGAGTCTGGAGAAAGTTGGTGAATTTTTGAAACCATTGTCTGGGGGCCTGTTTGAGACCGTATAAAGATTTGTTGAGTTTACAAACCGCGTTGGGGTGGTGAGGATCTTCGAAACCAGGTGGCTGTCGCATGTAAATGTCCTTCGATAGTTCTACGTGTAGGAACGCATTGGAGACATCAAGTTGAAGTATTGTCCAGTTGCGATTGACGGCAAGTATTAAGACCATGCGTATAGTTACCATTTTAGCCACAGGGCTAAAAGTTTCATTGTAATGTTCGCCAAAGTTTTGTGCATAACCGAGAGCTACAAGGCGAGCTTTGTAGCGGTCTACTTGCCCGGATGGTAGTGTTTTGGTTTTGTATGTCCACTTGTAGCCGATGATTTGTTTGTTAGGAGGTGCTGGTACAAGGGTCCAAGTGTGTTGTCGGAGGAGAGCTTGATATTCGGTGTCCATCACGTCTTTCCAGTGAGAATATTGAGAGGCTTGTTTGTATGTGGTGGGGGTGACATGAGGATCTGCAACACCAAGAAGTGAAATAATTTGTTTATGTTTAGATATACCTGATTTGGATCTCGTCTGCATTGGGTGAGAATTCGGTTGAGGTGCAGAAGGTAACGGTAGTTCGGGAGTTAGCTGTGGTAGCTGCTGGGATGAAATTTCTGGGTGTCTTGTAGACGAAGTAGCATTATTGTGTTGTTGAAAGTCGTGAGGATTAGAGTTCTGGCTAGATGTGGCGGGTACGAGAAGCAGCGGTGGAATGTATTTTGTTTGTAGATCAGTGGCAGTTGTATGAGGCGTTGTCCTGTTCAGGAGAGGAAAAATGGTCTCGTAGAAAATAACATGTCGTGATATCTGAGTTTTCTTTGAGCTGAGATTGTAGCACTTGTATCCCTTGTGGTGAGGGGAGTAGCCCAAGAACACGCAGGGTTGGGAGCGAGGCGAAAACTTGGTCGAGACATAGGGTTGTAACCATGGGTAGCAGAGGCACCCGAAGGTATGAAGGTTGTCATAGACCGGTGGGGTGTTGTAGAGCTTGTGGTATGGGGTCTGAAGGGCTATTGATTTGGACGGTAGCCTATTTATTACGTAGTTGGTAGTGGAGACGGCGTGTCACGACCCGACCCGAGACGAGACGAATCCCGTTCGCACCGGGCCGCGACGGAGAAGCACTAACAAGGATCTAGCTTTGGAATTTGGTTCAGAACTGAATCTTCCAAATATTTTAAACAACACAAACAAACACAGAGCTACTAAAAACATCAAATGTAGCGGAACAAAACATCTATCATTTCTTTTCCTCAAAACAATTATCTACAAATACAGTACATGGCTTTTAGACAGAAAGAAAGACAAAACAGAAAAGCCATGACTGTACAAAAATCAAAAGGTACAAAACAATACCTATACTGATCAGACTCTTAACTAATCCTGGACTTCCTTCCCTTTCCCAGAACCTGAAAACCACCAGAAAGCAAGGGTGAGCTCAACAGCTCATAAAATAAACAAACCTCAAATCAAAATCCTCAGAATCTCAAAACCAACACATCAGACAAATCCGTACATAAATCAGAACAGAAACGAACATATATCAAATCAAACAGAACTGTACGGAAACAGAAGTCGTATCAAATCAGAAACAGAACGGATTAGACATATCAGATCAACAGAATCAGAATCGTACAGATCATATCGGCATATCGGAATAGAACAAAATCGTATCAGAATCATATCAGAATCAAATATCAGATATTTAATTAATAGCTAAATTCCCTGACACTGACTGAATCTCATAGGATCCAGGCCCCTTATGCCTCCATTTGTGCTCACGGCACCAGAACATATCAGATATGCTTATTGCACCAGAATACATAAATAGTGCTTATAGCACCTAAACAGATTTTTCCTCGGATCCGGAACAGAACAGATATCAGAATTCATATTGAGCTCATTTCAGATTTCCCATTTCACTAACTGAATCTCATAGGATTCAGGCCCCTTATAACTCCCTTTTTATAGCATATACAGATAGCACATCAAATCAGAAGAATTTCAGACAAATCAGAAATTACCCAAAAATCGGGCAGCACAACGGTAGTATACAGAATTTACACAATTTTCCTAAAAATCAAAATTTACCAAATTCGCACAGAATACAGATATCAACATTTAAGAACATTTATTCTATTGCACAGAAAATTTCCAAGTTCACAGAAAAATCCAGTCGACTAAAAACGCAGTCGAATCAAAAATACCCGGACAAAAATCTTCAGAAAATAATCAAAATGTGCACACTCGGCACGTCAACAATATACAGAAACTTACGCGGTAAAAACTGAACCAATCAAAAGATACGGATGAAAATCACGAACAAAAATCAATTCCGGACAGATAATACCGCCAAACACGACGGTTCTGAAAATTGAGAAAGGTGGAATGTGCCTTACCTCGTGCACATCAATATCCTCAACAGTCTCTTCGAACGAAAACGGCTCCGCGTCTTCCCGAAATCAACTTTTCCTTTTTCTTCTTTTTTCTCTTTTCTCGGATCCGAAATCAGATATTTTTAAAATAAATTTCTCTCTTCAAATGACTGATTTCCCTTAAATCATACACAAATCGGCCTGGCCGATCGTCTCGATCGTCCTGGACGATCAGACCAAAACAACATCCCTGGCCGATGTTCCAGGGCGATGATCCGGCCGATGCTTGTGAACAGTGCAATCGGCCTGGCCGATGTCCTCGATCGGCCTGGACGATGCCTACAGGAAATCACCTGGAACACTTCTGGGCAAATTCTGGAGCTCTTTCTCACCTGATCGTCCCAGGACGATTCCAGATCGTCCTAGACGATCCTGGAGTAGATCTTGCTATTACAATCTCCCCAACTCAGAAAAATGTCGTCCTCGACATTATCCAATCCAAACTCAGTCAAAACAAGTACGGGTACGACTGACTCATGTCAGACTTCTTCTCCCAAGTCGCTTCCCATGCAATCTGGTGCTTCCACTGGACTTTAACAATCGGAATCTGTTTATTTCTTAACTTTCGGACGTCGTACGCAAAAATCAACTCTAGCTCTTCCTTGTACGCCAGATTCTCCTGAATCTCAACCTCATCAGCAGATACCTTCTTCCCAGAGTCGGATACCCACTTCCTCAGAATGGATACGTGAAACACATTATGCACATCAGGCATCGAATCAGAAAGCAATAATCTGTAAGCAGCTTTTCCAATTCTTTCCAAAATTTCAAAAGGACCAACAAACCTTGGACTAAGCTTGCTCACCTGACCAAATCTGCTCACACCCTTCATCGGGCTGACTTTGACATATACAAAGTCACCAACTTGAAACTCTACAAATCTATGCTTCTGATTGTAATACTTCTGCTGTCAATTTTGAGCAGCTTTCAATCTCTCTCTTATCAAACTGATCTTCTGAGCAGTTTCATCAGCAAAAGTGGCCCCCAAAGCCTGTCTATCTCCGACCTCCGTCAGAGTCAAAGGAGTACGGCACTTCCTGCCTTACAGAGCCTCATACGGTGCCATACCGATACTGGACTGAAAACTGTTGTTATAGGCAAACTCAATCAGCGAAATGTGATCTTCCCAACTTCCGCCAAAGTCCAGAACACAAAGTCTCAACAGGTCTTCCAGCACCTGAATAGTCCTCTCAGACTGTCCGTCGGTCTGAGGATGAAAGGCTGTACTGAAATGCAGTTTCGTACCCAAGCCTTGCTGAATGCCTTTCCAAAGTCTGGAAGTAAAACGTCCATCTCGATCAGAAACAATCACGCGAGGCACACCATGCAATCTGACTATCTCCTTCACATACACCTGTGCCAAGCGATCAACTGAATCCGTCTGTCTAATCGGAAGAAAATGAACGGATTTCGTCAATCGATCTACAACCACCCAAATGGCGTCGTGCCCTTGTCTAGATCAAGGAAAACCCATCGTAAAATCCATCGTTACCTCCTCCCATTTCCACTCAGGGATAGGCAATGACTGCAACAGTCCACCGGGTCGCTGATGCTCTGCCTTCACCAACTGACAGGCTTCGCATCTCGACACAAACTCAACTACGTCCTTTTTCATTCCAGGCCACCAGAATAAAAGCTTCATATCAGCATACATCTTACCACTGCCTGGATGTACAGTGTAGCCTGAATGATGAGATTCGTACAGAATCTCCTGCCTCAAAGCTCCAAACACAGGTACCCACAACCTGTTCTTACAGAAAATAACACCAGAATCAGAGATTCGAAGTTCAGGAGTCTTACCAGATCCAATCTGAGCAATCAACTTCGAATAATCAGAATCTGACTTCTGGGCTTCTTGAATCCTTGGAGACAAGGAAGACTGAATACTCATCTGAGCCAAATCCAAATCACTGGAGGAAATCACCTCCAACAGCAATCGTTCCAAATTCTGAATCAGGAAGTCATCAAAAGTAAGCTGAATACCTGATAATCCAGAAGACTTCCTGCTCAAAGCATCTGCTACCACATTAGCCTTACCAGGCTGATACATAATAGTCAAATCATAGTCCTTGATCAACTCGAGCCACCTTCTCTGTCTCAGATTTAAATCCTTCTGAGTAAAAATGTACTTCAGGCTCTTATGATCAGTGAAAATCTCACATCTGACGCCATACAGGTAATGACGCCAAATCTTCAAAGCAAAAATAACTGCAGCTAACTCCAAATCATGTGTCGGGTAATTCTTCTCATGTGGTTTTAACTGTCTCGAAGCATAAGCAATTACCTGATCATGCTGCATCAGGACACAACCCAGTCCTTTCAGTGAAGCATCACTGAACACCTGAAAACCTTCCGTACCTGACGGAAGTGCTAGTACCGGAGCTGAAGTCAGATAATTCTTCAATCTCTGAAAACTCGCCTCACACTCCGAGGTCCAAACAAAAGGTACTGACTTCTGAGTCAGTCTCGTCAAAGGCGTCGAAATCTGTGAAAATCCTTTCACAAATTTCCTGTAATACCCGGCCATGCCCAAGAAACTACGTACCTCAAATACCGTAGTCGGCCTTGGCCAATCAGCAACTGCCTGAATCTTCTAGGGATCTACAGAAATTCCTTCTCCGCTAATCACATGCCCCAGAAAAGAAATACTCTTCAACCAGAATTCATACTTAGAGAACTTGGCATACAGCTGATGTCTCCTCAAAGTCTCCAACACAATCCTCAAATGTCTGGCATGATCATCCTCAGATGCAGAATATACCAGAATATCGTCGATGAAGACGATCACAAACTGATCCAAATATTCCCTGAATACTCGGTTCATCAAATCCATGAAAATAGCAGGCGCGTTGGTTACCCCAAAAGGCATAACCAAGAACTCATAGTGCCCGTACCGAGTACTGAAAGCTGTCTTCACCACATCAGCTTCCTTCACCTTCACCTGATAATATCTGGATCTCAAATCAATCTTCGAAAATACCGAAGATCCAAAAAGCTGATCAAACAAATCGTCAATCCGAGGCAAAGGATACTTGTTCTTGATCGTGACCTTGTTCAAATCTCTGTAATCAATACACATACGGAGTGTACCGTCCTTCTTCTTCACAAACAAAATAGGTGATCCCCAGGGCGAAACACTAGGACGTACAAAACCTCTGTCAACCAACTCCTGAAGTTGAACTTTCAACTCATAAAGTTCTTTCGGTGCCATCATGTACGGAGCTTTTAATATCGGAGCGGTACCCGGAAAAACATCGATAGAGAACTCCACATCTCTATCTGGAGGTAAACCAACCAACTCCTCAGGAAAAACATCAGCAAACTCCCGTACCACAGGGATCTCAGAAACAGAACCAACCTCTAGGTTCAGATCCCGCACCGAAGCCAAAAATACTGGGCATCCCTTCTTCCACATCCTGCTCACTTCCAATACAGAAACCAGACTGGAGAGAATACCTCGTAATCCCTGAAATACAACTCTCTCTCCGGCCATAAGTAAACTTACTTGCTTCTTCAGACAGTCTATCTGGGCTTCATACTAACTCAACCAATCCATTTCCAGAATCACATCATATGATGAAATCGGCAACCGAATCAAACTTGATTTCCACTTCTTGCCAGAAATCTCAATCTCACACAAACAAAACTGCCGAGCAATCAAAGGATTCCCAGCCGGTAAAATCACAGACAAAGAAACCGGAAGCAAAAATGAGTCCAAATGCAAAATCTCAAAACAGTGCTCGGACATAAAAGAATGACTCGCTCCAGAGTCAAACAAAACACGACAGGGCTGATCAAAAATGTAAATCGTACCTGTCACAACATCCGGAGCATCACGAGCCTCCTGCTGACTCAGACTGTAAACTCGTGGCTGAAATGGAACAGGAGCTGAAGCAACAGAACTTCTCTGCTCCCTCTGAACAGTAGGTGGTCTCCGTGGTCCAGAACTAGATCTGCCACCTCTGCCAGCAAATCCCTCGGGGCGTGGAGGAACAGTCCTCTGTCTTCCTGCTGAACCGATAGGTCTGACAAAGCCCTCAGATCGGAACTCAGAACGCTGATCAAATCCCATCTGTGGACACTCTGCAATCCGATGTCCTGACTGACCACATCGAAAACACAGACCAGCCATCCTGTAGCACTGACCAAAGTGTCATCGTCCACAGTTCTGGCACACAGGTGCCGAACTGACTGATCCAGAACTCGTTATACTAGTAGTAGTACCAGACGACCCTCCGCTCCTCCTGGAATCTCCAGATTCAGAACCAGAAACGAATCTCCTCTTTCCAGAGGAACCACTGCCAGAAGCCTCACCTCCAAATCTCTTTCTACTCGCAGTCCACCGCTGCTGAGTAGCCATCAGGTCGTTCTCTATCAGTCGAGCTTGCTCCACAAGCTCAGCGAAATCAGTGATCCGGAACGGTATTAGGGGCTGCCTCAAGGTATCTCGCAATCCCCTCAGAAATCTGTAACACCTCTCATCAGAAGTGCTAACCAACTGCGGAGCGTACCTGGCTAATGCAGTAAACTCAGCCTCGTACTGCATCACCGTCTTGCTCCCCTGAACAAGTCTCAGAAAAGTCTCCTGCATCTGCTGTCGTGCAGAAGGAGGAACAAACCAATCTCGGAATACCTTAGTGAACTCTTCCCAAGTAATCAAGGAGTTCAGTCTGCCCTGAAATCTGGCTGCCTGCTGGCCTTCCCACTAGTGCTCAGCCTCTCCATCTAACAGAAAAACAACCAATGGAACCTTCCTATCTGACGGACACTGCGTTCTGTCAAAGGTCTTCTCCAACCTCCTCAGCCACTCCTCAGCAGATCTGGGCTCAACAGCGCCCTCGAATCTCGGAGGTTTCAACCTCAAAAACAAATGGTTAGAATCAATGGGATACGGATCATCAGATCTGACAGTAGAAGCTCTGCTCTGAGTCTCGCTCATCATCTAAGCAACAAGCGTAGCAAACTGTGAAAGCGTGTCAGCACCGACCACTGGGGCTGTACTCCCCACTGGTGCTGCCTGACTAGAACTCTGCCCGTCTGTCATGTCTGGGTCTGGCTGATCCATACAGAAAAATCCAAAAAATCTGGAAAACTATCACAAAAACAACACAATAAAAAGCCGAACAACCAAAACTACCCCCCAGACAGACTCACTGATCACTTCCTATAGCTCTGTTTCACACAATTCCCAAATTCCAAAACCATTGCTCTGATACCAAAAAAAGCTTTGTCACGACCCGACCCGAGACGAGACGAATCCCGTTCGCACTGGGCCGCGACGGAGAAGCACTAACCAGGATCTAGCTTTGGAATTTGGTTCGGAACTGAATCTTCCAAATATTTTAAACAGCACAAACAAACACAGAGCTACTAAAAACATCAAATGCAGCGAAACAAAATATCTATCATTTCTTTTCCTCAAAACAATCATCTACAAATACAGTACATGGCTTTTAGACAGAAAGAAAGACAGAACAGAAAAGCCATGACTGTACAAAAATCAAAAGGTACAAAACAATACCTATACTGATCAGACTCTGAAATAATCCTGGACTTCCTTCCCTTTCCCAGAACCTGAAAACCACCAGAAAGCAAGGGTGAGCTCAACAGCTCAGCAAAGCAACAAACCTCCAATCAAAATCCTCAGAATCTCAAAACCAACACATCAGACAAATTCGTATATAAATCAGAACAGAAACGGACATATATCAAATCAAACAGAACTGTACAGAAACAGAAGTCGTATCAAATCAGAAACAGAACTGATTAGACATATCAGATCAACAGAATCAGAATCGTACAGATCATATCGGCATATCGGAATAGATCAAAATCGTATCAGAATCATATCGGAATCAGATATCAGATATTTAATTAATAGCTAAATTCCCTGACACTGACTGAATCTCATAGGAACTAGGCCCCTTATGCCTCCCTTTGTGCTCACGGCACCAGAACAGATCAGATGTGCTTATTGCACCAGAATACATAAATAGTGCTTATAGCACCTAAACAGATTTTTCCTCGGATCCGGAACAGAACAGATATCAGAATTCATATTGAGCTCATTTCAGATTTTCCATTTCACTAACTGAATCTCATAGGATTCAGGCCCCTTATAACTCCCTTTTTATAGCATATACAGATAGCACATCAAATCAGAAGAATTTCAGACAAATCAGAAATTACCCAAAAATCGGGCAGCACAACGGCAGTATACAGAATTTACACAATTTTCCTAAAAATCAAAATTCACCAAATTCGCACAGAATACAGATATCAACATTTCAGAACATTTATTCTATTGCACAGAAAATTTCCAAGTTCACAGAAAAATCCAGTCGACTAAAAACGCAGTCGAATCAAAAATACCCAGACAAAAATCTTCAGAAAATAATCAAAATGTGCACACTCGGAACGTCAACAATATACAGAAACTTACGCGGTAAAAACTGAACCAATCAAAAGATACGGACGAAAATCACGAACAAAAATCAATTCCGGACAGATAATACCGCCAAACACGACGGTTCTGAAAATTGAGAAAGGTGGAATGTGCCTTACCTCGTGCACAACAATATCCTCAACAGTCTCTTCGAACCAAAATGGCTCCGCATCTTCCCGAAATCAACTTTTCATTTTTCTTCTTTTTTCTCTTTTCTCGAATCCGAAATCAGATATTTTTAAAATAAATTTCTCTCTCTTCAAATGACTGATTTCCCTTAAATCATACACAGATCGGCCTGGCCGATCGTCTCGATCGTCCTGGACGATCAGACCAAAACAACATCCCTGGCTGATGCTCCAGGGCGATGATCCGGCCGATGCTTGTGAACAGTGCAATCGGCCTGGCCGATGTCCTCGATCGGCCTGGACGATGCCTACAGGAAATCACCTGGAACACTTCTGAGCAAATTCTGGAGCTCTTTCTCACCTGATCGTCCCAGGACGATTCCATATCGTCCTGGACGATCCTGGAGCAGATCTTGCTATTACACGGCGTCGGTCCAGAAGCTGTCAGGTAGACCCGAGGCGAGTAGCAGGGTGCGAGTAATGTCTAGTAAATGACGATGCTTTCGCTCAGCTAAGCCGTTCTGTTCAGGTGTATGAGGACAGGTGAGTTGGTGAGATATTCCCTGGGCTTGAAGATGTGTCTCAAATTCTTTACTTATGAATTCACCCCCGGCATCCGATCGGAAGTGTTTGGGTTTGGCATTGAATTGATTTTGTATCATGCTCATAAAGTTTTTAAAATGTGAGAACGTTTCATTCTTAGTACGCATAAAATAGATCCAACAGAAGCGAGTAAAATCATCTATGAAAACTATGTAATAACGAAAATTGTTAGAACAAGAGACCGGCGCAGGACCCCAAACGTCCGAGTGAATTAGTTCGAACGATTGAGAGGTGACTGATTTCCGGTTATTGAACACTTGCTTGTGGCTTTTAGCCATGTTACAATATTGACAATAAAAGTTAAGAGGTATATTGTGTAAATTTGAAATGCAAGAAGCAAGTTTATTGAAAATTTTATTGTTCGGGTGTCCGAGGCGAGCGTGCCAGACGGTGGAGGAGATTGTCCCGACTTCTAGAGCCTTCGGTTTGTCATCTGGTGTGATCCGAAGCTGGTAAATGCCGTTATGAAGAAGACCACGAAGAAAGGGTTGCTGAGTATGTACATCCTTAATATCGAAACCATTAGAATCGAAGGTAATAGTAACTCCATTTTCTTTGGTGAGTTTAGATACGGAAAGTAGGTTATGAGTTAATGCAGGAACATGGAGAAGGTGACAGAGACGAAGCTTACGCGGCGTATTAGGTAACGGTAGCAAACCTTGGCCGAAGTTATGTATGGGAATGGTGGATCCATTTGCTGTTGAGACAGAATCTTGACCTTGGTACACGGTTGGATGCTATATTGTTGTGCTGTCTGCGGTCATATGCGCAGTAGCACCGGAGTCGACGACCCATGTTTGGGTGTTGTCCGGTACATTTTGAGCAAGAAGTGCCCGAGAACCTGAATTGGTGTTATTGGAGGGTGTGTAGTTGAGGTTGCAGCGGTGCCAACAGTGAATGGCACTGTGGCTGAGCTTGCCACATATTTAACATGTGGGGCGAGTGCCGGAGTTAGACAAAGGCAGAGTTGATTGATCCAGAGAGAGGGAAGGTTTACCCGAGTTGTTGCGAGGTTTCTGATTCCGTTTGGCGAATTTGTTGCGATTTAGGCCGGAGTTGGTCGTGTTGTAGGCGGCGGTGGAGGAGGGCTGATCTTTCTTGAGATCTTGATTGACATGTATTTCTTCGCTGCAGAGAAGGGAGTAGAGGGCATCCAGATCTGCCGGTTGGGAGGAGGAGCGAATGTATGTCTTGATTGAATTGTAGCTGGCTGGTAGACCGTTGAGAGTGTGAAGAACGATATCCTCGGGGTCAATAGTGGAGCCGGATGCGGCAATGATGTCCACTATGTTCTTGATTTGGGACAAGTATTGCTGCATCGTGAGAGTGTTCATTTGAACGTGATGTAGCTCGTTCTTGAGCTGAATGATGCGAGAACGACTGGAAGATTGAAGTCGCCGTTCAAGAACGGTCCAGACCTCGTGCGCGGTGGAGGAGGAAATGACATAGGGGAGGATGGTGGTAGAAATGGTGGAGTATAAGGCAGAGATTAGATTACTGTCGATGAGCCGCCATTGGGCATATTCCGCGGTGGTGTGATCCGGTGGCGGGAGGGTAGTACCGGTGAGGTGATTGGCATAACCATTGGCTGAAAGGTGTTGAAAGATTTGTGATCTCCATAGCGCATAGTTGTCTGAGGTGAGGGAGTAGGACATCAAGTTCTTGATGTTGGAGATGATGAATTTGATAGTGGGGGGTAGAACAAGTTCGGTGGTAGCCGTGGGAGTCACGGTGGAGGTTGGAGGGAGAGAGGAAGATGCTTCTTGGTCTGCCATCCTGGCGCTCTGATACCATGTAAGAGAAGGCGCAAGAAAGGGAATGGAAAGTAACAAGCAAAATCTAAAAAGAGTATTGTATTTTATATGTATATGTCTTAGAGAAGATACATGTTATATATATATAAGAACTGAGATAGCTGCAGACGTAAGTCACGGATGTGGGACAAACCAACTTATGTTACGTCCTTACAGGATGACCCGTCGTAGCGGTACGTGCAGATGAGTCAAGTCGAGGTTGAGTCAGAGGTTGTTTGAACTCGACTCGTGAGTCAAATACCGAACTCGAACTAGAGTTGCGCACAAAAGTAGCTCGACTCGTCGCACTGAAACGAGCTCGTCGAGCTGCTCTATTCGAATTTTCGAGCTCCGATTTCACGCCCAAGTTTTGATCCCACATATGGCATTCGACCTTTCGTTTTGCCGCCCACAAACCCGACCACGTGCAATCCTAACATTCATTTGACGTCCGGCCTTTCATTTTCCCGCGTTCGAGGTCCGACTCCAATCGCAACATTTATCCCACAACCAAGTGTGTGGTTCTCGTCTTCAGGCATGCGATCCATCATCTGCAATCCATCGTCCACTATCATTCCGCTTTCGGCAAGCCACTAGAGAAATCGAGTTGACCGAATGTTTCTTACAAATTTTGAGAAAAATCTCACAAACAAATAATTATTTTTGTAAAAATTGAATTTCATGATTTTAAAAATTCATTTACATGTTAATTTCAATTTATTAAAATAAATAAACATTATTTTAAATTGAATTCATATTTTTATAAAACTTGTAGATTGCATTATTATTTAGATTAATAAATGCACCGGATGCTAAGATATTTACAATAAATAGACAAGCAAAAGAATTAAAAGGGAAGAACTTCAAATAGAATTTGCTAGTAAAGATATAATAAAATGACTTAACACGCAACCACTCGACATATTTTTATTTATATATTTACTACATAAATATTTATAAATTTTAACCACGAGGGCTTAAGTGCGGCATTGTTGGCCCTCTCAACGCGCGGAGAAATTATTTTGTGCGGAGTCCAAACAAAAAGAACCGTTCAAATTGTGGTTGTACACAAAGTGTGTATACAATATGTATAAAATTTGATACACACTGTGTACAAATATATACATAGTGTGCACAATCACATGTGTCCGGACGATTCTTTCCGTCCAGACTCTGCACAGAATAATTTCTACGATCTCTTGCAACTTCCCTCATCTTTTTCTTCATCGAGAGTTTCAATGCAGTAGAAGTTGTTGGTCTCGTTGATGAGAATCCCTAAGTTGACATGGTCACAACTTTCTCTTTGTATAAACATGTCGTTGTCTGGTCGATGGCCTTCAACGAATTATCATTTTGCGATCCCGCACAATTTTTTCTACCCGTTACGTGCTTGAAAAGATTTAACCGAGTGATAACATATGTAAATAGTAAAATGTTGATATTAAATATGTAAATATGAAAACTTTGAATTTTATGTATGCAAATCTACTAATTTAGTATCTTAATTCATAAGCCATTTTAAACAAAGGATATTCCTAAATAATTGCACAAAAATTGCATTTGGATTAAAATTTTCAAAATTAAAATAATTTTTTAAATTTTTTTGTAAAGATAAACTTAATCTATAATATTATTTTAATTTCATTTCAATATATTTTAATTTTGATAAACTCCAAAATTAAATGCATAATATATTATTAAAATGACTTTAAATCTCATTTCCCTTTTTGTTTTCGTTAAAAGAGAAGGGTTTGGGAGAATTGAGAAGAAAGAGAGGAGAGATAAAAAAAAAACTAGTATTTAGTGATCATAGTGTGTTTTTGCCTGTCATCCCAGTTGAGAAATTTGCTCGTCTCGAAATATGTTACTTTTTTGCCTATTTCATTTTTCAATAATTAATATTTTTGATATTTTTCATATCAAATTTATAATTCTTTTACCGAAAAATGAATATAACTTTCCCTTGGTAAAATTTTTGCTACGTACGTAACTTTTTATATGTTATAGAAATTGAAATTATGAATATTTTGAGTAAATTCTCAAATTTTTTGCAGGTTTGATATTTTTTTCTACTTAAAAATTTATTATGACATCTAAAAATAGTGTTTAAGTTCAATAAAAGCATCAAAATGATATTTTATACAATCCCTGATAATTTGATTATTTTTTTTAATTGTGAATCTTTGCTCAATAGTATTTCTGTTGTCTATTAGGACATTTTGACAATTTTTGAAAATTTAGTCCAGTTATGATTTAATTAATGAGATTATTTGAAAAAATATGAAAGAAATATGATGTGATGTGATTTAATGCCGGCAATCCATGTGAGATTCTTTTATTGAAGTGTTGTGATGCAAGCACGTAATTGAGCATGGAATTCTGTTGATGAAGTGTTGTGATGCCTACGCCTGTGGGTGATCGAGGTGGAATTCTGTTATGCCAGTGCCAATGGGTGCTGAGATGGGATTTTGGTAACAAAGATATTTGAAAATTTGGGTTTAAGAGCTACTATGATAATCATTATGAAATGTTTGTTTATAATTTAGTTAATTTCAGTATTTTTTTAATTGTATTCAATTTAAATATATATTTCAGTTTAGTTATCAATTTTTTTTTTTAATTTTAGTTATTGATTTCTATTTTTTACTATGATGGCCTATTGAGCTGTGTTAGCTCATCCCTATTTTTGCTTTTGTTTTCAAAGCAAGGAAAGGATAAGAAGCAAGCTGAATGGTTTGGATAATAGTCCTGATATGTGATGTTAGTATATATATATATATATATATATATATATATATATTTTGCATGTTTGACTTTTATCTTGTTATTTCCTCTGTTATCAAGTGTTGTTGTAGATATATTTCAGATTAAATATGTTTTAAATGATATATTAAAAATCATGTTGAGTTTCAGTAGTCTTCCGCTTTATATTGAATTGAATATATAGTCGCTTTGTTTAGTACATAAATTGAAAGTTTTGTTTTAGTACTTCTCCAATTAAATCTTAGGGTCAACTCTGCCACAATCTGACATCGTATAACATTTGTAATATCATGTCATATCGGGTTAGGTTATGACACAAAGCTTCGAACCCAAGACCTTTTGGTTGAAAGTCAACCAACAGATCAAAATGAGTTACTTGTTATCACTATAATTCATTTAGAATTTATCGTTAGTTTAATTGATAAATGATTAACTATGCCTATAAATATCTTTAATAAATGTGATTGATTAATAGAAAACATGCATATTGTCCCTTTCTTCTATTAATTGCTTACAATGTTTGATTTCCTTATATTTATTGAGCTTTATGCTCATTCCCATCATTGGTAGGTAAGTAGATAAAAAGGAAAAACATATTGATGACACTCATATTCTTTGACATAGCCTTGCACTATAATGACATCTAAATCATAATTAGCATCATATAAACACTTGTAATTATTGTTGTCAAAAAAATTATTCAATCAAAGCCATGAATAATTTTTCTATACTAATCTCAAAGCATATCTAACTATATTTAAGCCTACAATTTCCCCATAAAATTACACTAATACACTATATATATATATATATATATATATCAAACTAAAATTATAAAAAAAGATTTTATAAATAAACAATGCTAATGTGAATATGTGATCTTTATCAGAATTATGGTAATTATAAGAGAAATAATTAAAATTAAAAGTTATTTGAAAAGAAATAAAAAAAATAAAAATAAAAATATTAATATTTTCATATTTTAATTCATCTTATTATTAAGAATATTTTATTCTATCATTACAAGTTATATGAGAACATGATGATATGTTTTATCAAAATGATATTTATACATTCAGCCCAAAAAAATACTTTATTTACATATTTTAATCTCAGTTTTTTTTTGTAATAATCTATATAAAAAATATATATTCGGTGTGGTGTCTCGCGGCATCATCTAATGAACCAGAAATCCTTAATCTATGTCTCCAGGAACCCCGTCATCCGCAGAACGAAATTGCGAACATTACGCAGGTCGCGGCCCTTGAGCGTGCGTCCGGGACCGGAGCACAGCGAGAACGCCGCCGACGAAGACGGTTCACTCCACCTCCGGGCCACCAGAACGTGCGGAGGAACCATCTCTTCCGACTCCGACTCCGAATCGGAATCGGAATCTGAAACCGGCGGCCTCCAGCCCATTGGCCTCGGTATGCTCACCGGCGCCGCCGCTTCTCGCCTCTGGAAGTCTCTCGTGTCGCCTTCAGCCTCATCTGAATACCATTCGATGGTGATCGGACGTTCCTCGTTCTCCGGCCAAATCACCTGAAACTCCATTAGCTCCTCCATGGTTTTTTTCTCTCTGTTATTGTCCGGAGATCGGAGGGATTGGAATATATATATAATATAGAGAGAGAAAGAAATATAGAGAGAGAAGGAAAGAGTACGAGAATATAGCGTGCTGAATATGCTTTCTTGTAAGCGGTTTAAGACAAGAAAATCTTGCACGTTTGTCCAGTTCTTTTTGTAGTTACATACCTTTAAAATTTTTATTTACACGAATGCCTTCCTAGACATTTGCAACCACAACTTTGTTTTATTTAGGGGTGTCAATTATTGACATGACCCGATAATCCGACCCTAAAAATTTGGGTTTGGTTTGACCCATTTAAAAAATGGGTTTGGTCCGGGTTACATTTTTTGACCCGTTTACAAAATCGGGTCCGATCGGGTCAACCCGCTAATCCAAATATGTCTGATTTGACCCGAACTTTGAAAAGGCTTGGTCGTCTTTGCGGCTCTTAAAAGGCTTCACCGAATGTTTAATACAGTGCTTGTGAAACAGGGACGGTGGACAGCTCAGCTCTCATAGGCGAAGCTCCATATTTCCCTAGTTCGCGAGCACCCCGTCTCTCTAGAAGCCCATGCGAAACTCCCATCCTCTCTGTTTCTTCCTCACGCCAAGATAGGGCCGACTGACCTCTCATCTCTCTCGTCTTTCTCGTTTGGACCTCATTCCTCTTGTATTGACCCGAAGCCTGCTCGACCCAAGGAACTCCCCAGAAGAGGTGGAACGAACCTCCTTCCTCCGGCCTCTTTCTCTCAGTCTCTTTGGTTCGGTCCGCTCCTTAGACAAAAGCTGCAATCCTATATCCCATCTCCGTTTGGTTCACAAGCTCTAAGGAAGAGTCGAAGCTCCTCCGCCTTCTCTTCTCTCGTGTGACCCGAAGCCTGTTGACTTGCCTAGCCGAGGCCTTCCTCCCAATCATTCCTTCTCTTGAGCGCCTCGAGGCCTCTAACCTGCTCGACCCACTGTAGTGGAAGCCATGCCTCACTACAAAGGTAACGATATCCCTCTTGTTTTCTCCTCTAGTTAAAATTGAGAGCAAGACAAAGCAGCACTCCTCCTATTCGGTCAATAATCGAAAGATTTGCGAGTCGGGTTTGGTCAACCTGATAACTTGCACGGGTTAGGTCTGGATTGAGAAATTTGACCCGTTTGTAAAACTTGGTTGAGTTCGAGCTGACCCTTTAGGACCTGGGTTAGGCTGGATTCAACCCGAACCCAACCTGTTGACCCATTTTGACACCCCTAGTTTTATTGTAAGTACTATAAATCTAAAATAAAATAAATGAGAATGTTTTTAATATTGAGAATTGACATTTTACTTAAAAATCCTCATGATCGAGCACGAATCTTGAGGTATATCAAATTTCAAATTTTCAAAATTAAATTTGGGATCATCTAAAATTTAATTTCAGCAAACTCATAATCAAATTAAATGTCTTTGTGAGACAAACCCAACGACACCAAAATTTGTTCAATCTGAGCCCAAATGTGCTCAAATCAAAAGACTAAAGCATGTTTGAAAGGTTTAAAACATTAAGTTGATGATCAAATGATATCTAAATATGACATGCAAGTGGCTCAATGAGACGGATTCAACGAACCCATGATTACTTAAATATTGCATCACTAAGGCACTTAAATGCTTAACAAATATTTCATCATCGAGGGAATTAATATGAGCCACCTGATGGAACACTTCGAATTTGTTCTAGATCTTTTACATATTTACGAAGAATACCACTCTTAAATTCTATAGATAGATTCTCTCTTATCGCATGAAAAGGGGCTTGGACTTTTGGAGGATTAGACCCTAGGCTAGAGACTCAAGAGAGCTCTAAGGCATGAAGTGTCACGACCCGACCCGACGGGGACGGATCCCGCCCGAGCCGGATCGCGACGAGAGACTTACTTATCCAGGATCTGGCTTTGGATTAGGTTACTGAACTGATCTTCCAAATACTTAACTCAACAAACACACACAGAACAACAGAGCTACTAAAACATCGATATGCAGCGGAACAAAACATCAATCTTTTCATTTCCTCCAAATAATCATCTACAGAACAGTACATGGCTTTCAACAGAAAGAAAGACAGAACAGAAAAGCCATGACTGTACAAAAAATCAAAAAGTACAAAAGTACCTATACTGATCAGACTCTGAAATCTAGTCCTGGACTTCCTTGCCCTTCCCAGAACCTGAAAACCACCAGAAAGCAAGGGTGAGCTCAACAGCTCAGCAAAGCAACAAACCACCAATCTAAATTTTCAGAAACCAAAACCAAACTCATCAGACAGAAATCAGATCAGAAATCGGGACAGAATCAGAAATCAAAACTTATACGGACAGATATCAAATCAGAATCAGAGTCGTACAGATCATATCAGAACAGAACAAATCAACAGAGTCAGAATCAGAAATCAGAATCGTACGGATCATATCATATCATAATCATAATTTCGTACAGAACAGAACAGATACAGAAAACAGAACAGATACATATAGCTAAATGCCCTGACACTGACGGAATCTCTACGGATTCCGGCCCCTTATGCCTCCCTTCCCAGACACTGACTGAATCTCATCGGATCCAGGCCCCTTATGTCTCCCTTTGTGCTCACGGCACCAAAACAGATGTGCTTATAGCACCAGAACAGAATTCATCGGATCCAGAACAGAACAGATATCAGATTTGATCTCATTTCAGATTTCCCGTTTCACTAACTGAATCTCATAGGATTCAGGCCTCTTATAACTCCCTTTTTATAGCTTATACATATAGCATTTCAATTCAGAAGAAATCCGAACAATTCAGAAATTACCCAAAAATTGGGCAGCACAACGGCAGTATACAGAATTTACACAAAATTCCTGCAAAGAAAATTTTCCGAATTCGCACAGAACATAGATAATCATATTCCAGAACATTTATTCTACTGCACAGATAATTTCCAATTTCACAGAAAATTGTAGTCTACGAAAAACATCGCCGAATCAAAAATACCCTGACAAAAATCTTCGGAAAATAACCAAAATGTGCACACTCGGCACGTCAACAACATACAGAAACTTACGCGGTAAAAACTGAACCAATCAAAAGATACGGATGAAAAACCGTAACGAAAACGAAATCCGGACAGAAAAATACCGCCAACCACGACGGAACTGAAAATTGAGAAAGACGGAATGTGCCTTACCTCGTGCACAGCAAATTCTTCAACAGTCACTTCGATCGAAAACGGCTCCGCGTCTCCCCGAAATCAACTTTTCCAAAAGCTTCTTTTTCTCTCTCCTCAGAGCTGAAATCAGATATTTTTATTTTTAATTTTTCTCTCTCTTCAAATCGTCTGATTTCCCTTAAATCATACACATATCGGCCTGGCCGATCGTCCCGATCGTCCTGGACGATCAGACCAAACCTACATCGCCTGGCCGATACTCCAGGGCGATGATCAGGCCGATCCTTATGAACAGTGTCAATCGGCCTGGCCGATGTCTCCAATCGGCCTGGACGATGCCTACAGGAAATCACCTGGAGCAAAACTGGGCAAAATCTGGAACTCTTTTTCTACTGATCGTCCCAGGACGATCCAGATCGTCCTGGACGATCATGGAGCAGATTGTGATATTACATGAAGCATCCTTGAGCTCCACTTCAGAACCACCGCTGGTTAACCCTCACCATCAGGTCGTTTATGTTGTACCTCTACTCAACCATCACCACGAGACATCCACCTGACAATCATCATAGGGTCATCGTTTGACCTTCATTGCCCACCGACTAAGCTCTTTAGACCTTCGTTGCTGGCCGACTATGGTCCCTCTGACCACTGTCGTCCATTATTATGGTCCCTCCAACCACAATCGCTTGCCGACTACATTCCCTCTGACTCCATCGATGCAAAGGCTGTTTTCCTTCTAGGATAGTCCGGGACGAATGTTGACCTCATTTTTGTATGAGGTCACTAAGACCCTTCCAGAAGCCAGATTTAATCCTAGACCCTAGGATCCACTCTAGACCTTAGGATCTTTCCTAGAACTAGACCTTAGAGCTTATTCTAGAGCCTATGACTCCTTTAAATCCTAGATCTTAGAACTCTCCTAAATCTTAGGATCACTCCAACTTCAAATCAACCTCCACCTTTGATCAACCTCAATTTTAAATCAATTCCTATATTTAACCCACTCCAATTTCAATTTGATTCCTGCCTGTGACCAATTTGAATCTCAAACTCCATCCAATTCAAGTCCAAATTAATTTAAACTTCAAATCAAATCCAAATCCAGAAGTTTAAACTCAAATTCAAACTTTTAGGGCCCTGTCCTAAACACCCTTTTCAGAGATTATTCAAACATCTCAAAACCCAGTCAAATGGCCTCTGATTCAGGGTCTATCACTTGCAAAGTGATAAGACATGTCTCTAAAAGCTACCCTCCAATTTTGAGCTCATTCTGAGGTCTCTAACCCCAGAATTTGAATTAAAATTCAAAGGCTGTAAAACCTTCAAATATTTACAGCCTATGCCACTGAGCATAACCCTTTTGAGATCTTGACCTTGGAACCCTTATCCAAGCCTCCAATCACTTCCAGGCCTTTGAATTTAACCCATTGAGCAATAAACTGCATTTTTCAGACCCATTTTTGACCATAGTTGACCAATAGGTCAAAATTGACCAAAATACCCCTGTGGGGCTCAAATAGGGATTTCAAACCAAATGAGCTCCAAATGGGATGCAACCACCTTTGACAAATTTCAAATGTCATTTCAAATCTTTTGAACCCATTTCCAACCCTTGAGTCAACATGGTTGACCAAGTCAACTGGTTTGACCCAAGGGGCCCTTTAAGGGTCCAAACATGTGTTTTGACCCAAATGACCTCTTTAGGCCATCCAACCACTTCCATTAACCTTAAAATATCATTTCAAACCTGTTGAGCCCAAACCCAGACCCTGGGTCAACCTGGTTGACCAAGTCAACCCAGGTTGACCAAACAGGCCCTTAGGGACTCAAATAGGGATTTTGATCAATTTGACCTCCCCAGACCCAGGAACTACCCTCAATGGTCTCCAAATATCATTTCAAACTTGTTGAGCCCAAACCCAGACCCTGGGTCAACCTGGTTGACCAAGTCAACCCAGGTTGACCAAACAAGCCCTTAAGGGTTCAAATGGTGATTTTGACCAAATCAACCCCTCCAAACCCTGGGACCACATCCAATAGACTCAGATTGACATTCTGAATTTGTTGAATCCATTTCTAGCCCCTGAACCCAACTGGTTGACCAAGTCAACCAGTTTTGGCCTAGAAGCCCATTAAAGGCCCATTAAGCCTTTTTAATCCATTTGACATGCATGGCTCTTGGAACCACCCTCCAATCCACCTAATCAACTCATTTGAATTACCTAAATGAAAATTTCATAGCCCTTGATGGAGTTGACTGGTCAACCAGTCAACTCAAGGCTTAAGGGACCATTTTGTATGGTCAAACCTTTCAACCCATTGAACCTAGCTCAAGCCACACCCATCCAGCCACTTGGAGAGACTCCATGACCTGCTTGGATGCCACATCAGCCCCATTGACCAGTTGACTGGTCAACTTGGTCAAACCCAAGCTTAAACCTCTTCTAGAAGGCTTTATCACATGCTAAGCCCCTTTCCCTTGATTTAAGCTGCTTTAGGCCGACCCCTTAATGTCCTAAAGCTCACTTGGAGCTCTCCTAACCAGGCTCAGGGCCTGGTTTAGCCTTAAATGGCAATGTCCCCTCCACCCATCCCAAAGCCGCCCAATAGGATTGAGGCATGCCCAGCCTTTGGGTCAGCCTTCTGGCTGTCCCAGGGACACTTGGCAACATCCAAGGACCTGGTGAGTCAATCCCAGCCATCCGTTTGGCCTGGGGGCGTTTGAATAGGGGGAAAAGGCCTTAATGCCATACATTCTAACCCTAATCATCTCTCACTACTCAAGCCCTCTCAAGTCCTGTTCCCAGTTCGTTTTGAATCTCTAGAGCTTCCTCTACCTCCCCACTACAAAATCCAAGTGGTTGCACGTCACCGGCGGCGAGTTCTCCGGCGAACCCACCACCTAGACCGTCCCAAGCCTACAGCAGTCGATCCAGAAGTGTTCGAGCTCGGATTTTTGCTGGGGATCTTCACTTGGACAGTCTACAAGCTCATCCATCCAGAAATTTCGAAGATCTAATGGTATAACTCCCTAAAACCCTAGATCTAGTTCACATTAGTTAGATCTAAATAGCTTTATGCTTTTAGGGTTTTAGCTAAAACGAACTATTCCCCACGATTTCTGTTCATATCCTTAATCTACGTTTAAAATTTCATTGAAAATGATCGTTCCGATCGAGAGAACGAGGCAAAATACGTTCTCTAGGGCGTCACTCACGGTCTCCGGCGAGTGTACGTTTTCTGGACCGTTGATCGTTCGATCAACGGTCCAGATCGAGCCCTTCCGCGGTCTGATCCGACCGCGCATTCGATCTGTCGTTCGATCAGCCGTCCGGCTCAATCCTGGCCGTCCATTCAAAACCGCGGGACGAATTCTCTGCGGTTGGATCTTGGTCAAATCGGGTCATACGGCGGGATCTAATCCCCGCCGTTGAACGATCCAGGCGTTCGATCGAACGGTCCGCAGCGCTCGCTGACGTGGTTAAGTGAAACCGCGTCCCGCGGTTTGCAGCCGACGCGTGGATGACCGCCGCCTTCCACGTGGCATCCCGCCGTCGCCGCGTTTTGGCTGGTCGAATCAGAACGTGCCACTTGTCCCACTAACAGCCGCCGAACTTGATTAAATGAGTTTAATTTAAAATTAAACCTATTTAATTACAGAAACTTTGGAAAATTATAGTAAATTAAATACTGAACCAAAAAATGAGTATAATAGCTCATTTTGTTCAGTTTTTCACCCTCTATTTTCTAAAATTATTTTTAAATAAAAGTATTGTATATTTTAAAATTAATTTCTATAATATGTTTTTTTATTTTTATTTTATATTTAAATAAGTAAAACCCTGTTAAGTCCAAAATTTGGCTTGAATTATTTCAGACTTGTTCTTGATATCCAGTAATTTTCTCAGATTTATTTGACCTATATTTTAATAGTTATTAAGATTTAAAGTGTAAAGGTATTTTAAAATTAAAGTAATGATGAATTTAAATTAGCTTGTATTGCATTCAAACATTCATTTGAAATTTTAAATGGAGCTTTATTGTGTTTACATGAATTCAATGGGGAATGGTGGTTAATCAGTGGATAATTAATTTTATAATTATTCATTGATTAATTCTTTAATTAATTAAGATTTAACTTAATTTGCATGCTTAAGGTGCACACACCATTTAGTCTAAGGCTCTCCTAGATTTAGGTATTGAATGTGTTTATGTGGTTCATGCATGCCTTGTGTATTGAATATGAGGGTTAGTTCAAACATTGATTCAAGCCCATCAAGATTAGTGACATAATTAAGGACAATAATTAAGGACTCATGTATAGAAAACTTAGAAAAATTTCCATAATTAGGATTCACTTTCCCTTGAGTTGAAACTTTGAACATTTGAACTTAGTGACACCCTCAACCCCTAAGGAAATTTTCACTGATTTTGAGATCATTAGGTCCCCTAATTAATTTTCTAAGTCTTAAACCCTTAATTAAGCCTTTAAAACTTCTAAAAATTGTAATAAATCCAATTTAAATTCAAAAATTACATATAAACCCTCAAACTGACCAGAATTTAGTCCTTAATCTATGATAATTGAAAGCCCTTTGATTTGACAGCAATTTAAACTCTAATTTAATTTTAAGTAAAAATCAATGTTTAATTGAAATAATTAATTAATAATAAAAAAAAAATCCAAAAATCTCCCAAACACTTGGGGATCCCTCCTTAGGTTATTCCTGACCTTTGGAGGTGTTTTCAAGAGATTGGGAATTTATTTGAAGCAAAATCATAAAAGAGACCTTCTAATTAAGAAATTCCTAAAATTCATTAAAATGCCCAAACTTCCAAAATTAATAACTAATTGTAGAAAATTCCAAATCAATCAAACTCAGTGGCTAATGACTCTAATTAAAATCTAGTATTTTACAAAAATGTCAAACCCCCAAAATCTGGTCAAAGTCAAAAAGTCAACAAACTGGTCAAACCGTAGTCAAAACTAGTTCAAAACTTCAAACCTTTGTAATAAAATGTAGAAAAATCCGATTCCAACGTACTTACCTTCTAACTGATCGTAGTAAGGTCTAGTATTTTAATAAAATACAAACATTCCAGAATTTGAGCTTAATAAAAATTTCAACTTTTAACCCCTTAATTAAATCATTAAAATATTCTAAATGTTCATAAAACTCATAATCATTTTAAAACTCAGAAAATGTTAGCTTAATGTTTAAAACATTCAACAAATTTCTTAAAACACAACAACCACCCTAAAGATGAAGTTTATTGGCTGGACTACTCCGGGCTGCGGGGCTAAGTGTCCTAAGGAGGCTGGTTCCTCGAGCCTGGTGGCACAACGCCACGAATGGATTCAAAGGGGTGTTAAATCTTAAAATAGATTAATCTTTAATTATTTAACATTTTTAAAAATCCCTAATTCAATTACATTAATTTGGTTTATCGGCTGGACTACTCCGGGCTGTGGGGCTAAGTGTCCTAAGGAGGCTGGTTCCTCGAGCCTGGTGGCACAACGCCACGAATCAATTAATGGAAAACTTAAATTAATCAAGCTTTTAAAATCAGTAACTAACTTTTTTTTTTAATATTAATCCATTCTTTTTAATTTCAACCAATTTAAATAACTTAATCAACCCCGATTGCTACTGGGTAACCCAGGCCTACGAGGCTATTAGCTTAGCCCCAAGGAAGGTGAAATAAACTTCACGGCCTCGGTGTGAAACAAAGGTAGCAATCAATTAACTTCTAAAATATTTCTAATTAAAATTCTTAATTCATTAATATTTAAATTTTAATCTAAATCCCCTTTTAAGCCTTAACAAACCCAGACTTTTAGACAACTTCAATTAATAACCTACTTTAGGATCTATCCCAGCCACACGACCTTTCTCACACACTTTAGATGATGTGCTAGGACAACCAACTCTAGATCTAGGTTAGGCCGGTGTTTACTTTACTGCTGTGTGCCGGATTTTTCATAGTTTTCACTGCATGTTGTGGATGAAATTGCTTTGCTGTGTTTGCTTACTTTTTCTGTACTCTGTGGATGGATTGATGTGTTTGGCGACTAGATTACCCTTAGGTTAGGTACGATCTGGATGTTGACACAGTTTTCTGCAGGTGGCCACGCTCATGCAGGGCAATATAAAAAGGGGGCAAATAAAAAAATGCATAAATATTATAAACTCTTTGCACAGGTGCTTCAGCTGCTAAAGCCCCCAAATCATAAAAAGAGCGTGGCCAGTGTGTTTACTTTCTTTTCTGCTCATATACAATTGCTTGGGAATAACTGCTTTATATATATTAATTGTTTAGGATAACCCTGCAGGTGAGTCTAGATTTTTATTTTGATATCAATGTAATTTGTGCAAGTGTCAAGTGTTGTGAAAGTTGATTTTGAGTTGGGATACATAGATCCAAAGCTTGGATTCCAAAGAGGAAAGGATACCCCTTTGGGGAACATTCCTTTTCCATTTGGAAATCCAAATTTGGATCATACCTCTTCCTTACCCAAAGAGGAAAGAGTGGCCTTCCCCTTTGAGGGAAGTGCCCTCTTGTTCATTTGGGTAATCCACTACGAAGATTCCAAGAAGATTGAAGAAAAGGAGTCCAAAGAAGAATGAAATTGAAGATTTGAAGACTTGAAGATTGAGAGTATCCCACTCAAAATAACTTGCGTCATTACTAGGCTTAGAATCCGGGTTGTTGTCAGTGGCGCCCGGCCACTTTACTTTCTGTAATATTCTGGTTTGTAATAAGTAGGGCAACTTTGCCTATGGACATTTATTAATTAGTTAAATATTTGATGTAATGATTTGATTGCCTTTAGGATTACTTGTTTTTACTAGTTTTTTGGCGATTGCATGCCGCTCTTTATTTTCGCCTGGATACGCGAGGCTCGTGAGGGTGTGAAATTTTTATACTCATAATCTTAAAAGTCTAAAATTTTAGTGAGTCTAAATAATGTAGAAAGATAACGAATCTAGGGAATTAGCCGGGGATCGCCCCCGGGGTCGCATGCATATTTTTGCATTACTCTTTCCTTGCTTTAGACCCTTCCCCGCCTGCGGGTAGAGTCCGGATAGTCTGACCTATGAGGACGAGGTGCCGGACCTGGGGAAGTCCAGTCTTCTAAAAAAATTATTTTATAAGCCTGTTTTTAAAATTTCAAGCATATTTGATTTGAGGTTGTTAAGCAGCATGCATTGCATTAGATACAAATTAAAGAGTCAAAATTTTAATTTCATAGTCCTTAGCATTTTAGCACCCAACATAAGTCAAAGGGGCCAATTAGGAAAATCTCTAGATGTCGGCCCCGCCTCCCCAAAACTTTAATTATAACGTCCCTATCACTCTTTCATAAAAGACCGGATTCATGTATTTTAAATCGATTAGGTGGTTAGCTGGCTCCCCAATCCAGGCCGGGGTAAGTCCAGGTTTTGCACTGCATTAGTTAGGATCGGACGACTGTGGTCCAGTGTCCAAAATAGATTTAGGATCTGGGGCAGATCTTTGATTATAAGACCCCAAATTTCGAGAATATAGTCTCAAATTTCTAATAAAATACTTAACTCTAATTAAAGCTTCATTTCAATCCTAAAACATAAAGCCCAACACTTAGATTAAGTTGGGACACTTCCGGATGGTTCTGGAATCTCAAGGTGTCCCCTACCTCTCCTCCTTTAACTCCGTTAATAACTGCTCAATTTTGATCCATTCCCTATTGAATTTCCAAAAATTCACTTCCTTTTTGATATCACTCCTAGAAAATCTAATAAAATTTTGCCATTATTTTAATCGAGAGTTTTTGTAGGGGGATTTTGTCTCCCTACGATGTAATTAACTACGAGGGCTTGCGCTCGTAGGAGATTTGGAACCCCACACACACCTGATTTTAAAGAAAACTCAATTTCTAAAACTTCATTAGATTTTTTTTGGGAAAAGTTAAATAATGATCATCATAGTTGCATTAGAAGGATTATCGTTGAATGGTCTCATTTCCCTTTGGGGAGATACACCCTTCTTCGATAAGGCTTTGGATGTGAATGCGACGATCATGTTTCTTGAATATTGTAATTGGGTACTTAGTTGAACTATATTGTGTCCCCTCGGGGCCATATAGAGTTCTCCTTAGAACCCGATCATAACATTCAAGATGAGTTTACATAGTTCTAAGTTTGAACACCGCTATGAAAGTTTATTTTCATCCTTCGGGGTGATATACTCTTTCTAACGAGTTGATTCGACTTTAGAATTGGAACTTAACCTTAATCTTAAAATCCCCAAAGAAAACCAATATTTTTCAAAACCTGTTTTCCAAAATTCCACCAACAAAAAAATGGCACGCCCGGTGGGACAAATCTCTCTCTCCATCTTTAATAATGGCAAAATTTTGTTTCATCGGTAGTCTTAACTACCTTTCTTCCGTTGGTCCCTTTGCCCATTTCTTTCTTGGGTGAGTGTGGCCAACATCTAAAATGATAACAAAATACTAAAACAGAGGTTTTACCTTTAAATTTGATTTTATTTAGATTTCTGTTCTGATTTTGACCTTCTGCCCCAGCACAGCCTGTGAGGCGACAGTGTCAAATCAGATCTCTGAATATCCTTTTTTAATTTTATGGATTTATGGTCGATAAATTTCTCGTTCAACATATAAATCCTTAAAATTGAAAAGAATGCAAATCTTTGATTTCATCCCAAAACTTGTTAGTTTTAACCCCCTCACTTCCCCTTTGATTTTTAAGGGTGGGGAGGGTTAAACTATTCCTCCTTACTTGAGCTTTCTCACAATTCCATAAGCCTTCGGGCAAGGGGAAACTCTGTCCGTTGTGTTTTGGAACCTGTAAGAAAACCCCTTTTCAAATTCTCAAAATTTTCAAAAAAAAATTATTATTTCTCAAACTCCAAGTTGTCATGTGTTACCCCATACGATTCCTTCGTGGGCCAACATATGTCATGCTTTCAAAAAAAATAACAATGAAATACTTTTCTACCATTCTTTTCAAAAAAAAATCTAATTTCAATCATTTTCTTTAACTTTCAGAAAATTTCAAATGGCTGGCCAACTGATTTTCTCTTTTGACCGAGAGTTGTCCTCAACTGTTAATGACCAAGGGAGCACTGTTATTTTTGGAATGGGATTCAGTACTCTAGAGCTCTCTATGGATGGACACCAGATTGTGAGCCTGGATGCCAGTAAGGAAACTCCCCCAGTAGTTGAGTTAATTGTGGGATCTGCACCCACCTTGCCAGTAGTCAGTGATGATCAGAAACAATCTGAACCAGTTGTTGAGCCTTCCACTGAAATTAAGTCTGTTTTTGAGGAAGGGTCTAGTTCTGGACTTAGATTCACCACGAAGAATCAGAAGAAGAATTACTTGAGGAGACTTAGAAAGAAAATCTCTAAGGCTAAGAGAGTTCTACCCTTTAAGACCTTGGCTCAAGTAGAACCTGAGGCTGTTGAGGAGCTACCTATTCCTGCTTCCTCTCCCCTCCTGAAGGAAAGTCGCTTTTACCCCTTGGCTTCAGCTCAAGGGGAGGAGAGGATAGCTAGGATAGCCCGTTCTCCACCATGCCCGGTCGACTACTCGACCAAGAAGACTCAGAAAGAAAAACACCTTCAAAAGACAAGAACTTTGAGAAATATAATTCATACTTGTGCTGCACAGACTGGGCAGACTAAAGAAGAATATGTGAAACAATTAAAGGGAGTGATCTCACATCGCTTCCAAAAAGAAGTACTGAAGGAAGAAGTATCTGAAGCAAAGAATTTAACCCCTCAATTCGTTAGAAAGAATAAGAAGTATGCTAGACAGCCCGCTACTTCGGTACTGGTTGATGGATACCACTGGGTGCCACGCCCTCTGTCCTCTCAAACAGAGGGTATTGTGTTGACTGGGTCCGAGAGAGGCCGCCACTCTACTGGTAGACCCCCGGTACCCCCACATAAACCTGTAAGATTGGCCTCTGTGATTGTCAAACCAAAGGGGGTTGAAGTTCAAAAGTCTTTGGACCTTAAAGGAAAAAGACCTAAATCTCCTGAAAGGAGATATGTGCCAAAGAGAACCAAGTTGGAGAATCTGCCACCACATCCTAGAACTTCTAAGTTCATTCTGCAGCTCCAACGAGTTTCATCCAACCCCGCTCCGAGTTCAGTTGAATTGATGGATGTTCAGGCTAGTACTCCAGTTGTTACAGTTGATAGTCCTGCCGCGGTCAGTTTGATTCCGGATCCAATAGTCACCGTTCCTGCTACCCCAGTTGATGATCCCCAAAGTTCGAGTGTCATTCCTAGGCCCCTTAGTCAGGTGTCTGAGGAACTTACCTTACCGGATGTGGGAACTATCACTTTGCAAGCTCCTACTTCTCCTGAGGAATATGTCCCTCTCCCTGTAGAGGATGCCACTCTTCTGACTACCAGTTCTGGGATAGTCGAAGAGGAGAGAGTTGACCAGGATTTAGAGATGGAAGATGAACCAGATACAAAGTCTCAACCAGATCTTAATCCAAAACTTACAGAAATCATTGCCCTTATAGATTCTGAAGAGTTGTTTGATATGGCTGAGTATAAAGGATACTTACCCCTTGACCCTAAATCAATTGGGGATAGACCGGTCGAGGAGGTAGTCCAAGAAATAAGAAACATCTTGTTGAACAAAGAAGGAACGGCTTCTTTCGACCCTGATATGGATGATCTCCTTGGAGATGAAGATGATTATGTTGGGGGCATTCATGTGGTTGAAACTAGAGGGTCTAATAAAGAAGCTGAGCCCAGCAAGCGCCGATTTGTTAAAGATGATGATCCGCATGCTGTCGAGTCAGAGTCAGATGAGTCTGTGAAAGATAGAGATGAAGAACATATAAAAAACTTGGAGACTCAGCTCGCTAGCATGATGTCACAAGTTAGAGAAATGCAAGAGAAGTTGGACAAATCACAGCAAGAGTCTTTTGTGATCCACCAGTCAGCTCGAGAGCTCACAGAAAAGGCCAAAAGGGCAGAACTTAATTCCAGACCTCTCGAGTCACCACCTGTGACTCTCCCTTGTCCAGTAGAGACACCTCCAGTTCACCCTGCAGTTTCCACCATTCCTCCGATCCCACCTCAAAAGGATATCAAGCAGTTAATTGAGGACCAGGTAAGGGAGGCCTTAGCCCATGCTCAAGGAACTGTGTCTATTTCAAAGGGTAGACCCTACCCCGAGGAATATGACTTAGTTCCTTACCCAAAGGGCTTTGTGCCACCAACTTTTAAAGTTTTCACCGGAATTGAAAATCCGAGACAGCATTTGGCCCACTTCCGAGCAAGCTGTTGCAACGCAGGAGGGTCAGATGCTCTACTATTTCGCCAATTTGTAAGTAGTCTATCCGGCATTGCTTTTGAATGGTACGCTGATCTGCCCAATGGTTCAGTAAGAACCTTTAGCGATCTAGAAAACCTCTTTCTTAAGAGATTTTTTGGAGCGCAACAACGCACCACCGTGGGCGATCTCGTGGTTGAAAAGCAAAAGCCGGGAGAGTCTCTAGTTGAGTACATCTTGAGGTGGCGAAACCTCTCGATGAAGTGTGAACCCCAGTTGCAAGAACAACATGCTGTGGAGATTCTGTTGAAGAATATCCACGGTCCTGTTGCTTTTCTCCTGAAGGGTTTCACTATTAAAACTTTTGAGAAACTTCTTAATAAGGCTAGCAATTTGCAGGAAGAGGCTCCTAGGATGCCATTCTTACGAGAGCAGTCTGAGGAAAGGAAGGGTCCAAAACTGGTGAAGACATTTGAAAAGAAAGCTGTGGTCTCAGCAGTAGATAAAGGAAAGAGGCCAGCGATTAGTCAGCCTAGCACTCCACTTCCACCACAGCCACCTCAGAAGCAGCCCTTTCAGATAGTTCCTCAACATACTAGAGATCCCTCTTTCATCCCTTTTAGAGAGAGATTGACAAAGCCTTATCCATTTAAAAGGGAGTCAGTTAAGAAGATCTTCAGAAGTCTGTTAAAGAAACCAGATTTTCAGTTGCCAGAGGCTAGGAGGCCTGAGGATGAGAACAAGAAAGATGATCCCAAGTATTGCCCGTACCACAGGATGCTTAGTCACCCTCTTGAGGACTGCGTTGTGTTCAAAGATTGGCTTGAGAGGAACTACACCCAAGGTAACATCATAATACCTAAGGAATACTTGGTCGATCCAGAAAAGGCTTCAATTAAGACCATTTCAGGTAATCCTCTTAACTCTTCTTGTTTTGTTGAAGATGGTTGGGACATTGCTTTGTCCCGGGCACTTAAAAAGTCGATTAACAAGTCTTTTCGTCTTTCTCAACAGCTGACTACGATAGCCCAGGCCCCGGTGTGGAAAGTTGACCTGGACGCTTCGCAGAAGGATGTTGAGCCACTTCCCTCTCCAGTAGTCTTAGGAACTACTGAGAAAAATGTGAAAGAAGAGAAATCTGATTTTGTAGAGAGGAAGTGTGTAGATGAGAGATGTATTAGAATGGCGGATGGTGGTGTTAAAACCCTTTCCCCTCTTTTGTTATCTGATTTTTACTTTGCCCCATCAAAGGCGAAGGGTCAGAAGATGAATAAAAAACATCCTTCTACTTCTGTCTTGATGATTAACCATGAATCTCAAATGCAAATTGATGACTCTCCTGCTTTGAATCAAACTCCTAATGAAACGAATATTGAGGTTAATCAAACCGACCTCCCCGAATCGACTATTCAAGAAGAGGTCGAATATGAAGCTTTATCAGAAAGTGATTTCCCTCAGATTAATTTCCAAGGAAATCCTATCTTGATAGAACTTTCAGATTCTGACTCGCTTTCAGAAAATGATGATCCAACACCTATGGTGTGTGTAGACACTGCCCTAGTTTGCCCGCCCGAAGACGTCGAGCAGGTGCAACTCCGTGGCGGTAAAGTCTTACCCCCTAGGTTGCCCCCTCAGGATAAAGGCAAGCAACCTTCATTCGAAAATCTAAGTCCGGATTCCTCTCAACAACCAGAATTCCCTTTAATTCCTCCGGGTTTCGAGTCTGTCGTTCCTAAGGTTGATTACAATGTTCTAGCCCACCTTAGGAAGTTGCCAGCAAAATTAAGTATTTATGACGCCCTCCTTCTTTCCAAAGAAATGAGGGAGTCTCTAATTAAAGCACTTCTCGATCCCGAGATTTGCTTAACACAGTTGGCTGCAACTTCAGAAGGTGAGGCTCTCTACTTCAAAGAGGTCCCTGGGGTTACCTTTTCAGACGAAGATTTACTCTTGAGAACTGCTGACCACAATCGTCCCCTCTACATTACTGTAGATGTGGGAAATTTCAAGTTATCAAGAGTCCTTGTTGATCCGGGTGCATCGGTCAACGTGATGAACATAAAGACCCTTGCTTATCTCAGAGTTGATACTAGCAAGCTTTCAACCGACAGGTTGGTGCTTCGTGGGTTCAACGAGAAGGGCGAGAGAGCTTTAGGTTCCATCACTCTACTCCTGGAGATAGGAGGTTTAAAAACTGAAGCTAAATTTCATATAATTGATTCAACTACGTCCTTTAACGCACTTCTAGGTAGACCTTGGATTCACGAATATAGAATGGTTCCATCTACCCTGCACCAATGCATTAAGTATCAACGAGATGGCATTGAACATGTGATTAAGGGTGATTTGCAACCATTCTCGATTCAAGAAATTGGGATCTACGAAGATGCTGCATATTTTGTACCAAAAGGGTCCTCGTCCCGTTCTAAATTAGAGATCAAATTTGAGGAGAAAACGGTTGAACAAAAATTCAACCAAAAGAAAGAAAAAGATAAGAATATCAATCAAGAAATGATTCAATCGAGTAGTGAAGACGACTCTGATATTGTTGTCCTTAGACCTCCAAGCACATTACCTCAAAGAGGTGGGAGGATGGCTTTAAGGGCACGAGGTCGAGGCCGCGCTTCATTAGACAGGAGAGCAGCACCCGTATACATTGATTTGGAATCAGATTCCGATAGTGAGCTAGAAAGTCAAGGTGCTGCCCTCTCTCTCGATTATCAAAACATAAATACTCCTCCAAAATTTGATCTCACCTTAGACCAGGACAGTGACCCTGAGGTAGATATTTCAAAAGTTAAAAGTGACGAGCCTGAATTAACAATGTATGAAAAGCTCACTAGAAGGATTGAGGCCCTTTCTCTGACCCCACTGTCGGCAGGCAGGGTTGTAGGGTTGGAAGTCAAAGTGGCCCCCAACTTGGATGGTGAAGTTAAGAAAGTCCAGAAATTCTTTCCTGGCTCCTCCTCCGCAAGGGACGAAGGTGATGTAACCCTTGAGGAGGCAGATTTTAATGAATTAATGGAATTACCTTTCGGCTACTTCCCTGTTTGTGTAAAAAATACTTTTTCTAAAGGTTCTATACCATACCGATGGACTAAGGGTCAAGCTAGATACCACGAGAATATTTGGCGAACAAAAGTAAATAAAAATCCAACAAGTGGTATTGGCTTTGGAACAGTTAGTTCATTCGATGATGATGAGTATTGCCTAATGATAACTTACCATCTCGATTCTCCAAATGTCCCTACAGATCCTCCTTGTCCTTTGGATGGACTCTGTTTGGAGACTTTAGACGATCCCGATGATCTTCAAGTTCGGGATGCACCCCCTGAATTTGAAGAGGAAATTAAGTCGACAGTCGATGAGTTAAGAGAAATTAACTTGGGAAACGATGATGACCCCCGTCCGATTTTTATAAGTACTCTGTTAAGCGAGGGTGAAACCCGAGACTTAATCCAGTTGTTATTCGAGTTTAGGGATTGCTTTGTCTGGACATATGACGAAATGCCAGGTTTGCCTGCTGAGGTAGCAGTTCACAAACTTGGAGTTCGGCATGATGCCATCCCTGTTAAACAAGCTCCTCGACGCATGCGCTTAGAGATTGAGCAACAAGTCGTTTCTGAAGTTAAGAAATTGGCAGAGGCCGGATTCATTCGAGAGGAACAATACCCCTCTTGGGTGGCCAGCGTCGTGCCAGTTCGAAAGAAAAATGGTCAGATTCGGATTTGTGTCGACTATAGGGATCTGAATAAGGCATGCCCTAAGGATGAGTTCCCCCTACCAATACCAGAACTCATGGTGGACATTGCCTCCTCACATGCTATTTTCTCCTTCATGGATGGCTCATCGGGTTATAACCAAATCAAGATGGCCCCTGAAGATGAGAGAAATACGGCGTTCAGAACCCCTATTGGAATCTTTTGTTATAAGGTAATGCCATTCGGCTTAAAGAATGCCGGAGCAACCTATCAACGGGCCATGACCCGTATCTTTGACGACTTAATTCATAATCAAGTTGAATGTTATATTGATGATTTAGTTGTCAAGAGCAAGGTTAAAGAGGCTCACCTGTATGACTTAAGAGTTGTTTTCGAACGGTTGCGCCGCTACGATTTGAAAATGAACCCCTTGAAGTGCGCCTTCGGCGTCGCTTCGGGGAAATTCTTAGGATTCGTAGTAAGGCACCGCGGAATTGAGATAGATCCTGCTAAAATTGAAGCCATCTTAGACATGCCATCCCCTAAGAGCCTTACTCAATTAAGGTCTCTACAAGGTAGATTGGCATATATAAGGAGGTTTATTTCTAATCTTTCCGGGAGATGTCAACCCTTTTCTGTCATTGCGAAAAAGGATACTAAATTCGTATGGGGCGAGAAGTGTCAGAATGCTTTTGACGATATCAAACAATACCTTTCTAACCCGCCAGTCTTGGCAGCTCCGATTCCCGGAAAGCCATTAATCCTCTACACCGCAGCTCTAGATGAGTCTTTAGGTGCTCTGTTAGCTCAAGTTAACGACGAAGGAAAAGAGAATGCTCTCTACTACCTTAGTCGAAGACTCCTTCCTACTGAAATTCGATACCCGTCGATTGAGAAGCATTGTCTTGCTTTAGTTTTTGCATCTCAGAAACTGAGGCATTACATGCTCTCCCACTCAATCAGTCTGATTTCAAGAGTTAATCCTTTGCAATATCTTATGACCCGACCTACGTTGTCAGGACGTTTAGCTCGCTGGTCTATGATATTGTTGCAATTTGAGATTACTTTCACTCCTCTTCGTGCTGTGAAAGGACAGGCTGTTGCCGACTTTCTGGCAGCGCACCCGCTGCCAGCAGATTCTCCTCTGAATGATGACTTACCCGACGAACAAATCATGAGTTTGGGGGAATCTAGCGAGGCCATCTGGGAATTATATTTTGATTGGGCAGCATCCTCTCGTAGGATTGCGACCCAACAATCTGTAATTCCTGGAAAGGCTGGAGTCGGTCTAATTTTTATTACACCAGAAAAAGGAATGATGCATTTTTCCTACCACTTATCGGAGCCTTGCACAAACAACGAAGATGAATACGAAGCTCTGATAACTGGTTTGGAACTTGCAATTCTAATGGAGATTAAAGAGATTAAGATCTTTGGAGATTCCCAACTAGTTATTAACCAAGTCGCCGGAACTTATAAAGTCTTGAATCCGAATCTCCTAAAATATCACCAGTACACGCTTCACTTGTTGGAACAAATTCCCATTGCTACTTTGTATAGGGTTCCCCGTGGAAGCAATTCTGCGGCGGATGCCTTAGCAAAACTCGCAAAGGAATTTGCATGTCCTGAGGAGGATTCCATCCCTATAGAGATACAGGGTCGTAAGACCCTTTCTCTTATAGATTTGGAACACATTAATAAGACTCCCCTTCAGATCCTTTCCGCCTCTTCGACGACTAACGAAGAAGGCGATTGGAGACGACCCTTAGTCGATTACCTTAAAGAAGGGAAGCTTCCCCAGGATAAATCACTCTCCAACCAGATTAAGAAACGTGCCCTATCATATGCACTAGTTAACGATCTGTTGTACCGTCGGTCCTTTGATCACATGTGGCTGCGCTGTTTGAACAAGCGAGAAGCCCAGAAAATTGTTAATGAAGTTCATTCAGGACTGTGCGGTGCTCATCAATCGGGTCCAAAAATGAAATTAAAGATTAAAAGACTTGGATACTACTGGCCCACAATGATTGACGATTGCATGAATACGGCAAAGCACTGTCATCAATGTCAGGTCCATGGTGTGGTTTTACATCAGCCGCCTAATGTATTACACCCTACGATAGCCTCGTGGCCCTTTGAAAGTTGGGGCACGGATATCATTGGGCCGATTGACCCTCCCTCCGCGAGAGGTCATCGTTTCATATTAGCAGCGACTGATTACTTTTCAAGGTGGGCGGAAGCAATTCCCCTACGAAACGTAACATCGCACCACGTCCTAAAATTCTTTCGTGACCATATTGTATATCGATTCGGCGTACCCCGCAGAATCATATCCGATAATGGGCCCGCATTCAAGTCTACAAAAATCAATAGTTTTGTAAGGCGCCATAATATTGATTGGAGATATTCGACGATCTATTACCCTCGGGCGAATGGATTGGCCGAGGCCTTCAACAAAACCTTGGTGCAAATTGTCAAAAAAACCCTTGATGATAACAAACGGCAGTGGGATGAGCGGTTGGTGGAAGCTCTGTGGGCTTATCGTACCACTTATAGAACCCCGACCCAATCCACCCCGTTTGCACTAGTGTATGGATCTGAGGCTGTTCTACCCTTGGAAATACAAATCCCTTCGCTTAGAATTGCAGTTCAGAATCAAATTACCAATGAACAAAATGCAAAACTACGATTAGAAGAACTCGAAGGCCTTGAAGAGCGACGTCTCCAAGCTCAACAAAGTTTAGAGTTGTATAAATCCCGTATGGTTCAAGCCCATGATAAGTTAGTGCGACCTAGGACCTTCCAAGCGGGAGACTTGGTATTGGTCCTTCGGAGGCCTATCTTGGCCCATCGGAAGTTGGGAGGCAAATTTGAACCTACGTGGGAAGGACCCTTCGTTATAGAGACTGTCTACGAAGGAGGCTCGTATCAGTTAGTAGATTGTAAAGGGAACCACCCAATGCTACCTATTAATGGGCGTTTCCTTAAGAAATACTATGCTTGATGTAGCTCATTTTATCAATCAATAAAACTTCCTTTTCTTGATTTACAGCTTGATTCTACCTTTTTTTTTTAAGTTTTTTTTTTTTTTTTACGCTCTTTTTTTTTCCTTAAGGTTAGGTCCTTCCTTCCCTTAGGATTAGACCCGCTAGTGGTGGAGTACGCCCTCTGTGGCACTACCCTAGCATTTTTGACCCGGGGATTAGTGGTGGAGTACGCCCTTCGTGGCACCATCCTGATTCCCATTCGCTAGTGATGGAGTACGCCCTTCGTGGCACCATCCTAGTTTGCCAGTTGAGGTCCTCTATGTGGAGCAAGTTTCCTCCCCACATGACCATTCGCTAGTGGTGGAGTACGCCCTTCGTGGCACCATCCTAGTTTGCCAGTTAATCTGCCTATTTGGAGTAAGTCTTCTATCAGCATCCTATAGGCCTAAGGTTGGGTGATGCCCTTCCTTAGACCCAAGGCTAGGTATTCCCTACCTTGGTTTTCAGTTGATCCGTCTACTAGGAGTAAGTCTTCTATCAGCATCCTGTAGACCTAAGGTTGGGTGATGCCCTTCCTTAGACCCAAAGCTAGGTATTCCCTACTTTGGTTTCCAGTTAATCTGCCTATTTGGAGTAAGTCTTCTATCAGCATCCTATAGGCCTAAGGTTGGGTGATGCCCTTCCTTAGACCCAAGGCTAGGTATTCCCTACCTTGGTTTCCAGTTGATCCGTCTACTAGGAGTAAGTCTTCTATCAGCATCCTGTAGACCTAAGGTTGGGTGATGCCCTTCCTTAGACTCAAGGCTAGGTATTCCCTACCTTGGTTTCTAGTTGATCCGTCTACTAGGAGTAAGTCTTCTATCAGCATCCTGTAGAACTAAGGTTGGGTGATGCCCTTCCTTAGACCCAAAGCTAGGTATTCCCTACTTTGGTTTCCAGTTAATCTGCCTATTTGGAGTAAGTCTTCTATCAGCATCCTATAGGCCTAAGGTTGGGTGATGCCCTTCCTTAGACCCAAGGCTAGGTATTCCCTACCTTGGTTTCCAGTTGATCCGTCTACTAGGAGTAAGTCTTCTATCAGCATCCTGTAGACCTAAGGTTGGGTGATGCCCTTCTTTAGACCCAAGGTTAGGTATTCCCTACCTTGGTTTTACCAGTTTTCCTTATCCAATAGGTGTAAGCCTTCCATTAGCATCCTATAGGCTTGAGGTTGGGAGATGATCTCCCTTTCACTCCCAAAATTCTACTTCCATTCGGTCAACGCCAATGTGTGCAGCAGAAGTTCCTTCTACCACACACATTGGGGGTCCATTTGTTGACCTCATTTTTGTATGAGGTCACTAAGACCCTTCCAGAAGCCAGATTTAATCCTAGACCCTAGGATCCACTCTAGACCTTAGGATCTTTCCTAGAACTAGACCTTAGAGCTTATTCTAGAGCCTAGGACTCCTTTAAATCCTAGATCTTAGAACTCTCCTAAATCTTAGGATCACTCCAACTTCAAATCAACCTCCACCTTTGATCAACCTCAATTTTAAATCAATTCCTATATTTAACCCACTCCAATTTCAATTTGATTCCTGCATGTGACCAATTTGAATCTCAAACTCCATCCAATTCAAGTCCAAATTAATTTAAACTTCAAATCAAATCCAAATCCAGAAGTTTAAACTCAAATTCAAACTTTTAGGGCCCTGTCCTAAACACCCTTTTCAGAGATTATTCAAACATCTCAAAACCCAGTCAAATGGCCTCTGATTCAGGGTCTATCACTTGCAAAGTGATAAGACATGTCTCTAAAGGCTACCCTCCAATTTTGAGCTCATTCTGAGGTCTCTAACCCCAGAATTTGAATTAAAATTCAAAGGCTGTAAAACCTTCAAATATTTACAGCCTATGCCACTGAGCATAACCCTTTTGAGATCTTGACCTTGGAACCCTTATCCAAGCCTCCAATCACTTCCAGGCCTTTGAATTTAACCCATTGAGCAGTAAACTGCATTTTTCAGACCCATTTTTGACCATAGTTGACCAATAGGTCAAAATTGACCAAAATACCCCTATGGGGCTCAAATAGGGATTTCAAACCAAATGAGCTCCAAATGGGATGCAACCACCTTTGACAAATTTCAAATGTCATTTCAAATCTTTTGAACCCATTTCCAACCCTTGAGTCAACCTGGTTGACCAAGTCAACTGGTTTGACCCAAGGGGCCCTTTAAGGGTCCAAACATGTGTTTTGACCCAAATGACCTCTTTAGGCCATCCAACCACTTCCATTAACCTTAAAATATCATTTCAAACCTGTTGAGCCCAAACCCAGACCCTGGGTCAACCTGGTTGACCAAGTCAACCCAGGTTGACCAAACAGGCCCTTAGGGACTCAAATAGGGATTTTGATCAATTTGACCTCCCCAGACCCAGGAACTACCCTCAATGGTCTCCAAATATCATTTCAAACCTGTTGAGCCCAAATCCAGACCCTGGGTCAACCTGGTTGACCAAGTCAACCCAGGTTGACCAAACAAGCCCTTAAGGGTTCAAATGGTGATTTTGACCAAATCAACCCCTCCAAACCCTGGGACCACATCCAATAGACTCAGATTGACATTCTGAATTTGTTGAATCCATTTCTAGCCCCTGAACCCAACTGGTTGACCAAGTCAACCAGTTTTGGCCTAGAAGCCCATTAAAAGCCCATTAAGCCTTTTTAATCCATTTGACATGCATGGCTCTTGGAACCACCCTCCAATCCACCTAATCAACTCATTTGAATTACCTAAATGAAAATTTCATAGCCCTTGATGGAGTTGACTGGTCAACCAGTCAACTCAAGGCTTAAGGGACCATTTTGTATGGTCAAACCTTTCAACCCATTAAACCTAGCTCAAGCCACACCCATCCAGCCACTTGGAGAGACTCCATGACCTGCTTGGATGCCACATCAGCCCCATTGACCAGTTGACTGGTCAACTTGGTCAAACCCAAGCTTAAACCTCTTCTAGAAGGCTTTATCACATGCTAAGCCCCTTTCCCTTGATTTAAGCTGCTTTAGGCCGACCCCTTAATGTCCTAAAGCTCACTTGGAGCTCTCCTAACCAGGCTCAGGGCCTGGTTTAGCCTTAAATGGCAATGTCCCCTCCACCCATCCCAAAGCCGCCCAATAGGATTGAGGCGTGCCCAGCCTTTGGGTCAGCCTTCTGGCTGTCCCAGGGACACTTGGCAACATCCAAGGACCTGGTGAGTCAATCCCAGCCATCCGTTTGGCCTGGGGGCGTTTGAATAGGGGGAAAAGGCCTTAATGCCATACATTCTAACCCTAATCATCTCTCACTACTCAAGCCCTCTCAAGTCCTGTTCCCAGTTCGTTTTGAATCTCTAGAGCTTCCTCTACCTCCCCACTACAAAATCCAAGTGGTTGCACGTCACCGGCGGCGAGTTCTCCGGCGAACCCACCACCTAGACCGTCCCAAGCCTACAGCAGTCGATCCAGACGTGTTCGAGCTCGGATTTTCACTGGGGATCTTCACTTGGACAGTCTACAAGCTCATCCATCCAGAAATTTCGAAGATCTAACGGTATAACTCCCTAAAACCCTAGATCTAGTTCACATTAGTTAGATCTAAATAGCTTTATGCTTTTAGGGTTTTAGCTAAAACGAACTATTCCCCACGATTTCTGTTCATATCCTTAATCTACGTTTAAAATTTCATTGAAAATGATCGTTCCGATCGAGAGAACGAGGCAAAATACGTTCTCTAGGGCGTCACTCACGGTCTCCGGCGAGTGTACGTTTTCTGGACCGTTGATCGTTCGATCAACGGTCCAGATCGAGCCCTTCCGCGGTCTGATCCGACCGCGCATTCGATCTGTCGTTCGATCAGCCGTCCGGCTCGATCCTGGCCGTCCATTCAAAACCGCGGGACGAATTCTCTGCGGTTGGATCTTGGTCAAATCGGGTCAGACGGCGGGATCTAATCCCCGCCGTTGAACGATCCAGGCGTTCGATCGAACGGTCCGCAGCGCTCGCTGACGTGGTTAAGTGAAACCGCGTCCCGCGGTTTGCAGCCGACGCGTGGATGACCGCCGCCTTCCACGTGGCATCCCGCCGTCGCCGCGTTTTGGCTGGTCGAATCAGAACGTGCCACTTGTCCCACTAACAGCCGCCGAACTTGATTAAATGAGTTTAATTTAAAATTAAACCTATTTAATTACAGAAACTTTGGAAAATTATAGTAAATTAAATACTGAACCAAAAAATGAGTATAATAGCTCATTTTGTTCAGTTTTTCACCCTCTATTTTCTAAAATTATTTTTAAATAAAAGTATTGTATATTTTAAAATTAATTTCTATAATATGTTTTTTTATTTTTATTTTATATTTAAATAAGTAAAACCCTGTTAAGTCCAAAATTTGGCTTGAATTATTTCAGACTTGTTCTTGATCTCCAGTAATTTTCTCAGATTTATTTGACCTATATTTTAATAGTTATTAAGATTTAAAGTGTAAAGGTATTTTAAAATTAAAGTAATGATGAATTTAAATTAGCTTGTATTGCATTCAAACATTCATTTGAAATTTTAAATGGAGCTTTATTGTGTTTACATGAATTCAATGGGGAATGGTGGTTAATCAGTGGATAATTAATTTTATAATTATTCATTGATTAATTCTTTAATTAATTAAGATTTAACTTAATTTGCATGCTTAAGGTGCACACACCATTTAGTCTAAGGCTCTCCTAGATTTAGGTATTGAATGTGTTTATGTGGTTCATGCATGCCTTGTGTATTGAGTATGAGGGTTAGTTCAAACATTGATTCAAGCCCATCAAGATTAGTGACATAATTAAGGACAATAATTAAGGACTCATGTATAGAAAACTTAGAAAAATTTCCATAATTAGGATTCACTTTCCCTTGAGTTGAAACTTTGAACATTTGAACTTAGTGACACCCTCAACCCCTAAGGAAATTTTCACTGATTTTGAGATCATTAGGTCCCCTAATTAATTTTCTAAGTCTTAAACCCTTAATTAAGCCTTTAAAACTTCTAAAAATTGTAATAAATCCAATTTAAATCCAAAAATTACATATAAATCCTCAAACTGACCAGAATTCAGTCCTTAAACTATGATAATTAAAAGCCCTTTGATTTGACAGCAATTTAAACTCTAATTTAATTTTAAGTAAAAATCAATGTTTAATTGAGATAATTAATTAATAATAATAAAAAAATCCAAAAATCTCCCAAACACTTGGGGATCCCTCCTTAGGTTATTCCTGACCTTTGGAGGTGTTTTCAAGAGATTGGGAATTTGTTTGAAGCAAAATCACAAAAGAGACCTTCTAATTAAGAAATTCCTAAAATTCATTAAAATGCCCAAACTTCCAAAATTCATAACTAATTGTAGAAAATTCCAAATCAATCAAACTCAGTGGCTAATGACTCTAATTAAAATCTAGTATTTTACAAAAATGTCAAACCCCCAAAATCTGGTCAAAGTCAAAAAGTCAACAAACTGGTCAAACCGTAGTCAAAACTAGTTCAAAACTTCAAACCTTTGTAATAAAATGTAGAAAAATCCGATTCCAACGTACTTACCTTCTAACTGATCGTAGTAAGGTCTAGTATTTTAATAAAATACAAACATTCCAGAATTTGAGCTTAATAAAAATTTCAACTTTTAACCCCTTAATTAAATCATTAAAATATTCTAAATGTTCATAAAACTCATAATCATTTTAAAACTCAGAAAATGTTAGCTTAATGTTTAAAACATTCAACAAACTTCTTAAAACACAACAACCACCCTAAAGATGAAGTTTATTGGCTGGACTACTCCGGGCTGCGGGGCTAAGTGTCCTAAGGAGGCTGGTTCCTCGAGCCTGGTGGCACAACGCCACGAATGGATTCAAAGGGGTGTTAAATCTTAAAATAGATTAATCTTTAATTATTTAACATTTTTAAAAATCCCTAATTCAATTACATTAATTTGGTTTATCGGTTGGACTACTCCGGGCTGCGGGGCTAAGTGTCCTAAGGAGGCTGGTTCCTCGAGCCTGGTGGCACAACGCCACGAATCAATTAATGGCAAACTTAAATTAATCAAGCTTTTAAAATCAGTAACTAACTTTTTTTTTAATATTAATCCATTCTTTTTAATTTCAACCAATTTAAATAACTTAATCAACCCCGATTGCTACTGGGTAACCCAGGCCTACGAGGCTATTAGCTTAGCCCCAAGGAAGGTGAAATAAACTTCACGGCCTCGGTGTGAAACAAAGGTAGCAATCAATTAACTTCTAAAATATTTCTAATTAAAATTCTTAATTCATTAATATTTAAATTTTAATCTAAATCCCCTTTTAAGCCTTAACAAACCCAGACTTTTAGACAACTTCAATTAATAACCTACTTTAGGATCTATCCCAACCACACGACCTTTCTCACACACTTTAGATGATGTGCTAGGACAACCAACTCTAGATCTAGGTTAGGCCGGTGTTTACTTTACTGCTGTGTGCCGGATTTTTCGTAGTTTTCACTGCATGTTGTGGATGAAATTGCTTTGCTGTGTTTGCTTACTTTTTCTGTACTCTGTGGATGGATTGATGTGTTTGGCGACTAGATTACCCTTAGGTTAGGTACGATCTGGATGTTGACACAGTTTTCTGCAGGTGGCCACGCTCATGCAGGGCAATATAAAAAGGGGGCAAATAAAAAAAATGCATAAATATTATAAACTCTTTGCACAGGTGCTTCAGCTGCTAAAGCCCCCAAATCATAAAAAGAGCGTGGCCAGTGTGTTTACTTTCTTTTCTGCTCATATACAATTGCTTGGGAATAACTGCTTTATATATATTAATTGTTTAGGATAACCCTACAGGTGAGTCTATATTTTTATTTTGATATCAATGTAATTTGTGCAAGTGTCAAGTGTTGTGAAAGTTGATTTTGAGTTGGGATACATAGATCCAAAGCTTGGATTCCAAAGAGGAAAGGATACCCCTTTGGGGAACATTCCTTTTCCATTTGGAAATCCAAATTTGGATCATACCTCTTCCTTACCCAAAGAGGAAAGAGTGGCCTTCCCCTTTGAGGGAAGTGCCCTCTTGTTCATTTGGGTAATCCACTACGAAGATTCCAAGAAGATTGAAGAAAAGGAGTCCAAAGAAGAATGAAATTGAAGATTTGAAGACTTGAAGATTGAGAGTATCCCACTCAAAATAACTTGCGTCATTACTAGGCTTAGAATCCGGGTTGTTGTCAGTGGCGCCCGGCCACTTTACTTTCTGTAATATTCTGGTTTGTAATAAGTAGGGCAACTTTGCCTATGGACATTTATTAATTAGTTAAATATTTGATGTAATGATTTGATTGCCTTTAGGATTACTTGTTTTTACTAGTTTTTTGGCGATTGCATGCCGCTCTTTATTTTCGCCTGGATACGCGAGGCTCGTGAGGGTGTGAAATTTTTATACTCATAATCTTAAAAGTCTAAAATTTTAGTGAGTCTAAATAATGTAGAAAGATAACGAATCTAGGGAATTAGCCGGGGATCGCCCCCGGGGTCGCATGCATATTTTTGCATTACTCTTTCCTTGCTTTAGACCCTTCCCCGCCTGCGGGTAGAGTCCGGATAGTCTGACCTATGAGGACGAGGTGCCGGACCTGGGGAAGTCCAGTCTTCTAAAAAAATTATTTTATAAAACTGTTTTTAAAATTTCAAGCATATTTGATTTGAGGTTGTTAACCAGCATGCATTGCATTAGATACAAATTAAAGAGTCAAAATTTTAATTTCATAGTCCTTAGCATTTTAACACCCAACATAAGTCAAAGGGGCCAATTAGGAAAATCTCTAGATGTCGGCCCCGCCTCCCCAAAACTTTAATTATAACGTCCCTACCACTCTTTCATAAAAGACCGGATTCATGTATTTTAAATCGATTAGGTGGTTAGCTGGCTCCCCAATCCAGGCCGGGGTAAGTCCAGGTTTTGCACTGCATTAGTTAGGATCGGACGACTGTGGTCCAGTGTCCAAAATAGATTTAGGATCCGGGGCAGATCTTTGATTATAAGACCCCAAATTTCGAGAATATAGTCTCAAATTTCTAATAAAATACTTAACTCTAATTAAAGCTTCATTTCAATCCTAAAACATAAAGCCCAACACTTAGATTAAGTTGGGACACTTCTGGATGGTTCTGGAATCTCAAGGTGTCCCCTACCTCTCCTCCTTTAACTCCGTTAATAACTGCTCAATTTTGATCCATTCCCTATTGAATTTCCAAAAATTCACTTCCTTTTTGATATCACTCCTAGAAAATCTAATAAAATTTTGCCATTATTTTAATCGAGAGTTTTTGTAGGGGGATTTTGTCTCCCTACGATGTAATTAACTACGAGGGCTTGCGCTCGTAGGAGATTTGGAACCCCACACACACCTGATTTTAAAGAAAACTCAATTTCTAAAACTTCATTAGATTTTTTTTGGGAAAAGTTAAATAATGATCATCATAGTTGCATTAGAAGGATTATCGTTGAATGGTCTCATTTCCCTTTGGGGAGATACACCCTTCTTCGATAAGGCTTTGGATGTGAATGCGACGATCATGTTTCTTGAATATTGTAATTGGGTACTTAGTTGAACTATATTGTGTCCCCTCGGGGCCATATAGAGTTCTCCTTAGAACCCGATCATAACATTCAAGATGAGTTTACATAGTTCTAAGTTTGAACACCGCTATGAAAGTTTATTTTCATCCTTCGGGGTGATATACTCTTTCTAACGAGTTGATTCGACTTTAGAATTGGAACTTAACCTTAATCTTAAAATCCCCAAAGAAAACCAATATTTTTCAAAACCTGTTTTCCAAAATTCCACCAACAACGAAGTGGATCGTCCGAGAATATCTGTACAGGTTGTGAAGAACTCTGCATGGTTCGTCTGTACGACATTGGTTCGTCCAGGGACGAAATTTTCCAGAGAGTTGCGTCCAGGGACGAAGAAATTGGAATTAATTTTCGTCTCGACGATTTGAGTCCAGAGAAGATCGTCCCATGACGAATCGGGACATCGTCCGAGACGATCATGCTTAATAAATATCTGAATAGTGTCGATTTTGAAGGGAACGCAAGCCGAGGAGAGAGAAAATCATGGAAAGAGGAAGAAAAGAGGATTTTTGGATGACTCTGGTCCATTTTCTTCTGTTGCTGTAGTTGGGAGAGTTGATCGACTCAAGGTAAGACACATTCCGTCTTTCTCAATTTCAGAAATGTGGATTTTGACGACTTTTCTGTTCCGAATTTTGTTTCCGTTAGCAAATTTCTGGTATTATTTTCTTCTGACAAAGGTTTCACCGCGTAACTTTTGGTATATTTTTTAGATGATAATTGTGCACATTTTGAGTATGTTCTGAAAGATTTTTATAGGGTATTTTAAATTCTGCTGAATTTTATTTGAATAACAATTTATCTGGATGTATGATATTATTACTTTAGTACAATAAAAGTCTTATAATGTTGTTGTGGATATTATATGATAATTTGATAAATTTCTGAATCTGTGAATTTTATGTAAATTTCGTATACTGCCGTTATGCCGCTGATTTTTCGTACGAATTCTTATTTTTCTAAATTGATACATGGAATGAATTGAAGTGTTTGTATGCTATCAGAAGGGAGTTATAAGGGGCCAGGATCCTTTGAGATTCTGTAACTTTCAAGAAAATCTGAAATGAGCTCTGAAATCTTAAATAAGCTCTGTCCCAAAATTCTGAATATCTGTTCTGTTCTGATGTTATAAGCACAAAGGGAGACATAAGGGGCCAGAATCGTCGAGATTCTATAAGTGTCAGGGAAGGGAGGCATAAGGGGCCAGAATCCGTAGAAATTCTGTAAAGGTTTGGGAATATGAAATCTTATATGTGATATGTTATCTGAAATCTGATGTTTGATATCTGATAATCTGTGTTGTGACTTATCTGATCTTTTTTATGAATTATCTGATTAGAATTATTTGATATGAATGTGATTTTATTTAATTTTTCTATTTCTGTACGATTCTGGTTATTCCGTACGATTTTGTCTGCTCTGTGACTTGAAAGCTTTAAGATATTTGTTTTGAACTCTGATTCGACATGACTTCAGTTTTCTGCATCAGTTGTTTGATTTCTGTTGATCAAGTTTCTGTTCTGTCTGTTCTATGATTTCTGTACGGCTATTTTTATGATGTATTTTCTGATGTGTATTTCTGATGATTTAGATTGGAGAGTGATGTCTTGCTAAGCTGTGTTAGCTCATCCTTATTTTCTGCGTGATTTTTAGGTTCTGGGAAAGGGAAGAAGGTATTGGACTAGAAGTTCTTTGTCTGATCTGAGATTAGGTATTTTATACTTTTGATTTTTGGTACAATCATGACTTTTCTGTTTTGTTCTGTTATTTCTGTCTGAAGCTATGGATTGTATTGTATATGATTGTTTTGATGAAAGAAAAAAATATATAATTGTATTAATTAGAACTTGTGAATTTGTGATTGTAACCTTATCATGAATTTACTTCTGAACTTGTGATTGTAATCTTATGATGAGCTTGTGATTGTATTTATAATTTATGGTTCTGATGAATATAGCAACGTGTTGCCCAAAATATCTTGCTCTTTCTGCAGGTTTAGACTTTAGGGTGAACCTCCCTCAAATAGAGGGGATGCTGTCAATGTTTTTTGCAGGTGTTACAGGTTTCCGGCGGCAAACCGGCGGTTTGGCCGCCAAAAACTACGATACCGGATGGCCAATGTCAAGCCGCCGGTAATGGCCTACACTGCTGGTAATAAACCGGCAGTTATCGACAGCCACCAGCGGTGTTATGGTGGACGTCTGTCGGTGTACACCGTCGGTAATACCAACGGCTGTAACCGCGAGATACCGCCGGTAAATGAACCGGCGGTCTACCGGCGCTTGCAGGCGGTTTAAGAAACAAACGACACCCACTTTAACCGCCGGAAGACCATCGGTAATATGACCACCGGTCAGCCGTCGGTCAGATAACCGGCGGCGTAACTGCCGAAAAACTGCCGGTTCCAAATCCGGTTGTCACCGGCGGTATGAGCCGCCGAAAAACAGCCGCCAACATAAACCGTCGGTACAAAACCGCCGGTACATGTTTCCTACGCAATTTTTTCCGGCGGTTGGAATACTGTCGCAAAGCCACAGGTAATCCATAAAATCGCCGGTTAATCTATAGTAACCGCCGGAAAAAACCACCGGATTTTAGCATTTTTCCTGTAGTGATTTCATCTTCTCTGGAAGAAAGGATTCATGAAGCTCAGAAGTCAGACTCCGACTATTTGAAGTTAATTACTTAGATTGAATCTGGTAAGAAACCTGAACTACGAGTTTCTGATTCTGGTGTTATCTTCTGCAAGAATAGACTATGGATTCCTGTGTTTGGAGATTTAAGGAAAGAGATTCTGTACGAATCTCACCATTCAGGCTATACGATACATCCGGGAAGTGGTAAGATGTACGGAGAAATGAAGAGTTTGTTCTTGTGGCCTGGAATGAAAAAGGATGTAGCAGATTTTGTTGCAAAATGCGAAGCCTGTCAGTTAGGGAAGGCAGAGCATCAGCAACCAGGAGGACTTTTGCAGTCGTTGCCTATTCTTGAGTGGAAGTGGGAGGAGGTAACGATGGACTTTGATATGGGTTTCCCTCGATCTAGGCAAGGGCATGATGCCATATGGGTGATTGTGGATCGATTGACGAAGTCTGCACACTTTCTTTTGATCAGGCAGATGAATCCGGTGGATAAGTTGGCACAGGTATATGTGAAGGAAATTGTTAGATTACATGGTGTGCCTAAAGTGATTGTATCTGATCGAGATGGACGATTTACTTCCAGACTTTGGAAGGGTATTCAACAAGGCTTGGGTACGAAGTTGTATTTCAGTACGGCTTTTCATCCGCAGACTAACGGATAGTCTGAGAGGACTATTCAGGTACTGGAAGATTTTCTGAGATTATGTGTTTTGGATTTTGAAGGAAGCTGGGAAGATCATATCTTTTTAATCAAATTTTCTTATAATAACAGTTTTCAGTCCAGTATTGGTATGGCGCCTTATGAAGCTTTGTATGACCGAAAGTGTAGAACTCCTTTGACTCTGACTGGGGTGGGAGATAGACAAGTGATGTGTTTAACTTTTATGGATGAAACTGTGATGAAGATTAATCTAATTAAAGAAAGATTGAAAGCTGCACAAGATAGACAACAAAAATATTATAATTAGAAGCACAGATTTGTGGAATTTCAGGTTGGTGACTTTGTGTATGTTAAAGTCAATTCGATGAAAGGTGTGAGAAGATTTGGTAGAGTGAGCAAGCTCAGTCCAAGGTATGTTGGGCCTTTTGAAATCCTTGAAAGGATTGGTAAGTCTGCTTATAGATTGTTTTTATCCGATCAGATGTCTGATATACATAACGTGTTTCACGTATCCTCTTTGAGAAAGTGGATATCTGACTCTGAAAAGAAGTTATCTGCTGATGAAGTTGAGATTCAGAAGAATCTGTAGTATAAGGAAGAACCTGAGAAAATTTTGGCTTATGATGTGCATAAGTTAAGAAATAAACAGATTCATATGGTTAAAGTTCAGTGGAAGCACAGAACAGCTCGGGAAGCGACTTAGGAGAAAGAGTCGGACATGAGACAGTCCTATCCGTATCTATTTTGACGGAGTTTTGGTTTGGCAATGTCGATGATGACATTTTTCTGAAGTTAGGGAGATTGTAAAGGCTGTTTTTCTTCCAGGATCGTCCAGGACGAAGTGGATCGTCTGGGACGATCGGTACAGGTTGTGAAGAACTCTGTATGGTTCGTCTGTAAGAAATTGGTTCGTTCAGGGATGAAATTTTTTAGAGAGTTTCGTCCAAGGACGAAGAAATTGGAATTAATTTTCGTCTGGACGATTTGAGTCCTGAGAAGATCATCCCGGGATGAATCGGGACATCGTCCGGGATGATCCTGCTTAATAAATATCTGAATAGTGTTTTTTTTTAAGGGAACGCAAGCCGAGGAGAGAGAAAATAGTGGAAAGAGGAAGAAAAGAGGATTTTTGGGCGACTCCGATCCGTTTTCGTCCGTTGCTGTAGTTGGGAAAGTTGATCGACTTGAGGTAAGGCACTTTCCACCTTTCTCAATTTTCAGAAACGTGGATTTTGACGACTTTTCTGTTCCGGATTTTGTTTCTGTTAGCGAATTTCTGGTATTATTTTCTTCTGATAAAGGTTTCACCGCGTAACTTTTGGTATATTTTTAGATGATAATTGTGCACATTTTGAGTATGTTCTGAAAGATTTTTACCGGGTATTTTGAATTCTGCTGAATTTTATTCGAATAACAATTTATCTGGATGTCTGATATTATTACTTTAGTACAATAAAAGTCTTATAATGTTGTTGTGGATATTCTGTGATAATTTGGTAAATTTCTGAATCTGTGAATTTTGTGTAAATTCCGTATACTGCCGTTATACTGCTGATTTTTCGTACGAATTCTGATTTTTTTGAATTGATACATTGAATGAATTGAAGTATTTGTATGCTATCAGAAGGGAGTTATAAGGGGTCAGGATCCTTTGAGATTCTGTAAGTGTCAGGAAAATCTGAAATGAGCTCTAAAATCTGAAAATAAGTTATATCCCGGAATTCCGAATATCTGTTATATTCTGATGCTATAAGCATAAAGGGAGACATAAGGGGGCAGAATCCATCGAGATTCTGTAAGTGTCAGGGAAGGGAGGCATAAGGGGCCAAAATCCGTAGAGATTCTGTAAGGGTCTGGGAATCTGAAATCTGATATATGATATGTTATTTGAAATATGATGTTTGATATCTGATAATCTATGTTGTGACTTATCTGATCTGTTTTATGAATTATCTGATTATAATTATTTGATATGAATGTGATTTTATCTGATTTCTTATTTCTGTATGATTCTGGTTATTCCGTACGATTCTGTTTGCTATGTGACTTGAAAGCTTTATGATATTTGTTCTGAACTCCGATTCGACATGACTTCAGTTTTTTATATCAGTTGTTTGATTTTATTTGATCAAGTTTATGTTCTGTCTGTTCTATGATTTCCGTACAACTATTTTTCTGATGTATTTTCTGATGTGTATTTCTGATGATTTAGATTGGTGAGTGATGTCTTGCTGAACTGTGTTAGCTCATCCTTGTTTTCTACGTGGTTTACAGGTTTTGGGAAAGGGAAGGAGATCTTGGACTAGAAGTTCTGTGTCTGATCTGAGACTAGGTATTTTGTACTTTTGATTTTTAATACAATCATGGTTTTTCTGTTATGTTCTGTTATTTTTGTCTGAAGCCATGGATTGTATTGTATATGATTGTTTTGATGAAAGAAAAGATAGATGAACTGTTCTGTATTTGGATGTTTATAGTAGCTCTGTGTTTTTCTGTCTATTTAATATTTGGAAGAAAGTTCTGAAGCAAATTCCAAAGCTAGATCTTGGATTTTCAACAGTTGTGTCGTGGCCCAATGTGAGCGGGATCCGTCCCGGTCGGATTTGGTCGTGACAATCGATGACCAATTACTGTCTCTCTGGCCATTATTATCATCGACTACGATCCCTCTGACCTCCATCATCCGCTAACTACAATCCTTATAACCACTGTGACCTGTCGATTATGGTCCTTATAATATTTGTCTCCTATCAACTATGGTCCCTCTGACCATTTTTGTCCTCCAACCTCAATTGCCAACTAACTATTGCCCCTCCGATCTTCGTCGCCCGTCAACTACAATTTCTCTAACTTCGAGCACCCGCAACGGTCCTTAGACCATTATCGCCCACTCACCATGATCTATATAACCTATATTACCTAAAAATGGTTCCTTTGCACAACTACAGTCCTTCCATGCAACCTCCATGACTTGCTGACTACTATCATTCCGACCTCTATCGCTCAAATACAATCCTATCAACCAAATGAACAGGCCAATACTCTGTTGATAACAACTCTAATAGCATTGGGTTCTTCCATCCTTACCCATATAAAGTTCTTTATATGATGGGTTTTTTGCTACATTAAGCCAACGTATTCCCCTGATGAATGACTTCATTTGTCATTAATAATAAATACTAATATATTCATTCAAATTGGACTACCACTACAAGAAAATGCGCTATTATCATCGGACTTTCTGGTGGAATATTTTATGCCGGTAACACTGGCACATGTTCCAGTAGAATATGCACTAGTAAGTTAACGACGCAATTTTTGGCACAATATCCACCATGGAAATAACGTCGCAATTTTTGTCGGCTTTTCAATAGCATTTTAAAGGTTTTCGATGCATATTCTGCCGGTAATTACCAATAGAATCACCATCGAATATTACAATGTCCTACTTAAACTCGATAAAGAAATACCAACATATTATTCGCCGGTGTGTAATATTCACCGATTATATAACCGCCAGATAATACGCCAAAAAATGCGTCGGTTAAAGCCCTATTTTGGCCAATCCATTGAACGAGTTCTCATTTATTTCCCTCTCTCGCATCAGAGAACCGCCGAATCCTCTTTGCTTGTTTCCCCTCTCTCACGTCTGATAGCTTCGTCGATGCCCCGAGATCGAGCCATTCTTTCCCTCTCTTCATTCAAGTCCGAGAGCTACCCTAACGACCAACTGACGAGCAGTTCTTCCTCGTGTCTGAGAGCTGCCCCGACCGAACCCTCACTGACTTTGACCAAAAGTAGCCCCGAACACCACCGATAAGAGAAGGTATTATCTTATGACATTGAGTTTTGATGTTCTAAGTATACATTTTCAAGAGAATGAATCTTAGCGTATGCTTTTGATTTTGTAATGGATATTCTCACTAGACATTTGTAAGAGAATGTATCTTTGTGTATGCTTTTAATTTCTTTTTGTTATGGATGTTCTCACTAGACATTTGCAAGAAATTATTTCTTAGTGTTTGTCCTTGATTTTAGTTATGGATGTTCTCACTAGATATTTGCAAGAGAATATTGTACATTGGTGTATGCTTTATACTGATGATATTATTCTTGTAATTAATAATAGTAGAGAGGGAGTTGAATGTAAACTTGAATTATGTTGGTCAACCTTAGAGTCTAAAGGTTTTCGTATAAATTGATCTAAAATTTAATATATAGAGTGTATGTTTTAGTAGTAATAGACCTAGTTGAGATATTGTGACTTTGGGCGATAAAGTCTTTAATAAAAGTACACATTTTTAATACATTGATCTATTTATGGTGAAATAGATGAGAATATTATTTATAGAATTCAACTGATGAGGAAATCTCTCTAATTTTTCAGCTAACAAACATGAGTCTTTATATACCCAACAGATAGTTGCCCTTATAGCCGAGCTAGAACAGGTAAGGAAAGCACAGGCTGAATGACAGATGCATGCATATGCATCAACAACAGTTACAACAAGCTCAAATGTTAGAGGAAATGAGAAAGATGAGGGAGCAGATGAGTAGTGGGAGGAGTACAACTTCAACTGAGGAGGAGACTGAATCAGAGTAGATGTTATTTATTTTACTAATGTGGACATTTGCATTTATATATTTTTGCACATGTTTAGTTATTTGTTGTTTGGACATCATGACTTTTTTATTATTAGATATTTATTGATGATACTCTTATTGCATTTTTTTCTATGCAGTTTAATTATGGAAATAAGTTTCAAAAGGAGGAAAGATATATTTTTTTGTTTATGCTACAGGTTTCCGGCCAATTTTTTGCCGGAAACAATGTCGGTAATACGATACAACGACGTTTCCGGTTGAAATTTGCGCTGTTACTTCTGGCGGATATTTCAACGGTAATGTACGTTGGTAACAGGACGACGTTTTTTTATGTGGTGGATTATGCGCCGGTATATCCAGTGTAACTTGTTCGTCGGATATGCAACCAAAAAGGCTTCGACTGCTCCTATTTTTTCGCCTTAAGATCCGCCGGAAATATTTTCAATGAAAAAAAATCGCTAGTGTTGACTTTTCGATGCGTGAACTATTGGAACAATTTGCGTCGGAAATGCGCCGGAAAGGTCGTATTTCCAGCGAATTTTGATTGTTACCGGAGGATTCCATCCGCCTGTAATAGCACATTTTTATGTAGTGTAGACACCATAATTTTTTCCCTTTTAAGGGGTTTTCACTAAAAAAAATCTTCCTAGCTATCTCTTATGATTCTTACACCACTCTCTCTTATCTGTCTAGTGTTTGATCTTCAAATAAAGCTTGGGTGTTAAACCTTATATCTCCCTACTACCGTGAATGTTCCAAGACACAACAAGAATATAATACAATACTGATGACTATAGATTTCACTATAAAATTTAAACACATATTAAAATAATTGTATGCTAATAAATAATTTTAATATCTCTAATAATATATGTTGAATTCGAATGTGGGCAACACCAGAGCCATACTCAATGCTCATAAGGTCAAGCAAAGAGAACAAAGATAGAGAGAAAGAGAGAATTATATAGAGATAAACTCTTAGATTTTATATTTAGCTCAAAATACTCAAATTTATTTTAGATATCACTATAGGTTTATTACTTTCTAGCTTTATATTTATAGAGCTATGAGGGATATAGAAGAAGAAGAAGCTTAGTCTAATTTTATATAATAAATAATTAAAATACATATAATATGAGTCCATGTTACATATACATGAACATAATGGTCAGAATTCAATGAGATATAGAAGAAGCTTCGAGTAATTTTATATAATAAATAATAAACATTTATATTTATAAATATAAATGAGTAAGTGGTGATCAACTCCCAAGTTTGCTCATTTTATGGTAGATTTTAAAAATTTTCTTAGAATTATTTAGCTATGTAAATAAATAGGCATAAATTAAAGAGTCTTGTAAAGTGATTATTGAGGTATTCATTGAGTGAATCGATTCCTAAACAACCCTAGCTATCATTGCTTGCCATCTACCGTCCATTGCTTACTCACTATAGTGTCAAGCCACCAATAAATTCAACCATCACCGCCGACTTCCCACGGCTGCATCCCACCATCACTCGTCATGTACGTAACCATCGCTCGTCGATCTTAACACTACATACATCAACTCGTCGTATTTTAGTGCATTTTAAATATATCATAATTTCCTCCTAAATGATAGTGAAAATTTCAAAGAAATATGACATTTTATTACCACAAAATTTGATAAATGTGCAAAATTAATATTCTTCTGAGAATGTATATCCACATATGATTTGGTAATATTAAAACGTTAACTAGTAATTGTTGCGTGCTAGAATATATGTGGCGGTAGAGTTTGTAAATTCGCATCCTAGCGTAGTACGAGTATTCAGCACACCAGCAGAAAAGAGAGGTGAACACCAAGGTTTTTACGTGGAAAACCCGAAAGAGGGAAAAAACCACGGGGCCTCGCCCAGTTGCAAAATTCCACTAGTATTTGTTTGAAGTACGAAGGTTGATCCGTCTTACAAATCAAGGCGATCAATTTACAATTAACTTCTCACAAAGATACAAAGTTCTGCAAATTTCCGACGTTTCCAGAAAATCCGACAGAGTTCAGGCGGTAGGAAGAGCTCCGGCGGTGGTCGAGGAGGAGCTTCTTCCTTCTCCTCCTTCTTCTCTTCTTCTTCTCTCTCTTCACTTGAGTCCCCTTTGTGAAGAATGAGGACTCTATTTATAGTTTTTTTGAAGTGGCATGGCTCGTAAATAGGTGTGGGATCATGGACGAATAGGGAGTGGTTTGAATGGACGGCCGATATTGAACCCTTCGATCGTGCACCATGTAATATCAGTTTTTGCTCCAGGTTCATCCGGACGAAGTAGGATCGTCCGGGACGATCGGTACAGGTTGTGTAGAAAAATCATGTTTGGCTGTATGGTTCGTCTGGACGAAAATAAGTCAGAGAACCCTTCGCCGGGGACGATATTTGATTTTCGTCTGGACGAAATAATTCTCTTCATGGATCGTCCGGTATGAAGCTGGATCGTCCAGGACGATCGGTCTGGATATATATAGAAATGAGATATTTTGAAGAGAGAGAAAAAGCTGAGGAGAGAGAAAAACGAAGGAAAAAGTGGAAAAGTGGATTTTTGGGCGACGCCGAGCTGTTTTCGTCCGTTGTGACAGTTGAGGAAATTGCTGTACGCAAGGTAAGGCACAATCCGACTTTCTCAATTTTCAGAACCGTCGCTTTTGGCGGTATTATCTGTCCGGAATTAAGTTTTGTTCGTGATTTTCGTCCGTAATTTCCGACTGGTTTAATTTTTACCGCGTAACTTTCTGTATTTTGTTGAAGTGCCGAGTGTGCACATTTTGGTTATTTTCTGAAGATTTTTGTCCGGGTATTTTTGATTCGACTGTGTTTTTAGTCGACTGGATTTTTCTGTGAACTTGGAAATTATCTGTGCAGTAGAATAAACGTTCTGAAATGTTGATATCTATATTCTGTGCGAATTTGGTGAATTTTAATTTTCAGGAAAAAATTGTGTGAATTCTGTATACTACCGTTGTGCTGCCCGATTTTTGAGTAATTTCTGTTTTGTCCGGAAATCTTCTGATTTGATATGCTATCTGTATATGCTACAAAAGGGAGTTATAAGGGGCCTGGATCCTATGAGATTCAGTTAGTGTCTGGGAAATCTGAAATGAGCTCAATATGAAATCTGATATCTGTTCTGTTCTGGATCCGAGGAAAATCTGTTTAGGTGCTATATGCACTATATATGTATTCTGGTGCTATAAGCACATCTAATCTGATCTGTTCTGGTGCCGTGAGCATAAAAAGGGAGGCATAAGGGGCCTGGATCCTATGAGATTCAGTCAGTGTCAGGGAATTTAGCTATTAATTAAATATCTGATATCTGCTATATGATTCTGATATGATTTGTTCTATTCCAATATGATCTGTACGATTCTGATTCTGTTGATCTGATATGTCTGATCTGTTCTGTTTCTGATTTGATACGACTTCTGTTTCCGTACAATTCTGTTTGATTTGATATATGTCTGAATTCGTTCTGATTTCTGTACGGATTTGTCTGATGTATTGGTTTTGAGATTCTGAGGATTTTGATTGGAGGTTTGTTGCTTTACTGAGCTGTTGAGCTCACCCTTGCTTTCTGGTGGTTTTCAGGTTCTGGGAAAGGCAAGGAAGTCTAGGATTAGTTCAGAGTCTGATCAGTTTAGGTATTGTTTTGTACCTTTTGATTTTTGCACAGTCATGGCTTTTCTGTTCTGTCTTCCTTTCTGTCGAAAGCCATGTACTGTTCTGTAGATGATTGTTTTGAGGAAAATGAAATCAGATAGATGTTTTGTTCCGCTGCATTTGATGATACATAGTAGCTCTGTGTTTGTTAGTCTGTGTGAATTAATTATTTGGAATATTCAGTTCCGAACCAAATTCCAAAGCTAGATCCTGGTTAGCTTCTCCGTCGCGGCCCGGTGCGAACGGGATCCGTCTCGGGTCGGGTCGGGTCGTGACAAGTTTTTGGTATCAGAGCAATGGTTTTGGAATTTGAGAATTTTGTGAAACAGAGCTATAGGAAGTGATCAGTAAGTCTGTCTGGGGGGTAGTTTTGATTTGTTTGGCTTTTTATTGTGTTATTTTTGTGATAGTTTTCCGGATTTTTCTGGATTTTCTGTATGGATCAGCCAGACCCAGATATGACAGATGGTCAGAGTGCCGATCAGGCAGCACCAGTGGGGAGTATAGCCCCAGTGGCCGGTGCAGATACATTGTCTCAGTTTGCTTCGCTTGTTGCTCAGATGATGAGCGAGACTCAGAGCAGAGCTTCTACTGTTAGATCTGAGGACATTGATCGACACCTGCAGTTATTTTTGAGATTGAAACCTCCGAGGTTTGAGGGCGCTGTTGAGCCCAGAGCTGCTGAGGAGTGGCTGAGGAGATTAGAGAAGACTTTTGACGGAATGCAGTGTCCGTCAGACAGGAAGGTACCGTTGGCAGTTTTTCTGTTGGACGGAGAGGCTGAGCACTGGTGGGAAGGCCAGCAGGCAGCCAGATTTCAGGGCAGACTGAACTCTTTGATTACTTGGGAAGAGTTCACTGAGGTGTTTCGGGATTGGTTTGTTCCCCCTTCTGCACGACAGCAGATGCAGGAGAATTTTCTGAGACTTGTTCAGGGGAGCAAGACGGTGATGCAGTACGAGGCTGAGTTTACTGCATTAGCCAGGTACGCTCCGCAGCTGGTTAGCACTTCTGCTGAGAGATGTTACTGATTTCTGAGGGGATTGCGAGATACCTTGAGGCAGCCCCTGATACCATTCTGGATTACTGATTTCTCCGAGCTTGTGGAGCGAGCTCGATTGATAGAGAACGACCTGATGGCTACTCAGCAGCGGTGGACTGCGAGTAGGAAGAGGTTTGGATGCGAGACATCTGGCAGTGGTTCCTCTGGAAAGAGGAGATTTGTTTCTAGCTCAGGATCTGGAGATTTCAGGAGGAGCGGAGGGTCGTCTGGTACTGCTACCAGTACGACGAGTTCTGGATCAGCACCTGTGTGCCAGAACTGTGGACGGCGACACTTTGGCCAGTGTTACAGGATGGCTGGTCTGTGCTTCCGATGTGGTCAGTTAGGACATCGGATTGCAGAGTGTCCACAGATGGAATTTGATCAGCGATCTGAGGGCTTTGTCAGACCTGCCGGTTCAGCAGCAGGAAGACCGAGGACTGATCCTCCACGCCCTGAAGGATTTACTGGTAGAGGTGGTGGTTCTAGTTCTGCACCACGGAGACCACCTACTGTTCAGAGGGAGCAGAGTAGTTCTGTTGCTTCAGCTCCTGTTCCAGTTCAGCCACGAGTTTACAGCTTGAGTCAGCAGGAGGCTCGAGATGCTCCCGATGTTGTGACAGGTACGATTTACATTTCTGATCAGCCCTGTCGTGTTTTGTTTGACTCTGGAGCGAGTCATTCTTTTCTGTCCGAGCACTGTTTTGAGATTTTACATTTGGATTCGATGGTTTTACCGGTTTCTTTATCTGTGATTTTACCGGCTGGGAATCCTTTGATCGTTCGGTAGTTTTGTTTGTGTGAGATTGAGATTTTTGGCAAGAAGTGGAAATCAAGTTTGATTCGGTTGCCAATTTCATCGTATGATGCGATTCTGGGCATGGATTGGCTGAGTTAGTATGAAGCCCAGATAGACTGTCTGAAGAAGCAAGTGAGTTTGCTTATGGCTGGAGAGAGGATTGTATTTCAGGGATTACGAGGTGTTCTCTCCAGTCTGGTTTCTGTGTTGGAAGTGAGCAGAATGTGGAAGAAGGGATGTCCGGTATTTTTGGCTTCGGTGCGGGATCTGAACCTAGAGGTTGGTTCTGTTTCTGAGATCCCTGTGGTACGGGAGTTTGCTGATATTTTTCCTGAGGAGCTGGTTGGTTTACCTCTGGATAGAGATGTGGAGTTCTCTATCGATATTTTTCCGGGTACCGCTCCGATATCGAAAGCTCCGTACAGGATGGCACCGAAAGAACTTTCTGAGTTGAAAGTTCAGCTTCAGGAGTTGGTTGATAGAGGTTTTGTGCGCCCTAGTGTTTCGCCCTGGGGAGCACCTGTTCTGTTTGTGAAGAAGAAGGACGGTACACTCCGTATGTGTATCGATTACAGAGATTTGAACAAGGTCACGATCAAGAACAAGTATCCTTTGCCTCGGATTGACGACTTGTTTGATCAGCTTTCCGGATCTTCGGTATTTTCGAAGATTGATTTGCGATCCGGATATTATCAGGTGAAGGTGAAAGAAGTTGATGTTGTGTAGACAGCTTTTAGTACTCGGTACGGGCACTATGAGTTTTTGGTTATGCCTTTTGGGGTAACCAACGCGCTTGCTATTTTCATGGATATGATGAACCGAGTATTCAGGGAGTATTTGGATCAGTTTGTGATCGTCTTCATTGACGATATTCTGGTATATTCTGCATCTGAGGATGATCATGCCAGACATTTGAGGATTGTGTTGGAGACTTTGAGGAGGCATCAGCTGTATGCCAAGTTCTCCAAGTGTGAATTCTGGTTGAAGAGCATTTCATTTCTGGGGCATGTGATTAGCGGTGAAGACATTTCTGTAGATCCCCAGAAGATTCAGGCAGTTGCTGATTGGCCAAGGCCGACTACGGTATTCGAGGTACGTAGTTTCTTGGGCATGGCCGGGTATTATAGGAAATTTGTGAAAGGATTTTCACAGATTTCGACGCCTCTGACGAGACTGACTCAGAAGTCAGTACCTTTTGTTTGGACACCGGAGTGTGAGGCGAGTTTTCAGCAATTGAAGGATTGTTTGACTTCAGCTCCAGTGTTAGCACTTCCGTTAGGTTCGGAAGGTTTTCAGGTGTTCAGTGATGCTTCACTGAAAGGACTGGGTTGTGTCCTGATGCAGCATGGTCAGGTAATTTCTTATGCTTCTAGACAGTTGAAACCACATGAGAAGAATTACCCGACGCATGATTTGGAGTTAGCTGCAGTAGTTTTTGCCTTGAAGATTTGGCGTCATTATCTGTATGGCGTCAGATGTGAGATTTTCACTGATCATAAGAGCCTGAAGTACATTTTTACTCAGAAGAATCTGAATTTGAGGCAGAGAAGATGGCTCGAGTTGATCAAAGATTATGATTTGACTATTCAGTATCAGCCTGGTAAGGCTAATGTGGTAGCAGATGCCTTGAGTAGGAAGTCTTCTGGATTATCAGGTATTCAGCTTACTTGTGATGACTTTCTGATTCGTGATATGGAGCGATTGCAGTTGGAAGTGATTTCCTCCAGTGGTTTGGAGTTGGCTCAGATGAGCATTCAGTCTACTTTGGAAACAATGATTCAAGAAGCCCAGAAGTCAGATTCTGATTATTCAAAGTTGATTGCTCAGATTGGATCTGGTAAGACTCCTGAACTTCGAATTTCTGATTCTGGTGCTATTTTCTGTAAGAACAGGTTGTGGGTACCTGTGTTTGGAGATTTGAGGCAGGAGATTCTGTACGAATCTCATCATTCAGGCTACACGGTACATCCGGGCAGCAGTAAGATGTACGCTGATATGAAACTTTTGTTTTGGTGGCCTGGAATGAAGAAAGATGTGACAGAGTTTGTGTCGAGATGCGAAGCCTGTCAGTTGGTGAAGGCAGAGCATCAGCGACCAGGTGGACTGTTGCAGTCGTTGCCTATCCCTGAGTGGAAATGGGAGGAGGTAACGATGGACTTTGCGATGGGTTTCCCTCGATCTAGACAAGGGCACGACGCTATTTGGGTGGTTGTAGATCGATTGACGAAGTCCGCCCATTTTCTTCCGATTAGACAGACGGATTCAGTTGATCGCTTGGCACAGATATATGTGAAGGAGATAGTCAGATTACACGGTGTGCCTCGTGTGATCGTATCTGATCGAGATGGACGTTTTACTTCCAGACTTTGGAAAGGCATTCAGCAAGGCTTGGGTACAAAACTGCATTTCAGTACAGCCTTTCATCCTCAGACCGATGGACAGTCTGAGAGGACTATTCAGGTACTGGAAGATCTGTTGAGGCTTTGTGTTCTGGACTTTAGCGGAAGCTGGGAAGATCATATTCCGCTGATTGAGTTTGCTTATAACAACAGTTTTCAGTCCAGTATCGGTATGGCACCGTACGAGGCTCTGTATGGCAGGAAGTGTCGTACTCCTTTGACTCTGATGGAGGTTGGAGATAGACAGGCTTTGGGAGCCACTTTTGCTGATGAAACTGCTCAGAAGATCAGTTTGATAAGAGAGAGATTGAAAGCTGCTCAAGATCGACAGCAGAAGTATTACAATCAGAAGCACAGGTTTGTAGAGTTTCAAGTTGGTGACTTTGTGTATGTCAAAGTCAGTCCGATGAAGGGTGTGAGCAGATTTGGTCAGGTGAGCAAGCTTAGTCCGAGGTATGTTGGACCTTTTGAGATCCTGGAAAGGATTGGAAAAGCTGCTTACAGATTATTGCTTTCTGATTCTATGCCTGACGTGCATAATGTGTTTCATGTATCCACTCTGAGGAAGTGGGTATCCGACTCTGGGAAGAAGGTATCTGCTGATGAGGTTGAGATTCAGGAGAATCTGGTGTACAAGGAAGAGCCAGAGTTGATTTTGGCGTACGACGTACGAAAGTTAAGAAGTAAACAGATTCCAATGGTTAAAGTCCAGTGGAAGCACCGTAAAGCACGGGAAGCCACTTGGGAGAAGGAGTCTGACATGAGACGGTTGTACCCATACTTGTTTTGACTGAGTTTGGACTAGATAATGACGAGGACGACATTTTTTTTTAAGTTGGGGAGATTGTAATATCAGTTTTTGCTCCAGGTTCGTCCGGACGAAGTAGGATCGTCCGGGACGATCGGTACAGGTTGTGTAGAAAAATCATGTTTGGCTGTATGGTTCGTCTGGACGAAATCAGGATCGTCTGGACGAAAATAAGTCAGAGAACCCTTCGCCGGGGACGATATTTGATTTTCGTCTGGACGAAATAATTCTCTTCATGGATCGTCCGGTACGAAGCTGGATCGTCCAGGATGATCGGTCTGGATATATATAGAAATGAGATATTTTGAAGAGAGAGAAAAAGCTGAGGAGAGAGAAAAACGAAGGAAAAAGTGGAAAAGTGGATTTTTGGGCGACGCCGAGCTGTTTTCGTCCGTTGTGACAGTTGAGAAAATTGCTGTACGCATGGTAAGGCACAATCCGACTTTCTCAATTTTCAGAACCGTCGCTTTTGGCGGTATTATCTGTCCGGAATTAAGTTTTGTTCGTGATTTTCGTCCGTAATTTCCGACTGGTTTAATTTTTACCGCGTAACTTTCTGTATTTTGTTGAAGTGCCGAGTGTGCACATTTTGGTTATTTTCTGAAGATTTTTGTCCGGGTATTTTTGATTCGACTGTGTTTTTAGTCGACTGGATTTTTCTGTGAACTTGGAAATTATCTGTGCAGTAGAATAAACGTTCTGAAATGTTGATATCTATATTATGTGCGAATTTGGTGAATTTTGATTTTCAGGAAAAAATTGTGTGAATTCTGTATACTGCCGTTGTGCTGCCCGATTTTTGAGTAATTTCTATTTTGTCCGGAAATCTTCTGATTTGATATGCTATCTGTATATGCTACAAAAGGGAGTTATAAGGGGCCTGGATCCTATGAGATTCAGTTAGTGTCTGGGAAATCTGAAATGAGCTCAATATGAAATTTGATATCTGTTCTGTTCCGGATCCGAGGAAAATCTGTTTAGGTGCTATATGCACTATATATGTATTCTGGTGCTATAAGCACATCTAATCTGATCTGTTCTGGTGCCGTGAGCACAAAAAGGTAGGCATAAGGGGCCTGGATCCTATGAGATTCAGTCAGTGTCAGGGAATTTAGCTATTAATTAAATATCTGATATCTGCTATATGATTCTGATATGATTTGTTCTATTCCGATATGATCTGTACGATTCTGATTCTGTTGATCTGATATGTCTGATCTGTTCTGTTTCTGATTTGATACGACTTCTGTTTCCGTACAATTCTGTTTGATTTGATATATGTCCGAATTCGTTCTGATTTCTGTACGGATTTGTCTGATGTATTGGTTTTGAGATTCTGAGGATTTTGATTGGAGGTTTGTTGCTTTACTGAGCTGTTGAGCTCACCCTTGCTTTCTGGTGGTTTTCAGGTTCTGGGAAAGGCAAGGAAGTCCAGGATTAGTTCAGAGTCTGATCAGTTTAGGTATTGTTTTGTACCTTTTGATTTTTGCACAGTCATGGCTTTTCTGTTCTGTCTTCCTTTCTGTCGAAAGCCATGTACTGTTCTGTAGATGATTGTTTTGAGGAAAATGAAATCAGATAGATGTTTTGTTCCGCTGCATTTGATGATACATAGTAGCTCTGTGTTTGTTAGTCTGTGTGAATTAATTATTTGAAAGATTCAGTTCCGAACCAAATTCCAAAGCTAGATTCTGGTTAGCTTCTCCGTCGCGGCCCGGTGCGAACGGGATCCGTCTCGGGTCGGGTCGGGTCGTGACACACCATTCGTTGAACATTTGGAGGCTTTAATGATGTCAGAATTTGGTGAACTTAGGCTCGTTGGATTTGTCTCGTCGAGCCGATCGATTCGAGTATAAATTCGTTAAAATTGGAGACCGTTTGGTAACTCAAATTGCAGTTTGAACCTTCCAACAGCGCTTCGGGTCCTTGATTCGGACTCATTTGGGCTCGGATTAGGTTTATCTTGGTGTCGTTGGGTTCGTATTTCTGAGACGCTCAGTTTGACTATAAGCTCGCTGAAATCGGAGTTCGGGTGCTCCCGAAATTAATCTTTGAAGTTTCCAGCTAGCTTTTGCTTGAGATTCGTGCCCGATCAAGCTAATTTTGTGATGTTGTATCATTAATATAAAAAATACTTAATTTATAATATAAATTATCTTGCATGGATATATACCATTAATTCTAGAAGTCTTTCCCTTATTCAAAATTTAAAAATTAATTATGACTTGATTGCTATAATTATTATGTAAAAAAAACTATTAACAAAATTCTCAATCTATTAAAAGAAAAAAAAAAAAGGAAATTTTTTAAAATATTATTTTCCTATGATAAGATTATATGTTAAAAAATAAAAATATTAATAAGTTTATCAGAAATCAATATGAGAGGGAAAACAACTAAAAAGATTAGCTCATTAGAGTAAGACAGAGAAATAATGAAGAGATTACCAACAAAGAGTGAGAGACCATTTCTGTGATAGCTAGAGAGTATGCGTGTGAGAGAGAGAGAGAGAGAGAGAGAGAAGGAAGATCCGTGGGGGTTTTCTCTTCTCTGCAGAAACATGCATGATTGATATTGCTACTATTATAGTTGTAGTTTAATTAAGAGACCGATACGAATGGATGAATATGTAGCATTAGCAAGAAGATAGAGGTTGCCAGATCAGGACTTCAGGAGTACGTCGCCATCTTCGATTTCTTTCTCTTGTGGTGGAGTTATTGATTATCCCATTTTAAGCTGTTATGATCACAGCTTAAGGCCTTGTTTGGAACGCTTTTTTAATGCTTTCTAAAAACAGCTTTTTAATTAAAAATTTCTGTACTAAAAAGTTGTTTTAGAAAGCAATGAGAAAGCTGTCCGCCTGTCCCAAACGAAGCCTAATACCGATTCAAAGTCATTTATTTGATCTAGAGCAATGCTATGTTACTTATGTATGAGTATATTTTAGCTTATTTGAACTCTATTCAAGTTAAGTATGACATTCTCACGCTTCATTTTCATTTAGGTTTCAGTTGGTACGTCTTTTTTATTGTTTTTTAAAATAAAGTTTTAGTTCAAAAATTAACATGTTTGTACTAAAATTTTGTTTTAAAAAGCATTAAAAAAGTCCACAGAGAATCAAATTTTGTAGATTTTGATAAAATGGCTAAAATGTCAACTTTTAAATCTAAAATAAGACTTTATAAGCTCTCGGATCATAGAAAATAAATTTTAAATCTTTGATCAATCATCTCTCCTTTTATTAGAGGGTTCTCTCTCGTCAACCCTAATTTCTCGTCTATTTTAAGCTATGTAGTTCCCATTAAGTGACTTACAATCCACTTATTTGATAAAAAGAAGTGACCAACTAAAAATAATCAAAGACTTTGTTTGGGACAGCTTTCTTATTGTTTTCTAAAGTAATTTTCTGAAAAGTTGAGCGGAAAAAAAGTTGTCTCAAATGAAGCCTACCGCAGTATGATTGACGACATTCCCCATTACCGCCAGTGATATGGGAATCATTATTGTAACTAGAGGCCTTTCAGTGGCAAATAATATTTTATTATCGTTGGTTTTTTTAGTTTTGCTACCATTTTTTACTGTCACATAATGTCTAAATTCAAACAATACTAGATACATAACAAAGTATAAGGCCTCGTTTGATAAGGCTTTTTTTTCCGTTTCCGTTTGAATACGCCGAAATCAATTAGTATTTATTGTTTGGAATCAAAGCTTAACAATAATTCCTTTTTAATAAACATCGTTTTTCAGCGGTTACAAAATTCTTTTCGTATCTGGTTCTTCGGTCACAAAACGGAGTTTCGGAAGCGAATTACTGATTTAAAATTACTTTCAAGTATTAAATAATAAAATCTCAAAAGCAGAACTCTTAAACAAACAATTTAAAATTACTTTCAAGTATTAATAAGCAGTTTTAAAAATATTAGTCAAACATATCTCATTATTGAAACTCCATTTTATTGAACGGTTTTTTCTCAACCTCCTTTTCTAAAACTCCTTTTATGTAAGCATAAACCGAATCAGGCTTCGTTTGGAACGGCTTTTTTACAATTTTCTAAAACGGAGTTTTAGTACAAATTTTGTTTATTTTTGTATTGTACTAAAACTCCGTTTTAGAAAGCAATAAAAAAGCCGTCCCAAACGAAGCCTAAAATTATGCTGATTGTTGCTACTCATGATTAGGTGTGTCAAAAGTTGACACAAACTGAAATTAGACCTGGACCCGACCCAAAAAAAAATACAGGTTTGGGTCAACCTGTTTGTCAAACGGGTCAGGTTTGGTTTGGATTTCTGACCCGTATGAAAAAAGGGTCGGGTTCAGGTTGACCCAAAAACCCGCGGGTCGACCCTGCCTAACTAACTCATAAGTCACGACCTAGGCTCATCTCCGTGACTGGGCCTAGCCTAGTCGCCACGGACCTCATGTCCGCACGTTCGATTGTAAAACCTCGACGAACCTGCCCCGACACCTCCTTCGGCCAACCCGCACGACCCTGCCCGAGTGACTCACACCCCCGCCTTGACGTCTCCTTCTATTCACTACCCGCATCCTTGCTCCCACCTCATTCGGCCTATGGTAGTCCACCTCACATGCGAATGAGGCCTCACCGAGTAACCAGTCACCGCTTGCATTAGCCGAGGCGGCAAGGCCCAAGCCATAGTTCCCTATGGGGAGCGAGTCAATGATTGTGCTAACGAAAGGAAATTCATATCGGTTCGGATTCGAGGGTCGAGTCAGGTCAACGGTGTGGGTCGAGTCTGGGTTGTATATCCTAACCCGTCTAGCTAAATGGGTTGGGTTCGAGTCAACCCGTTTATGCTCGGGTCAACTCGGGTGGACCCGAACACGACCCGATTACCCGAATTTACACCCCTTCCGATGATGCACCATTGCTCATGCCCCTATAATCTAGAGAAGCTACCATTCAAAATGATGATGCCTTCATTACAAAAAAAATTATAGTTGCGATTTGCAAACTGTCACTATAGCAACTGTCACTATAGAGAGTTATATATAGTGATTTAGAAAGTTCTGGAAAATTCGTTTCAAGTTGTAACAAATATATCATATTTGCAACATTTCTTAAACAGCTGAAAAAATTTTTGCAAGGCTTTAAACCGCTACAATAGTTTATAAAGTGTTGTGAAACCTAATTTAATAGTAGCACTAGTAAATGAGAGATTATTACGTGTGGTCATCAGATCGTTCGGAGGCCAATCAAGACGCACTACGTCACCCAATACATTACAATACATAGTAACAGAACACAACCTATTGGTGACATTGCGCGTCCTGATTTGCCCCCGAACAACATTCAATGATCACAAGTAATAATTTCGCCTTATAAAGACGTTATTCTTGTCATCGCCAATCTCTATGGTATTTGAATCATAAGTCATCATCATCCTCACTACCCTACTAATAATACTAAATAAATGTCCTTCCTACCATTCAAAAAGAGTCGAGTTCGCATTCGGATTCAAATTTTTTGGTAATTTTTAAGGAATTTTTTGCTGTTTTTATTCAAAAAAAAAAAAAAGAAAAGAAAAAAAAATAAAAACATTAGAAATCTCATTGATCAAACTTGTGAGTTATGCCCTTTGTGCCAGTTTTTCAATCTCATAGGGGGAAAAAGTTTTCTATGAGCGGATTTTGCCCGTTGGATTTGATAGTTTAAACATAAACATAGATTTAATTTCCTGTTTTATTACGTCTTCTTGAGCTTATCCAAAAGCTTGAAAGCGATAAGATTAATATATGTAGCATATAATGCAAGAATTTTTAATAATATCCCAATCATCTTTCCCTAATCAGACGGAATTTAGGTTTCGTTTGGAACGGCGTTCATACTATGTCTTAAAGCAATTTTTTATACAAAAATAATTAAAATTTTGTACTAAAATACTGCATTAAGAAGCAGTAAGAAAGTCATCCCAAACGAAACCTTAATCTATATAGTGTTAGTATTTTACTCCACGAGAAAAAATCACTAAATTTAGGGTGTAAACGAGCCGAGTCGAGTTCGTGTAACATTTGATTTGAGCTTGATTAATTAATTAAATTCAAGCTCGAGCCCGAGCTTCATTATACGAGTTCGATTCTACTCATAACCTGAATCATTTATTTTGAAAGAGAGAAAATTGCTTTGATTAAAGTAGTTGTTTTATCAAAATGATAAAAAATAATGAGAAATTGGAAGAGAAATAATAAATAATCATTTGATATAAGTAATTGATGCATAATTTTCAATCTTTTAATAATTAATAACCTCCTAAATGTTCATTTTTTTAAAAAAATATATTTTACAATGATATGTTTTAAACTAGCTAACTCTTGAGCTAACAAGTCAAGTTAGCTCATTGAACTTAGCTCGTAAGCTAGTTCATGAGTCGGCTTGACTCACTCTCACCCCTGCCCTGATAATTGATGAGCTCATATGAGAAAGGTCATAGTAAAAATGGCTTCATGAGAAATGGCCTATTCTTAGGATCTATTTGGAGCAACTGTCTTACTACTTTCATATTTAGATCACTGCTTGAATCGAGTTCATTTGTAGACTAGTAAGTTCCTTTTAAACAAAGATCGAATAGATTCTAAAAGTTGACTTAGCTTAAACCAAGTTGGCATGGCTTGAATCCAATTTTCAATATATTTGACTATATTTAGATTTACTGCTTCTTGAAGCAGCTAGCATTTCAGTATAAAAATTTTAATTTATGTAATAAAAAACTGTTTTAAGAAAGAATAAAAAAGTCATTCCATACGAAGCCTTATTCTCTCTTGAATCGCAAACCCTAATTTGAGTCCCTCTTCATGTAAAGAGTATAGGCCTATTTATAGGTTTCTAAAAGTGCATTAGACATACTTGTATTGATTCCGTCAATTATAAGTTGTTCTCTCAGCATTTAATAATGTCAGCATCAGATGATTTCAAGCTCATTGGATTCATCTCGTTAAGACGCACGATTTGACTAGAAGTATATGAGATTTAGAGATCGTTTGATGTTCTAATTAATTATCGAAGCTTTCAATTACGCTTCAAGTACCTCAAATATAATCTTTAGGTCCACACCAAGGAAAAGAACTTGCAGGTATTGGACTACTTTCTTATTGTTTTTTAAAACAGTTTTTGAATTAATTTTATATTAAAAATTTGTTTTAAAAAGCAATAAGAAAATTAAAAAATTGTATCGTAAATTTATACACCTGCAATTTGCCAACTCTAGAGGAAGCTTAAATTTAGGAGTTAAAGGAACCTCACCATGCAAAGCAAAGTGCAGAAGAAGAAACCCTAAAAATCACTTGAGGAAAATCATTAGTGTCTGGAAGAACGCAAGAAATCACTGAACAAATCAATTGAATTTTTTTATTTTTTCTTATATCGAACTGCACAGTTTGACATTATTGTTTTATCTAATTTGTTGATTAATTTGTGTATAAGAGTTCGTTTGTGACAGCTTTTTTATTGCTTTTAAAATAGTTTTTTATACTAAAAAATTACTTATTAAATAATAAAAAAGCTATCACAAACAAAAGTGAATGACTTCATTTATTTTGATGACTGATTGGCTTAAATCCAAAAGAACATATCATTAACAAATATTCTTAAAATCTGGAAGACAATATTGCTTTGAACTGCACTGTAACATCTAGTTTTTAATCTGCAAATCTGTTTGTTAAACCTCCATCTTTATTCTACAAAAAAATTTGTTAGTCTATGTGGGATCTGATTGTGCCGATCATTCAGGTTTTTTTTTTTCGATTTGAATTTTTCCACATTAAATCCTAGTGTCCTCTTATTTCCGCTGCTTTCTTTTCCTTATTTGCATTCGTTGTGTAGTTTACTTCCACCTAGATCTGTCAAAATCGGTTCATGGGTTAGAATTGGGTCAAACTCGGAACTGAACAAACTTGGAATTGACCCGACACAAGTTGACCCGACCCCAACCCAACTCATTTTTTTTCAAACGGGTCACTTTCTCGGACCCAAACCCAACCTACTTTAGACACGGGTCAACCTGACATTGTTTGAATAGTTGCTATTTGAATGATTTATATTTGTGCAACTTATGTAGTTTTGATGATTTCAAACATTATTGTTCAAATGTATAGTTATCTCCTATCAATTTCAGAAGATTTGCACTTGCTCTTGTGTGTACTAACATTTCAGGAAAATCAGACTCCAGACTACGAAAACTTCAAATCAATTTCAATATGAGAAATTTTGTTTATTTGAAGTTTGTCTTTTCTCTGAATTAATTTTGAAAGGGAGTGATTGTAATTGAGTGAATAAAATCTTACACACACAAATAAGGAGATCTTGAAATTCTATACTGATCGTACAGGACGATATTTATCGTACTGGACGATCTGTCAGTTATCTCCTATAGAGCATTTGGAACGAATAGGAACTTGCTTTGAAAAATTTTTTCTAAGTCCTATTCGTCCAGGACGAATTTTAATATCGTCCCGGACGATGGGTTCTCTGTAAAATTTCGTCCAGACGAATTTTACCATCGTACGAGGCGACCAGCTCTCTGGAAAAATTTCGTCCAGACGAAAATAATTATCGTACCGGACGATCAGCTCTCTGGAAAATTTTCGTCCAGACGAAACCAAATTATCGTCCCCGGCGATTGGTCCTCTGGAAAATTTTCGTCCAGACGAACATATTTTCGTCCAAACGATAAACCGACTTAGGACAGTTTTCAGCAGTTTCTAGAACTGACCTTGTAATAACCGTTCGTACTGGACGAACCTAGTTCGTACAGGACGATCAGCTGTACGAAGTCATTTCGTACACATATACAAATTGGGTCGTTTCAGATCGTTTAAGTAAAATCGTCCAGGACGATCCAGGATCGTACGGGACGATCCACTGCGTACAGAATTGAAAATATGCAGTTTTTTGGCGGTTTTTCATGTCTTTTGTATAAATAGTCCAAATTAGACTGCCACCCAATCTTTTTGTCATTTGATCTTCGTGCCTATTGAGAGAATAGCCAAGGGGAGAGTGGAAGAGAGCATTCAAAGGAATAGAGGTAAGTATAACAGAAATGACAAGGTTCATAATGAAGTGATTTGTTATGAATGCAGGAAACCAGGTCATATAAAGACTGATTGTCCAAAACTCAAAGCCACTCCTAGCAATGAGAAGGTAGAGGAGAAACCAATGGTAAAGAAGGGCAAGAAGAAGTTTCAAAAGGCTTTTTGGGCGGACTCAGCTTCAGACTCATCTGAGACTGAAAAAGAAGAAGAAGTCACCAACCTTTGCTTGATGGCAGATAAAGCTGAACAATCAGATCAAGAAGAGGTATACTCTCACACAAGACCTCGTGAGAGTATATGGTACCTGGACAGCGGATGTTCTAAGCACATGACTAGAGATACTGCTCAAGTCATAACGCTGGAAGCCAGGAGTGGAGGCAAGGTTACACTTGGAGATAATACCACAAAGAAAATGGTTGGATCAGGTATGATTGGAAATTTGAAAAACTTTTTCATAGATAATGTTTTATTAGTTGAAAGCTTAAAACATAATTTGCTTAGCATAAGTCAGCTATTCGTCCAAACGATGTTCTAAGCACATGACTGTTTTTGTAATTTTGTGAATTTTGTGTGTTTTTAATGAATTGTTTTTGGATTTATGATTTTGTTTTATGTTTTCTGTGTTTTTGATTGTTTTTGTTGATTTTGTTAATTTAAAAATTTCAAAATTAAATTTTTTTGGAGGAAATCGTCCAGGACGAAATATTTTCGTACGGGACGATGTGTAAAGAAACAGTTTGTGCGAATTTAAACCGTTTTGAGAGCAGTTTTTTATTGGATCGTCTGTACGATCTGTGATCGTCCAGTACGAATTTTTTTTTCTCTCAAACGTCGGGACGATTGAATGCAGCGGTTGAGTAGATAAGACAGTTTTTAATACGAACTTCGTCTGTACGAAATTTTTTTTTCGTCTGTACGAACATGTGTCGGTTCATTGTAGGGGACGGTTTTCAAGAGTCATTAAAACGAAACACTTTTCGATCGTCTGTACGAAATTTTTTCGTATGTACGATCGGTCAAGTCAAAAAGCTTGTACGAAGGGACACATCGTAAGTTGTGTTGAATACGAAAAGCCGTTACATTTTGGACGAATTGGATCGTCTGTACGAAATTACTTCGTCCAGACGAACGATAATTTTTCGTCCAGGACGAATATTTTCGTCCAGGACGAACGTATCGTTTTTCTTTAAATATGAAGGCTTTCAAACTTGACAATCACACTTTCAAACATCTTTTTCAATCCCTTTCTACATCAAATCAACTATGGCCTCCTCTAGCAAAAGAGACGACGGTTCTCTGCCGCACCGGGGAGTGGTGAAAAGAGTGTTTTGTACAGGCTTCTCCGCCTTGCTATGGGTGCTAAAGGAGAGTCACTTTGTGGTATTAGTGCAATACTCAGAGGGTGCCTCTGAGGAGTGGATGTAGGTCTGGTTATAGACCGAACCACTATAAATCTGGTGTCATTTACTTTATTGCTTTTACGTTTCCGCATTTTAAATTTCAGTTTTAACAACTCTGTGGTTGAAAAATATTTTTCTACAAACTTTAAAAGAAAATTTTATTTCGGTTCAACTTTATCATTAAAAGGGTTTAAAATTTTAAAACTAACAATTCACCCCCCTCTTGGTAGCCGTGGGACATTTACTTAGGCTTAACAACCTAATTACTAGACTCCACAGACATGACCCGCAACCCATCGTCGTCTTCAGGAGGAAGAGGCAATGGCAAACCCTTCTAGAGCAGGGAGAGGGAGAGACGGCGGCGTCGGGAGCATGGATAGGAGGCGACAGCGAGCGCAAGAAGAGGAAGAGGCGGCGGCGTGAGAGGGAGAGGCAGCGAGGAAGATAAGGCTAGGGTTTGGACTTTAGACCGAATGCCGGCGGTGGGACTGCGACCTGCAGGAGTTCAAGTTGAATCGATAGTTCACCACTGTGGGACAATGGCGTTGAATCATGACTGTGGGACTTCAGACTGAAATTGGAAGGTTTTTGTTTACTGTTTATAGTGAGTCCCTGATCATTTCGAGTTTCCAGGTCAACCTGAACCCGACTTGGTTTGTTGAATCCGAACCTGACCCGTTTGACAAATGGGTTTACGCTACCCTCAAATTTTCGAGCCAGATTCGAGTCTGATTTTCGGGTTGTGTCAAATATTGACACCATTGCTTCCACCCCAACATGATCTATTCTTCTTATGCAACTTTTTTTTTTCTTTTGACAAGTCTATGATTCAAAAATGCTATTGAACAATTTTGGTAGCATTTTATGTGTTGTTGCTCAAAAGGATAATTGGTGGATTTATTAAAGTTCGTAATATTCATTATCTCATTGTTGTTGATTTCGCTCTTATATTTGTTAGTTTTCTTCATCGATGACATTATTGTTTAAGTCATCCTTCTCCTCGGCATCCTCGGAGCTTCGCTCATGTATCATCTTCATTTTCTAAATCATAGATTTCATTTGGGACAATTTTCTTATTACTATTTTCTAAGCTGCTTTCTAGTACAATAATTTTTCAGTTCTAGAAACTTTTGTACAATAAGTTTCTTATCTCTTATTATAGACTTCTTGTAATGATAGACCCATTTATCCGACTTTTAATTATTACCACTTTGCCACTTGTTATATTACATAGGTTAGATCTTCCATAAACCTATCATGTTTCTTGCTTACTTGATATAAAACATGTTATTTGAGCTTCGTTTGGAACAGCTTTCTTGCTGTTTTTAAAACAATTTTATTGTAAAAATTTCTTGAACTAAAGATATTTTATTTCTTTTATTTGAGTCATTTCTAAATTAAATAAATACATATAAAGGAATAAAAATTTCTAATTTCCATATTCATGAATATGAAAATGTATTTACTGTTTTTTGCTCATTCTTCTAAATTTTATTTAATTATGCCTCTTCTCATAATTAGCCCTTGAATTTTCATAAGGAAAAATAAATAAAATACTCTATTTTGCGCATTAAAAATTTAACATAAATTCAACAAAGAAGACAAAAGAAAACTCATAAATATATAGATAAATTAATTTTTTTTTTATTTTTAAAATAAATTAAAAATTAAAAAATAGCAACCCCGTGCTTCCACGTTGTGCTTCCTGCTTAGTTTATCTTATCATCCGCCAATGTTGTTGTACTTAGGGGTGTCAATTTCGGGTCACGGGTCGGGTTCGGGTCGGGCCCGAAACTGACCCAGATTCAAACGGGTCGACCCTAACCCGACCCGGTTAGGCAAACGGGTCGAAAATCCGAACCCGACCCGGCGGGTTGTCGGGTTGACCCGACCCGGAACCGTGACCCGAAGTCGCCGCACCGCGGAGCGGCAGCAGCGCATTCGCGCGAGCGCGGGCAGAGCGCCGGCAGCGCGGGCGGAGCGGGCAGCAGCGCGCGAGCGCGGGCAGGCAGCAGCGTGCGAGCGCGGACGCGGTCGGGCGCGAGGCTGGACGCGGACGCGGTCGGGCTGGCTCGGACTCGGACTGCGTGTTTTGGGTCAAACGGGTTGACCCGGCAACCCGTCGGGTCAACCCGAACCCGACCCGTTTTTCAAACGGGTCGATTTATGGAACCCGAACTCGACCCGTTTTGAAATCGGGTCAGGTCCAACCCGGATTTTTCGGGTCGGGTCCGGGTCGGATTTTCGTGTCGTGTCAAATATTGACACCCCTAGTCGTACTGACTAAAGCTAACTAATGACCCTATAAAAGATTTAATAATAAAAGAAAATTAATAAGTAATATTTTTATTTTACTTTAATAATATAAAATTATACAATTTTGGTTTATACATAAATTTTATAAAAATAAAAACTTTTTCAGAAATAAAGAAAAAATAATGGAATTTATCAGTTAATTTTTTAAATAACAACAAAATTAGTTATTATGTTGAATTTGTAAATAGTCGGAAATTATTTTGGTCTTTCATTAACTCAATGATAAAATAATAAACACTAAGATAGGTCTATATAATTAACAAAAAATATAGAAAAACATAAATCTTTGAATTTTATTTTTTATAATCATGCTAATAGAAAATAAAAGATATAAATAAATTCAGTTCGTCCTTCTCAAAGACGTTCCCTCTTACGGGCATCTACAGTCGAAAAACTTATTTTCACTTCAAAATGCATTAGCAATCAGTCATATCAAACAGTAATTCATTTCAAATCAAACTCCATTTTTAACATCTAAAAGAATATTATGCGTATATTTTTTCTTTATTTATTGAAATGCAACATCGAAAAAATGTGTTTATGTGAATAGTGCGATGCTAATATTGACGGAGTATTCTTCATAACCGAGATAAAATGTAAAAATATGTTTCCATTTGTTGTTCGATTGAAGGCGAATGATGTTCAGATGGTGATATTTAGGGCTGTCAAAATTGGGTCACGGGTCGGGTTCGAATCCAACCCGAAACTAACATGGCACTATTCATGTCAACCCGAATCTGACCCGTTTTTTAAAAACAAATCAATTTTTCGAACCAAATCTTAACCATTTTGGATTCGGGTCAACCATACCCAGACCTAACCCATAGTAGACAAATCCCATAAATCTTCATGCTGCAGGCGGTGGCGTCGGGAGGCGGCGGCGTTATTTTTTAATTAAAATTTCTTAATGTTTTCGGTTTTTTTTTTTTTTTTTTTTTTGCCCGTCATTTTTAAATAAAAATTTTAATTTAAATAATTCAATAGAAATTTTGAAATTAAATTAATTAAGCTCGTGCAGGCTGCGTTGAAGCATATGCACGCTTATAATTTAATTTGAACCTATTAGAGGAGCAAAAGGAATTTCAAGATATGCCTTAGTACTTTAACCTATATGGAATTTACATTCACCTTTGTGCTTTAGCTTAAAAAAATGTGCAAACGTCTATGTAAATTGCCCCTTCCTTAGAAAAGATCAAATCCATCTTTAGGGACATAAACCAACTACCTTAGCCACCCAAGTGCTATAATTTAGGACAGGTAGAATCCATATACATTTCTATAGATAATGTGTCATTCCACTCTCATGTCAGCCTCTAAAAATAAATTTACCTTAGACATAGGAAGCTTAGGATTTTCTTTTCATAGTGGGTAATAGACCCATCTTAGTGGTGTCACCCTTAACCATTCCTCGAGTCTTAGATTATTACCAAGGGAAGGAATAACCAACCCTTGCCACATTTTAATAATTTCAGCCTTAATTAGGAGCAGGATTGAGGATGGGCCATTTGCCCCTCAATTCTTTATAATCTCAGTATAGGTTAGGGCCTAAGCCTTTAGGCTCTTAATAATTTAATAACTCAAATTCTAATTCCTAAATTAAGTTTTAATTAATTCATCTCAAAGGATTAAATAATTAAATAAAAACTTGAGGGCTAATAAATTAAACCATAAGAATTTGACTTTGTAACTCAAACCACTCACCTAATTTGGGGTAGTTAAGTACACCTTTTTGCACACACTTAGGTGTTGGATAGGACACTTCTTTTATAGGCATCCTAGGGTAGGGTGTAGCTAGGATAACTCTTTTACACTTTCTTTCTTTTACATTTTACATAAGTGATGATGTGATGTTTGTTTCTGGCTTGGGTTGTTTTCTTTTCCTTTTTGATTGATGAGTGGGCACTTGCCCTTAAGTGGTTAGATCTTTTTTTAGAAATATCTTCTGCAGGTGGCCATGTTCCTAAAGGGCAATATAAAAAAATGTTGTCATCATAAATATGCTCTTTAATAGGTACTGCGAGGAATGCTAAAAAGCCCCCTTGGGAATATGGACCTAAGGACTAGGTTTTGGATGATTTGTGATTTTTATTATAATTGTGCTAATATGTATTTTTTGTAGGGAATCAATGTAATTTTCTTTTTATATATATAAAATGTAATTTGATTTAGAGTGTTGTGAAAGCTTTAAAATGAGGTATTTTCAATGTGTTAGGGATCCAAAGCGAAAAGAAAACCCTTTATAGGGAATTTCTTCTCATTTGGATATCCTATTGGATGGTGCAACACGAGGAGCTTGAAGGGAAGGAAGATAAAGATAAATAAAATACCTCATTCTTTTAAAGCTTGCGTCATTTCATAGGGATAGAATCCAGATTGTTGTCGGTGGAGCCTGGCCACCATTATTTTTCTGCACTTTGGGTTGTATATTGTATGACACTTGTCATGGACTCTCTTTCGTGGGCTTTCTTTGTTTTTGTTGTGTTTTCTTTACTTTACTTGCGCATTAGAACTGCATGATTTTTTTTAGGTTTCTTAAATTGCTTTGTTTGGGTGTGGCTCGGACGGAATCAACGTTAGGCTCTTTAGGATGTTAAATTTTATATAAAGTTAAAATTTATTTAAGAAAAGATAAAAAATGAACATAGGATTAAAATCAACCAATTTTTCTAAAAATTAATTCATGACTCCTTTAAAGGCCAATCCTAATTGGCCCTACTCTCACATGCATAGCCTTAAGTCAGCATATAGATTTTTGTTCCTTTTCAACATAGAGGGATAGTTCACTTTGCATTGCATAGTACCATTCATAGTCGGGTTTGATACCCATTTCCTTTTCTGTCTCCTACCACTCTTGCACTTGCATAAGACTTGATAACATGAATTTGATACGCTAGGTGGAGTTTAGCTGGTACCCCTTTCCGAGCAGGGTGGTAAATCCAGGTTGGGGCTGCTTAGATCCCTAGTGGGGTTTAAGTTATAAGTCCCCTCGGTGTGTTTCTTTCATCTGTGTTAAATTTTAAGTCTGTCATTTCTCTTAGGATAGTAATCTGATCTTTGATCTTTTAAACTCAAAATTTTAATCATATCTTTATCCGTTCAAAAAAGTCTAATCATCATTAAAGATAAATAGAAGAGACTCTTTGGAATAGAACTTAGGAACTCTTTTTGTGCATCAAATCAAGAAGTAAATAATACATCGTCCTTAATCGAGAGTTTTCCTAAGTAGGATGTAATTAACTACGGGGGCTTGCGCCCATAGGAAACCGATCCCCATAATCAAATAAACCCCATTTGAGCTGATGTATCGAATGGGGAAAATCTCGTGAACTTTTGGGTTATGTATATTATTATCCATCGAGGTTGGTAGGTGAAAGCCGCTGTCCTCCATGGTTAATCATATACATAACTCCATCTGCTCTTCCATTGGCCTGCTTATGTCGATTGTAAAGGTCCACGACCATTTTGTCCTACGGGACAGTGTGATCGTGCTCTTTGCATTCGAACCACACGAGCGGAATCCTTTCGGAGACCCACAACGGGCTGGGTTCGGGTTCACGGATTCGACATGTTTGAAAAACGTGTCAGGTTCAGGTTGACCCGGCGGGTTGTCGGGTCAACCCGCGAACCTATTTAACTTGAACTGCCCGCGCTACCCCGCTTACCCGCGAAGCTGTCCCGACTGCCAGCACCCGCGCTCGCCCTCACTCTCGTCCGCGCACCCTCGCGCTGCGCCACTGCGCTCGCCGCGCTCACCGGGGTTTCGGGTGCCGTGTCGGGTCGAGTCAACCCGGCAACCCACTGGGTTGAGTCCGGGTTCGAATTTCCGACCCGTTTATCTACCCGGGTCGGGTTAGAGTCGACCCGTTTGAACCCGGGTCAGTTCGGGTTCGACCCGAACCCGACCGTGACTCGAAATTGACACCCCTAGTTTGGAACAACTTTCGTGTTTCTTTTAAAACAACTTTTTCTTATAAAAATTTCTTGAACTAAAAAATTTGTATTAATCTTATTTGAGTTATTTCTAAATTAAATAAATACATATAAAGGAATAAAAATTTTTAATTTACATATTCATGAAAATGAAAATTTATTTATTGTTTTTGCTCATTCCTCTAAATTTTATTTAATTGAGCTCCATCTGCTTAATTATTTTTAATTATGCCTCTTCTCATAGCGAAATTATTCTGTGCGGACGCAAGATCTTTCGGAGGCGAATCAGAGCGCACCACGTCACCTGATACAAAGTGAGTAAATAGCTAAGGGGATGACATGGCATGCTCTAATTTGCCTCTGAATATCGTTCGCATCCGCATAGAATAATTTCACCTTTTCGTAATTTTGCCCTTGAATTTTCATGAGTAAGGATAAATAAATAAAAAACTCTATTTTGCGCATTAAAAATTTAACATAAATTCATCAAAGAAGACAAAAGAAAATTCATAAATAATTATAATTAAATAAATTTTTTTATTTTTTTAAAATAAAATAAAATTAAAAAATAGCAACCCCGTGCCTCCACGTTGTACTTCCTGCTCAGTTTATCTTATCATCCGCCAATGTTGTCGTATTGACTAAAGCTAACTAATGACCGTATAAAAGATTTAATAATAATAGAAAAATTAATGAGTAATATTTTTATTTTACTTCAATAACATAAAATTATACAATTTTGGTTTATACATAAATTTTATAAAAATAAAAACTTTTTCAGAAATAAAGAAAAAAGAATGGAATTTATCAGTTAATTTTTTAAATAAGAACAAAATTAGTTATTATGTTGAATTTGTAAATAGTCGGAAATTATTTTGGTCTTTCATTAACTCAATGATAAAATAATAAACATTAAGATAGGTTTATATAATTAACAAAAAATATAGAAAAACATAAATCTTTGAATTTTATTTTTTATAATCATGCTAATATAAAATAAAAGATATAAATAAATTCAGTTCGTCCTTCTCAAAGACGTTCCCTCTTACGGGCATCTACAATCGAAAAACTTATTTTCACTTCAAAAAGCATTAGCAATCAGTCATATCAAACAGTAATTCATTTCAAATCAAACTCCATTTTTAACATCTAAAAGAATATTATGCGTGTTGCGTCCAGGAGTATTCGCGGCGGTAGAGAAATATAAGATTTTATCGTCTTAGCGTTGTACGAAAATCCGGCACGCAATCAGATAAGTGAGAGAGGGTCTAGCATTTATAAGACACCAATATTTTTACGTGGAAAACCCCTGTAAAAGGGGGAAAAACCACGGGGCCTAGCCCAGTTTGAATGAATCCACTAGTATTGCAGTCGATTACAAATGAGGCCCTTCCTTGGTGGAAGGTCTTAGCTTGATGTACATCTTATGGAGTACATTACATGATGTAAATACAAAGAGTCACTATTTGACAAGTTCGCTTCGTTAGAAGGACTGCAGTCGGCGGGCGACGTAGGTCAGGATGATCGTAGTCAGCTGGCGACGGAGGACTGTAGACGGCGAGCGACGTAAGTCAGGAGGACCGTAGTCGGCGGGCGACAGAGGTCGAAAAGACTGTAGTCGGCGGACGACATAAGTCATGAGGACCGTATCCAACGGGCGATGGATGTCGGAAAGACTGTAGTCGGCGGACGACGTAAGTCAGGAGGACCGTAGTCGGCTGACGACGGAGGTCGGAAGAACTGTAGTATGACGACGAAGATCAGTATGACAGCGTTAGGTAGAATTCCATCAATGGAAAGAAATACATCTTCGCATAGACGTCCAGCAAAGTCTGATAACTGGTAGAAGTCCGGCGTCGGGTAGAAACTTGGCGAAGAGTGAAGGTCCGACGTCGGGTAGAAGTCCGACGTCTTTGGTGGCAGAGGAGAACTCCAGCTTCACTTGGGCGGAGTTTCTGCATCAGGAGGGGACTCTATTGTTAATTGGGAAGGATTTCAGCATCACGTGGAAGTTGTGCAGAATTCCTGCGTTTCCTGAAAATCCGACAGAGTTCCGGCGTCTTCAGGCGGCAGGAAGAGCTCCGGCGGCGGTGGTCGAGGAGGTGAGGAATCTCCTATTCCCCTTTCTCCTTCTCCTTCTCTTCTTCTTCTCTCTCTTCACTTGAGCCCCTTGGTGTAGAATGAGGGCTCTATTTATAGTTTTTTTGGAGTGGCATAGCCCGTAAATAGGCGTGAGATCAAGGGCGAATTGGGAGTGATCCGAATGGACGGCCGATATCGAATCCTTCGATCATGCACCGTTCGTTGGACATTTGAAGGCCTTAATGATTTCGGAATTTGATGATCTTGGGCTCGTTGGATTCGTCTCGTCGAGACGTTCGATTCGAGTATAAGCTCGTCAAAATCGGAGACTGTTTGCTAACTCAAATTGCGGTTTGAACCTTCCAACAGCGCTTCGAACCTTTGATTCGAACTCATTTGGGCTCGGATTGGGTTGATCTTGGTGTCGTTGGGTTTGTATTTCCGAGACGCTCAGTTTGACTGTAAGCTCGCTGAAATCGGAGTTCATATGCTCCCGAAATTATCTTTTGAAGTTTCCAACTAGGTTATGCCGCATCAGTTGCCCCCCTATTTTCGGACGTCGAAGCTCTAGAAGTCCGAAAATACTTGTTCCGAAATTTTACATTGGCCGAATCGCAAAAAATTGCGTTCTGAAAACTAAGATCTTGTTCAAACTTGATTGTAGAGGCCCCGTTGAGTTCCGAAAGTGTCGTAATCGAGTCCGGAACGTCGAAAAACGTGTCCGGGGACCCAAAAACGTCGAATTTGGACTTGTCGGGGCGAAAATTGAACCCGGAACGGACTGGGCAGCCGAACCGGCCGGACCGACCGGCCGGCCGCCGCCGGCGGCGGCGCGGAACCGCTTGCGCGCGGAATCGCCCGCGCGCGGAACCGCCTGCGCGCCGCAGTGGCTGGATCGCGCTCGCGCCTGGGTGCGCTCGCGCCTGGGCTGGCTGCGCCTGGGCTAGCCGCGCGCCTGGGCCTGCCGCGCTTGGGCTAGTCGCGCCCATGCCGGCCGCGCGTGGCTGCCGCGCTGCTGCTGCCGCCGGCAGTTGCCGGATGCTGGCCGTGTGTGGCCAGCCGCAATCCGCGTGCCGTGTCCGCGGATTGCCGCGCTGGTCGCGTCTTTTTGCGTGGCCGGTTCGTGCACCGCCTTAGGTGGGTCCCATTTCGCGAAAATAGCGTTTTTTTGCTATTTTTGGGTCCAAAAAATTCCGAAAAAATTCCAAAAAATTCTGAAAAAATTCAGAAAAATTAAGAAAATTCGAAATTGCTAAAAACTGCCCTCTTCTTTCTCAAAAACCTATAAATAGGCTTCCAAAATCTTTAGGAAACTTGCACCTTCTCCTCCTTTCTCCCTCCGGTTTACTGGCGATAGAAACCTACGGGAGTTCCTCCTCTCCCTCCGGTTTACTGGCGATAGAAACCTACGAGATTTCTTCCTCTCCCTCTGGCTCTCTGACATTGAGGCTACCGCTATTTGCGAGTGGGAAATATCCTCTGCTCGAATTAGCGCTCCCTCTCTGGTGCAGGAGTTACGGGATTTCTTTCTCTCCCTCTGGCTCTCTGACATTGAGGCTACCGCTGTTTTGCGCGAGGGAAATGTCCCTAGCTTGAATTAGCGCTCCCTCTCTGGTGCAGGAGTTACGGGATTTCTTCATCTCCCTCTGAGCGGGGGTTTGCTGGCAATGGACGATCGAGTTGAAGCCCGTTAGTAGTCAACGATCGAGTGTGGAGCCAAAGGGGAGAGTTCGAGAATGCGTTGCAAATAGCATTCAAGCGAGAAGCCGATGGCGAGTAGCAGTCTGCCGAAGAGGAGAAGTCCGACGACAAGAAGAAGTCTGACGTCGGGTAGAAGTACGGCCTTGGGCAGAAGACCGACGAAAGTTCGTCGACGAGCAGAAGTCCGATGTCGGGTAGAAGTCCGCTGACGAGCAGAAATCCAACGACAAGGAGAAGTTTAACGTCGGGTAGAAGACCGACGAGAATTCATCAACAAGTAGGATTCTGACGACGAGTAGAAGTCCGCTGACGAGCAGAAGTCTGACGTCGGGTAGAAGTTCAACGTCGGGTAGAAGACCGACGAGAATTCATCGACGAGCAGAAGTCTGACGACGAGTAGATGTCCGCTGTCGAGCAGAAGTCCGACGTCGAGTAGGAGTCCGCTGACGAGCAGAAGTTCGATGTCGGGTAGAAGTTCAACGTCGGGTAGAAGACCGACGAAGATTCGTCGACGAGCAGAAGTCTAACGACGAGTAGAAGTCCGCTGACGAGCAGAAGTCTGACATCGGGTAGAAGTTCAACGTCGGGTAGAAGACCGACGAAGATTCGTCGACGAGCAGAAGTCTGACGACGAGTAGAAGTCCGCTGACGAGCAGAAGTCCGACGACGAGTAGGAGTTCGCTGACGAGCAGAAGTCCGATGTCGGGTAGAAGTTCAACGTCGGGTAGAAGACCGACGAAGATTCGTCGACGAGCAGAAGTCTGACGACGAGTAGAAGTCCGCTGACGAGCAGAAGTCCGACGACGAGTAGGAGTCCGCTGACGAGCAGAAGTCCGATGATGTGTAGGAGTCTTCTGACGAGCAGAAGTCTGACGACGAGTAGAAGTCCGCTGACGAGCGGAAGTCTGACGATGCGTAGGAGACTTCTAACGAGCAGAAGTCTGACGACGAGTAGAAGTCCGCTGATAAGCAGAGATCCGACGTCAGGTAAAAGTTCAACGTCGAGTAGAAGACCGACGAAGATTCGTCGACGAGCAGAAGTCTGACGACGAGTAGGAGTCCGCTGACGAGCAGAGATCCGACGTCAGGTAGAAGTTCAACGTCTGGTAGAAGACCGACGAAGATTCGTCGACGAGCAGAAGTCTGACGACGAGTAGGAGTCCGCTGACGAGCAGAAGTCTGACGTCGAGTAGAAGTTCAACGTCGGGTAGAAGACCGACGAGAATTCGTTGACGTGCAGGAGTCCACTGACGAGCAGAAGTCCGACGTCGGGTAGAAGACCGACGAGAATTTGTCAACTAGCAGGATTCCGACGGAAGTCCTGCAAGGCAAAAATTCAGTGACAAGAGGAAATTCAACATCAGGTAGAAATTTAACTTTGAGGAGAATTTAAATGAAAGTCCCTTGACGGCATTCTGGCGACGTTATCCAAGGATGTAAGACCTATCCAAGGTTATATGTTAGAGCATTTGCTTAATGTTGTTAACATATATTGGATCCACCAAATATGTGAGACCTATCCGAGGTTGTATGTCTGAGCCTTTGCTCGACGATGTTAACCTGTATGGAAAAGATCGAAAGAATCCACCAAGGATGTGAGACCTTTCCGAGGTTGTATGTCAGAGCCCTGCTCGATGACGTTAACCTGTGTGGAAGAGGTCGGGAGAATCCACCAAGGATGTGAGACCTTTCCGAGGTTGTATGCCGGAGCCCTGCTCGACGACGTTAACCTGTGTGGAAGAGGTCGAGAGAATCCACCAAGGATGTAAGACCTTTCCGAGGTTGTATGTCGGAGCATTTGCTCGACGACGTTAACCTGTGTGGAAGAGGCCGAATCGGATCCCCCTGGGATCGATTTTACTTTGATTGGGAGGGGGCGAATGCCGCGTATATCCCGAATCAAAGGTGAAGAATGGTCTATTTTTAGACTGTTACTGCCTTTTTGAGGTCGAGGTTAAGACCTTGCCCGAGGAGTAGAAGTCCAACAATGGACTGTATAAAGCTTGTAATTGATTTGAAGTATCCTTGCATTGGCTCGGATATTCATGAAATATCAACTTGATGTTGAAGGTATTAGAGGATCTATTTGACCATGGTTTGAGTCAAAGTTGCCCCCCAATCCGCATCTGCTTCTTATGATATTGATGCTATGTGTGATCTTTTGAGATTGGAGCAAAAGTTGCCCCCCAGTCGGGAACCACGTTTCCCACAGACGGCGCCAAACTGTTGCGTCCAGGAGTATTCGCGGCGGTAGAGAAATATAAGATTTTATCGTCTTAGCGTTGTACGAAAATCCGGCACGCAATCAGATAAGTGAGAGAGGGTCTAGCATTTATAAGACACCAATATTTTTACGTGGAAAACCCCTGTAAAAGGGGGAAAAACCACGGGGCCTAGCCCAGTTTGAATGAATCCACTAGTATTGCAGTCGATTACAAATGAGGCCCTTCCTTGGTGGAAGGTCTTAGCTTGATGTACATCTTATGGAGTACATTACATGATGTAAATACAAAGAGTCACTATTTGACAAGTTCGCTTCGTTAGAAGGACTGCAGTCGGCGGGCGACGTAGGTCAGGATGATCGTAGTCAGCTGGCGACGGAGGACTGTAGACGGCGAGCGACGTAAGTCAGGAGGACCGTAGTCGGCGGGCGACAGAGGTCGAAAAGACTGTAGTCGGCGGACGACATAAGTCATGAGGACCGTATCCAACGGGCGATGGATGTCGGAAAGACTGTAGTCGGCGGACGACGTAAGTCAGGAGGACCGTAGTCGGCTGACGACGGAGGTCGGAAGAACTGTAGTATGACGACGAAGATCAGTATGACAGCGTTAGGTAGAAGTCCATCAATGGAAAGAAATACATCTTCGCATAGACGTCCAGCAAAGTCTGATAACTGGTAGAAGTCCGGCGTCGGGTAGAAACTTGGCGAAGAGTGAAGGTCCGACGTCGGGTAGAAGTCCGACGTCTTTGGTGGCAGAGGAGAACTCCAGCTTCACTTGGGCGGAGTTTCTGCATCAGGAGGGGACTCTATTGTTAATTGGGAAGGATTTCAGCATCACGTGGAAGTTGTGCAGAATTCCTGCGTTTCCTGAAAATCCGACAGAGTTCCGGCGTCTTCAGGCGGCAGGAAGAGCTCCGGCGGCGGTGGTCGAGGAGGTGAGGAATCTCCTATTCCCCTTTCTCCTTCTCCTTCTCTTCTTCTTCTCTCTCTTCACTTGAGCCCCTTGGTGTAGAATGAGGGCTCTATTTATAGTTTTTCTGGAGTGGCATAGCCCGTAAATAGGCGTGAGATCAAGGGCGAATTGGGAGTGATCCGAATGGACGGCCGATATCGAATCCTTCGATCATGCACCGTTCGTTGGACATTTGAAGGCCTTAATGATTTCGGAATTTGATGATCTTGGGCTCGTTGGATTCGTCTCGTCGAGACGTTCGATTCGAGTATAAGCTCGTCAAAATCGGAGACTGTTTGCTAACTCAAATTGCGGTTTGAACCTTCCAACAGCGCTTCGAACCTTTGATTCGAACTCATTTGGGCTCGGATTGGGTTGATCTTGGTGTCGTTGGGTTTGTATTTCCGAGACGCTCAGTTTGACTGTAAGCTCGCTGAAATCGGAGTTCATATGCTCCCGAAATTATCTTTTGAAGTTTCCAACTAGGTTATGCCGCATCAATGCGTATATTTTTTCTTTATTTATTGAAATGCAACATCGAAAAAATGCGTTTATGTGAATAGTGCGATGCTAATATTGACGGAGTATTCTTCATAACCGAGATCAAATGTAAAAATATGTTTCCATTTGTTGTTCGATTGAAGGCGAATGATGTTCAGATGGTGATATTTATGGCTGTCAAAATTGGGTCACGGGTTGGGTTCGGATCCAACCCGAAACTAACATGGCACTATTCAGGTCAACCCGAATCTGATCCGTTTTTAAAAACAAATCAATTTTTCGAACCAAATCTGAACCATTTTGGATTCGGGTCAACCATACCCATACCTAACCCGTAGCAAACAAATCCCATAAATCTTCATGCTGCCCGATGCAGGGAGAGGCGGTGGCGTCGGGAGGCGGCGGCGTTGTTTTTTAATTAAAATTTCTTAATGTTTTTTTTTTTTTTTGCCCGTCGTTTTTAAATAAAAATTTTAATTTAAATAATTCAATAGAAATTTTGACGGGAAATTAAAGCTGAAATTAAATTAATTAAGTTCGTGCAGGCTGCGTTTAAGATTAGTTGACTGCTTTAAATTTTAAATTAGCATTTCAATTAAAAAAAGTTATTTCAAGATATCTTGATGTGTGCTGAGATTAGCGCAATTCAGGATATCAGATAAAGCACTAATCTTAGAGTAAATCCAAGGGTTTTTAAGTTCATCTTGTCTTACTAATCTAAAGGTAAATTCATCAAAAAAAATTTGAGCCATCAATCAATATCATTGATTATGATTTTATAAGATAGAATTTCTCCTATACTTCGAAATTTGAATTTTGGTAAATATTTTACGTGTTTAAATTTATCTTTTATTCGTAGTATTCGTCGCATCTAATTTATCATATATGATGTGTTACGATGTGAATCTAAACGATACAAATATCAAATGAAATTCTCTAATTCCTTAAAAACTATGGCTTAATATTTTCGGCAAATTTTTCACGAAAACCTTGGTAGAACAACAACTAGCTGAAAGATCAATTGAACGTATATGTTGATTGGACAATCATATTATTCGCACGAAATTTGATCGAAAAATTAGATCGATAATATACTAGTGGCTAGCAACAATGATATTTTTAGTAGGTTTAAATCATAAATCCATAGTGTAGAGTTGTAAATAAAAAATTTTGAATGTTAAATATGTAAATTTTTAAAATTTATGTATTAAGAAGCATGTTTGTAAATCCCATAACACTCATGTCTTTCTACCAATCATCATAAAATTCCAAATTTATCATATAATCCCCCATTAATTACAACTATTACATATAAAGCAAAATGACACACAAAAAACAGACAATAATCCCAAATCAAACTCCGTTTTTTTTTTAAAACAAAAGACACTGCAACTTGAAACAACGAGAAGAAGAAAAAACACCACAAAGTACTCTTCAAATCCTTCCATGAAACTAACCAAACACCACCGCCCCCAAGAACAGAGCTAACACCCCACAGTAGACTCTTGAAACAGCCACTCCAATGGCGGAGGAAGGCGTCGGAGACGGCAGCGGAGAGACCGAATTGGCCGCCGGAGCCGGCGAAGGTGAAGGTGAAGGTGGAAGCCTAACCGCCATGACAACCACAACAAGCTTCTGCCCCTGCGCACAGTGCCCAGGCTCCCCACTAATGAAGTAGAAAGGCCCCGATCGATCAAGAAGGAAAACTGTATCGCCATTATTAAACTTCTTAATCGGATTGCTGGTGTTGCAGAGATGGAAATCCTCCTCCTTCACCTGAAGAACAGAGTCCTCCCCTTTCTTGTACTTAAAAACTGCAGAAACAGAAGAACGGACATAATCACATACGTTAGAATAGATCAACAGAAAGAAACGATCGATAAAAAAATAAGATGATTTAGAACTGGAATACTATCATTACCAAGCTTATCGTTCACTTGAAATCTCATATTCACTGCCCAAAGATCATAACTTTCATCTGGTTTCACCACCCATCCGTCTTTTCCTCCCACATAGAAGTCATAGCCGAAGCTCCCATGGAACAAGCTCAGTAAAACTCCGGCGAGAAGAAGAAGACGATCCATCTACTGCTTAATCTCTTTCAAAAGAAGAAATTAAACAGATTGGGAGCTTGTAGCTTTTCTTATTGTGGGGAGGAGGAAGAAGACGGGGAGAAACAGAGGAGCAGTAGGAGATGATTTGGTGAGGGATTGGTTGTTCATATTTATACAGGGGGGAAGCAAGGTTACCGTTAGGCGGTGTGGTGAGCCGCGGAGCATCGTGCTCGCCGTGTGGGTCGCGGGGGCTTTAAAAGATTTCCGTTACGGCGCGGCGTTGTTTGGGGACACGTTTGAGTTCGAACGGTAGAAAGTAAGAATGATTGACGGATCAGATTTAATAATATAAATAATAATTATTACAAACACTTTATATAAATATTTATTATTTTATCATAAATTTTATAAAAAATAATATTTATTTTTTTTATAAATAAAAATCATGAATTTTTTTGTTATTTAAATATAAAGGAAATGTCACAAATGAATTTTTATGCACGCTCTTATCAGGATTAAATAGGAATATTCTTATATAACTTTTTAAATAGTTATTTTAATTAATGAGATATATAAATTATTTTATCTTTTTTTATATCATTTTTAAATATAAAAAAATATCATGCTTTGAGATAAGCACAAAGATCAGATTTTGTTTAGTAAAATCAGGATGATGAAAGCACATATCTTAAAGCAAAAATTATAATTACTATTAATTATTTGATTATAACTTAACTGATTGAAAAAGAAAAACTGATTTTTTTCGAGTATTTAATTAAGGGATTTATCGCTCTTTTAATCAGTTTGGAGAAATTAACTATTTTGCAAATTAGGAAACATTTGATGGGGACTAATTAATTCGCCCAAATAATTAATTTTTTGGTTATAAAAGCTGGTTTAATGATTAATTGTTGTGGTTGTGAATAGACCTGTCAACATTGGACCAGACCTGAAAATCCGACCCGAAAATTTTGATTTGGGTTGACCCGAACCCGAAGCGGGTCGGGTTCGGGTCCTAAAAATCGACCCGTTTGTAAAACCGGGTCAGGTTCGGGTTGACCCGGGAACCCGAGAATGACCCGGAAACCCAGCTGCCCCGCTGCCCAATGCACTGCGCCCGCTGCCCCGCTGCACTGCACCCGCATGCCCCACCTGCCCTCGCGTTGTGTCGCTGGAGTCGAGTCACCGCCGCTCGCGTCGCTTTCGGGTTCGGTTCCGGAAAATCGACCTGTTTGTAAAAACAGGTCGGGTTGACTCGAACCCGAATAGTGTCAGGTCAGTTCCAAGTTCGACCCTAACCCGACCCGTGAGCCGAAATTGACAAGCCTAGTTGTCAAATAAAAAAATTATTATTTTTTTTTCCTTCAGATAGAAATTAACGCATGTTTGAGAGAGCTTTCTCACTGATTTTGCTTTTCAAAATTTTGTTCGGCCACTACTTTTCTGTTACTTTCTCAAAGATTTTTAAAAAAATTTTATAATGAAAAGCTATCAACCAAAATGTCCAAGGCATCATTTGGGACGGCTTTCTTAATGATTTCTAAAATAACTTTTTAGTACAAAAGTTTCTAAATGAAATTTTGTTTAGGAGATTTACACACATACCACTGTATTTCATGCTATTTACATATCTAACACCCAAAACAATAATATTACATGTCTACCATCCATAAAATAAATTTTGGTGCATGCAATGAAATATTAAAGTTTATAGGATGATATGAATGATATAAATGAATTATAGGAGTGATATATTTGACATTAAAGTTGTATATGGGTGGTAGACATGTAATATTAATGTTTTGAGTGTTAGATATGTAAATAGCATGAAATAGAGTGGTATGTATGTAAATTTTCCTTTTTTTATATACAAAGAGCCTGCATTATGAAGCAATAAAAAATGTGTTTGAAATGAGCATAAGTTAATTACTTTATTGACAACAATTTTACATCCAACAACAACAATATCAAGCTTTTATCCCACTACGTGGGGTCGGCTACATGAATCCTTTTTCTCCATTGTGTCCTATTAAAAGTCAAATTCTCGTTTAAATCTAATAAAGAAAGGTCATTCCTAATATTTTCTAACCAAGTCTTTTTAGGTCTACCCCTACCTTTCTTAACATAAGCCAAATCTAATACCTCTACTCTCATAACCGGGTCATCGGAAGGCCGCCGTTTTATGTGACCAAACCATCTAAGGCGACTCTCTCTAATCTTATTTTCTACTGGAGCTACTCCAACCTTTTCACGTACATGCTCATTTCGTATCCTATCTCTAAGGGTAAAGCCACTCATCCACTTAAGCATCCTCATCTCTGCCACACTTAACTTAGTATTATGCTTCTCTTTTAATGGCAAACATTCGGCACCATAAAGCATTGCAGGCCTCACTACCATCTTATAGAATTTTCCCTTAAGTTTGAGGGGTACATTTCTATCACATAACAAGCCCGATGCATTCCTCCACTTCAACAATCCAACTTGAATTCTGCTGATAATATCACCATCTATTTCACCATCACTCTAAACAATAGATCCAATATATCTAAAACATGTACTCTTATTAATGACTTGATCGCCCAAAGTCACAATCCCCTCACTAGGTCTATTACTACTAAAATTACACTTCATATATTCCGTTTTAGATCTACTTAAGCGAAAACCTTTAGACTTTAAGGTTGACCTCCATAATTCAAGTTTACCTTCAACTCCCTCTCTAGTCGTATCAACAAGAAGAATATCATCAGCAAAAAGCATACACCAAGGTACATCCTCTTGCAAATGTCTAGTGAGAACATCCATGACTAAAGCAAAAAGATATGCGCTTAAGGCTGATCCTTGATGTAACCCAACCAAAATAGGAAAATACTTGGTCAATCCACCTTGTGTTTGAACACAAGTAATAGCTCCTGCATACATACCTTTAATGATTTGAATATAAGCATTATTGACTCCTTTCTTTCCAAGAACTCTCCATAGCACTTCTCTTGGAACCCTAAACAATTTTACATCCAACTTAATAAAATATTTTAGCTGTCCCAAATGCATTCTAAAGCTTTATTTAGAATAGCTTTTGTGATAATAAAAACAGTTAGTAAAAAATAATGTGTTTGAAAATAATTAGTAAAAAACAACTTATTTTGGCAAGCTTCTAGTATAGAAGGAAAAGCTTCTATCTTCATTTCTTCATGCTAGAAGAGAAGATAACAATGAAAATAATTATATACTATAATTAAATTATAAGACATATTATTTAATTATATTATATTTAAAAATATCTCATAATTTAATCATAATTAACTTTTATATTTAATTATAGTGATAATAAATGAGATTGTTATAATATGCATTACAACATATTTATAATATATGAAGTTATAATACAAATTAAAAACTTTGCCGCCCAACCTGCCCAAATTCATAACCCAACTTGTCCAAACAGCTCAAACTCAATTTTAACTCATATAGTATTCATGCAACTTTTTTAATTTCACATCATAGAATAGTTTGAGATAGTTGACTTTTAACTCTTTATATAGTGTGAAGTACAAACTTATTATAACAAAACATATTTTATGAGTGACATGCATATATTACAGTTTAAGTAATCTTAACATTTAATAAAAATATTTAAAATTTTTAAAAGAATTTAATAAATTATAACATATTGCCTATAATTTAATTAAAACAAGCCAATTCTTCCTAACTTGTAACAGTTCACCGGTTGATGATTGAACCAGACAACTAATCGGTTCATGATTGAACCAGCTAGTCCGATCTAGGGGTGTAAAGGAGTCGGGTCGAGTTTAGGCCCTTATTGAGCTCGGCACGTTAGTTGGAAAGCAAGCTCGTCTCACAGTAAACGAGCTCGAGCAGGCTCGCGAGCCATGGGCGAGAATTTTTAAATTTAGGTGAAATTTTTAAAACTTAAGCGGAATTTTTAAAACTTAGTCAAAATTTAGAAAAAAAAATATAAAATGTTTAACAATTAAATAAAATTTAAGTGATTTTTATTATTTTTATTAATTTTTAATATTTAAATTTAATTATTTAAAATATATTAATATTTATTCGAGCCTCCTCGCGAGCTCAAGAGCCGAGCCGGCTCAAGCTCGAACTCGAGCTCGTTTACTAAACGAGCTCAAACTCGAGCTCGAGCTTGACTCGTGACTCAATAAGCTCAGCTCGCGAGCCCATAAACGAGTTGAGCTCGAACCAGCTCGGCTCACTTACACCCCCGGTCCGATCTAGTTTTTAAAACTTGGAATAATACTAAGGTACCCAAGCTCTATCCCGTTGATGTGATCAACAACTTCTTGTACCCACGCTATGTGATCAATAACTCCTATCCTCCCTTTCTTTTGATGGCATGCATTCAATTTCATGTGAACAAATCATCCTCAAGGGATTATGCTTTCATGGCCCCCAAGCACCCTTGTTGCCCTTACTCCTAAGAAAAATGACTTCCTTAAACTGAAAAAATTCTATTTTTCAAAAAGATTTTTTTTTTTTTCGAAAAACAACAATCAAGGAACCCACCAAGCAATGACTTACCACCAAGGTTGCCAACAAACCATGGCAAGCAAGGTGAGAAGCATAAATCTGCCTCATCATCGTCCAATGCACACTAAAAATCATAGCAACCGATACGAAAAAGGCAGCCAAAATGTTATTTCTTCTTAGTTTTACTTTTACGTTTTTCACCCCCAGCAACAAGAATGAAATCCTCTTCTACATTATCACCCAAGTCATCTGCAACACCCTCACAAGTGGGATAATCCTCCTCCAAATCCAGCCAATCGTTTTGGAACAAGATCGACTTATTAGAGGACTAATTAAGATGAGCATTTAATTCAACAGTAGACATAACAGTAATAAGAATGTCCACACAATTAACCGATCGATTCGAGCCAGACAAAGGCAAGCCAATCACAGCAACAGCAGCAGGACTACCAACTCTCGAAGTAGAACCAGAATTAGCCTCAACATTTATACATGAAAGACCTATAGAAAGCTCCTTTCCACTAATATTAACCTCACAATCACGTAAAACTAAGTCAGACACCACCTGACCAGCCAGTTCAACAACCACGATATGAGTCGGGGTACCATCAACAAAAGACGAAACAACAATAGGACTACCCGAGAACTTAGCCACAAGGAGGGGAAAGGCAGAGGCTTGGTAGGAAATTGCATAGCCAAAGATGCAAGCAGAGTCACAACAAGAACCATATCCAGACACTTAGCAGGTGTGGAGAGCGGAGCAACAGGACCCCCAGCATCAACCCCAACCCCCACATTAACATCAGAAATCGATTGAATTTGCTAAACAGGTAAAACATCGACTACAAGGTCCCCAGAAGGATCAAAAGAGCAACAATTATTAGAATTAACATTAACCTTATCAATGCGCTTAGGAAATAGGCCACTACAATACGAATTGGCAATGACCAATAGACTTGCAATTACCACAGTAATTTGGGAAAACCACCATTTCAATTAACTGAACATAACCAAACTTATTCGAGCCAAACCAAATGCGGCAAACCAGATGCGGTCAAGAAACGTTTGATAATGTCAAGCTCCACAAGCACACACACCACAGTCAGACAAGAGCCAACATTAACATTGTAAAGCATTTTTAGATTCATGGCATAGAAAGTACTTTTAAACTCATAATAAAGCATAAATTAAAAAAAAAATTTATAAAAATTTTATTTATTTTGAAAATATGTATTCACCTATCACAAAAATTAATTTGATTTAGATCCAAAAAAAAGACATGCCCCCAACAGATTTTAAAATTATAGCAACAATGAATGAACGACCACCGACTAAAATTTTATTTGAGATAACTTTCCTGCTTTTTAAAATAAATTTTTAATATAAAAATTTTTTGAATTAATAATTTTCACATTAAAAAATTATTTTAAAAAGCAATAAAAAAATCATCTCAAACTAAACCTAAGACTTCATTTAGAACAACTATTTTCCCGTTTTATAGGAAAGTAACCTCTTTTTTAAGTTGTTTTAAAAAACAACTTACCAAACCCTAGGTTTATTCATCAATAAATTGGATGAATTCAACTATATGACCCAATGATTATATCTAATGCTGCTGGAATTTTCCCTCAATAAGAGCAAAAGTGAGAGATTTTAAGTAAATCTCAAGCTCCCACACAACTCCACTACAAATGAAAGAAGGATAAAGTCAAACAAGAAGAATTACACCACCCTTCTCATTCCATTACACCATTAGAAAACCAACAAAGAAGCCACACACAGCAAAAGCTAATCAACTAAAAAGAAACATTCGTTCATTCTCCTCCATCAAACTTGCTGAAAACATCACTTGCTATCATGCATTGAATCTTCAAAACAAAACTTACATTGTCTTCTACATTAACCCCTCATCATGTGGAAGTCATTGAAACAAGTTCAAATGCATTCTATCTTCACAACTTGAGCTTGCATTGTCTTCTAGATTAAGCCCTTGCTTTGTGTAAGCCCTCTGAGCAAAGCTCGAAAAGATCACCTTGTTATCACGCATTGAATCTTCAATGAAAAACTTACATTGTCTTCTACATCAACCCCTTATCATGTGGAAGTCCATTGAGCCAAGCTCAAGTGCATTCTATCTTCATCTTCACAAGTTGAGCTTGCATTATCTCCTACATTAAGCCCTTGCTATGTGTAAGTCCTCGAGCAAAGTTCAAAAAGAACACTTCCCAACTATCTTGCATTCTATCTTCGCAAGCTAATATTGCATTGTCTTCTTCATTAACCCCTCAACTTGTGGAAGTCAAGGCAAGCGCAAAAACAAAACTTACCTACTATGGTGCATTCCATCTTCTCGAAATAACTTGCATTATCTTCTACATTCAACCCTTGCCATGTTGAAGTCCTCGCACCAAGCTCAAAAACAATATTTCCTTCAAAGTTGCCATAGAGCTTTTTATCTTCACGAGCTAAAATTCATTGTCTTCTCCAATGTTGTTGTCCCCTACTCCACACTATGGAGCTATTTGGTAGCACGATTTAGGCCGGATTTGAGGTGGATTTGAGCAAAATCCAACCAAATGGTGTAAAATGCAAAACCAAGTCTAAAGGCAAATGAAAGCCGCCGTAAACAAAAAATTCTATCTTTTCATGCTAAATCATGGATTTCTTAAATCCTATTTTTTTGCTTGATTTACAAAAATTCATTGGCTCAAGAGCAAGATAATGCTCATTAAATTAGCTCTATAGCCAAAGAATCACATGGGATTTAATAGGATTTATCATTAATGTTACCTAACAATTTTTTAGGATTTAGGCCCCTCAAGATTTCAGAAATCCCAATTTAGAAAATTTAGAAAATCCTACTTAAATCAAATCAAATCCTGTGCTACCAAACGGCCCCTATGTATTCTACCAAATTCATTACAAAACTCAAACAAAAGAACCACCAATCCTTAAGCTGATTTAAACTTCATTCGGGACAACTTTCTTAATGCTTTTTAAAGGAAATTTTTAGTATAGCAATCTCTAATTCAAGAATTTTTTTTACTAAAAAACTACTTTAGAAACTACTTTAGAAAGGAATAAAAAAGCAGTTCCAAACAAAAACTTAATGAGTGAAGAACAGATTAATGAGTAATCTGTCAACCTCCAACAAATATCAATTATTCACAAGAGTTTTATAAATAAGCGTTGCAACTAACAGTTCTAATTCAGTCAAGCCTCAATTTCTTCTTCCTGCAAGTTTTTTCATATAAAAACTTGCTATTAATCTTTTTTTTTTTTTTTGACATTTAGGCCATTTAAGACAAACTCACACACACAACGCATACACATGAACTCGAATCTTGGACCTCTTAGTTGGAAGCCTAAGCTCTCAACCAATAGGCCAAGGGGAGTTGTGTTTGCTATTAATCTTACTATCTGCATATCTGAAATTTCTAAGGCATGCTATTTGCATTTTTCTCAAAAAAAAAAGAAATTTCAAAGGCATAAAAAACATAACTTTCTCATAAATTGTAAGAACTGTTCCTCAAAGAAACAAATTTTAAAAGATTGAGAAGAAAAACGCACGAGGCACAGAGAGAGGTTGCTGTTGGAATCTCTGCACAATCTGAAGAAATCTTAAGTGAAAACATGAAAAGCTAAAACCGATTAACAAAATTTAAATAAATCAAATTAAAAAGCAAAAAATGGCATAAATCGGAACGATACAAAAAGAAAAAGAAAATTGTTCGACCATTAAAAAAATAACAGAGCTTCATATGTTAATCTGAACTCAGAAGAAGTATCACTGGCGACTGTAAATAAAGAATAGCAATAACAACGATAATACAATAACAATAAATTAAAAAAAAAAAAGAATTGTATTAGTAGAGAAAGAGCTCAGAAAGAACGCAGCGAATATGTTGAACTAATCATTGTTTGATTGGCTCATGAAAAATCGTCTTCTTTCATCATCGTTTCCCTCCAAATACAATGATTTCTCCAAAATATGAGAGAGAGAGAGAGACAGACAGAGAGGAGATGGAGATCAGAGAGAGAGGGAAAGAGGGAAAGAGAGAGGGAGGGAGGAAGGAGGAGAATCGGAGATGATGAGCCAAGAGTTATATAATGAGATCAAATAAACCCTAAAAGGATCAAAGAATCCTAACCGTCCGATTAATAATCCAGCGGCTACGGACAGTCATATTTATAATGCTTAAGAGGTTTTTTTTTTTTTTTGGTTATATTAATTGCCATTATATTTAATTAATTAATATTAATATTATATTTATCTCAAAAATAATTCAATATTATTATATCTATTTAATAAATTATAAGTCAAAATTTCTCTTATTATCTCTCCTCGCATAAAGATAATACATTTTTTATATTTATTAATTTTAATGCAAAGTTTTTTTTCTCTTAATATTTATTTTTCTAATTTATAAAGATATCATAAAATTTAAGTAAATAAAAAACTAATTTTTTATTGTTTTCATGTGAGCAAATAAAATAATTTATTCTTATGGAATATTTAAAGGTTTTTTGTTTTCATTTCATGAGAAAAAAATTAACTTCTTAGAGATTAAAAAAAATAGTGAAAAAATAGTTAAATTTCTCCTTAGCTCAATCACATAAATTAGTCACAATAAGTTTTAGTTCAATTCCTTAATTAGTTTCATTATCATCCTTTCCTTTGCATAAAAAAAGAGAATACTCATATAATTATCTATTTTTTAGTATCTTAAAGTCGTAAATAATACCGCAAGAATTGTGGACAAGTTGGTAGAGAGTTTTCTCTCCAACTCAGAGCCCATGACCCAAAAACCTGGTTTAAAATTTTCAGGTTCGGGTCAACTCGAACCTGAATCAGGTCATATTCGGGTTTGGGATTTCTGAAATTACGAGATGCGCCAGGATGGGGGTGAATTGAAAAATTGTTGCAATAAAAAATCCTAAACATGAGTTCTAATATTTTTTGTATTTTAAAAATTTAAACAAGAAAATTAAATAATAAGGAAGCAAGTGCTAGAAACAACGAATTTTACAACAATTTTCATCAAGCAATTTTAATGAAAATAAAATGCAAGCGTAAATAAAAAGCAGTAAGGAAAAATCACATAAGAAATTTTATAGTGGTTTGGTCACTTGACCTATGTCCACTCCCCAGAGTCCTCCACTCCTGGAATTTCACTACTAAACAATAGTTCTCCTTTTCCCCCCTCGGCAAGGCGGAGAAGCCCTTACAAACCTCACTTTCACCGACCCGGCGTGGCGGAGTGCCAAGCCCTTTGTCACCCTCCAAGCGACAGCAACGTACCTTCTAATTTTTCTCTCTCCTGAAGAAAGCAGAGTACCTTAGAGGACACGGATGTAGAAGAATCTCCCCCTCAGAGAGCCTCCCACAAGATCTTCTCAGGCCACAGAAGGAGCAAAGTGCAGCAAGCTTGGAGCAACCATGTGATCTCCCTCACACTCCTTCTCCCTCACAAAGCTCACCTTCTCCTTCCCCTCACAAACCCTGAAATCTTCTCAAGAGCCCTCTCCCAAGGAAACCCTCTCTAATCATGTTCCTTTCTCTCAGTGACACTTCAAAAAATAGAAGTTTTTATACTTAAAACATGCTCCACGAAACCCCAAAATTTTCAAATTAGCCTTTCTTTTCGTACAGTACGATAAGTACAAAACAGCCTTCGTCCTGGTACGAAGGTTTATGAATAGGCAAAAAGTTTTGAATAATATTGTACAATACGATTAAACCAGTACAATACGATATGTAAAATTCTTCTGTTCATACAGGACGATTGCTGAGACGAAGAAACTCGTCTCAGTACGATTAGTCAAAATCATGGGATCGTCCAGTACGAAGTCCAGGACAATCGAAAACAGCCTTGATTGATCGTATAGTACGAACCATCTCGTACAGTATGATAACCAATCATAAATTAATCCTTTATTTATGCACTAATCGCGGGGTTAATTTAAATAAATATTCAAAAGATTATCGTACAGTACGATAAATATCGTAAAGTACGATTAGTCAAAGTTTTCGTATTAAACTTACTTAAATTAATCTGGCGGCTAGGATTTTTTAATTAGAAACACTTAGTATAGTGCGATATACATCGTTTGGTACGAGTTGTTTACAGAGCCGTTTCAGCAAGATCATATCGTACAGTACAAACTTAACTCGTGTTGTACGATTAACAGAGGAAAATTTTCTTCAATTTTAAAACCCTCTCCCCATATGTGTGTGCATGGTTGTTCAGTCTTACATGTAATTTGTGGCCAGACTCAAGAAAAGAAAAAAATAATAATAACTGACAAATTACAATGTTATAGACTCACACTCCCACTCTACCCAATCTTGAGTCTTCTTGTTGTCCTGAGTAACTTGTGATCTCCCTGAAATATTAATACTCATAAACAAGAGCAAAATTTAAAAGTATTCAATGAATAATAGTTTAAACGACATTATTTGTCTCATTAAAATCTCAGACTAGTGGTCATGGATTGCAATAATTTGGACCTATTAGTAAAATCGAGTCAGGTTTGGGTTGACCCTGAAACCCGAAATCAAACAGATTTGTTTAGGATGATTTTTAAGATTGTTATGAAATAAATAAATGATATTTCCCAAAAATAAAAATCATGTTGCCCTATTTTAAATTCATTGAAGTAAATCTTAACTTAATTCTATTTACGTTTAAATAAATCAAATAAAATAAAAAAAAATTAATAAAACTAAAAGAAGCGAATCAAGTTCGGGTCTGAAAACTGACACGTTTGCAAAAATGGGTTAGATCTGAGTTTAATCCAACCCTGATCCGAATCCCAATTTTGGCAGCTCTATATTATACAAACAATGACGATTAAATCTCTCAGCAGCTATAAAAAAAGCTGTAAATAAGCTATTGATTATGGCCTACAGTGAAAAGGTAAAACTTGCACGTGAGAGTAACTCAATTTATTACTATGATTGTAGTAACAATTTGTATGCCTAACTAGATTTTTATATGGTTTAGCAACTAACTTGTCTTATAAATAGAAGGAAAATATCGATTATGATTAGGTATTTACTTTTATTACCGATATGAAAATTATTTATTCAATAATTTCCAATGTTTTGAAAATCAGATCGGACCAACCGATTCAACCGTGAACCAGTCAAATGGCCGATTCAATCCAGCTTAAATACCGGCATCACATCGAACCGAATAGAACCGGCAAAAACCATCGGTTCAACCATGAACCTTTGAACCAATCCAGGTTGGAAAGAACCGACCGATTCTATAAAAAAAATAATATTGTATATTTTAATTAAATTTAAAATAATATATTTTAGTTTATTAGATTTTTTTAGCTTTGATATATCATCAAAAAATTATCTTGGTCAGGCAAGAATCTCGAGGCAAAAATCAAGCCGGAAACTTAAAAAATTAAATCCGGGATCACCTGAACTCCAATTTCAGCAAACTTATAGTCAAACTGAGCGTCTCGAAGTTACAAACCCAACAACACCAAATTCAACTCAATCCGAGCCCAAATGAGTCTGAATCAAGGACCTGAAGCATTATTGGAAGGTTCGAAACAATTTGGATTACCAAATGATTTCCAAACATGACAAGCTTATAGTTGAATCGAGCGGCTCAACGAAAAAAATCCAACGAGCCCAAGTGTTTGAATTCCAATATCATTAAGACTTTCAAATGTCTGACAAACAGTCCAAAATCAAAGGATTCAATATTGGTCGTCCATCCAAACCACTCTACATTTACCCTTGATCCTCCTCCTATTTACGGGTCATGTCATCCTAAAAAACTATAAATAGACCATTATTTCTCTTGAGAGGGGACGGAAGCAAGAAGAATAAGAAGAGAAGAGAAAAAGGATATGAGGAAAGAAACTCCTCCTCGACCACCGCCAGATTCTTCTCGACTTCCACGGGACGCTAGAATTCTGCCCGACTTCCACGGGATGCCGGAATTCTACCTGACTTCCACGAGACTCTAGAATTCTGCCCAACCTCTAAGTAACGCCAGAATTCTGCCCGACCTTCAAGTGACCCCGGAATTTTGCCCAAACTCTAAATGACGCTGGAATTTCGCCCAACCTCCAAGTGATGTCGGAGTTTCACCCAAATTTCAAGTAATGCCAGAGTCCTACCCAACGCCAATGACATCTAATGTCGGAGTTCTCCTCAGCTTCCAATTGACATCGGACTTCTACCCGACACCGGACCTTCGCTCGTCATCAGATTTCTACCCGACGCCAGACTTCTGCATGTTGTCGGGTTTTCGTCGGACATCTATCTGATGCTGTATTTTTGTTCATTGCTGGACTTCTACCTGACACAGTCCTTCCAAACTCCGTCACCAGATAATGGTCTTAATGACCTCCATCGCCCACCGACTATGTCCTTTTACCTTACGTTGCCCACCGATTACAATCCTTCGGACCTCTATCACCTGCTGACTACAGTCCTTCTGACTTATATCGCCCACTAACTACAGTCCTTCCGACCTCTGTTGCCTGCCAACTACGATCCTTCTGACTTACGTCGCCCACGTACTACAGTCATTTCAACCTCTATCGCCCGCCGACTACGGTCCTTCTAGCTTACGTCGCCCACCGACTACAGTCCTTCCGACCAAACAAACACATCAACATAGATGCTTTATATTCACATTATGTAATGTACTCCATAAGATATATATTAAGCTAAGGCCTTCCCCCGTGGAATGGCCTCATTTGTAATCAACTGAAATACTAGTTGATTAATTCAAACTAGGCTAGGCCCCATGGTGTTTTCCCCTTTTTAGAAGTTTTCCATGTAAAAATCTCGTTGTCCTTATAATTGAAGCACCATCTCTCTTTATCTGTGTGCGTGCTGGATCTTCATACAAAACTAAGACGTTAAGCTTTATATTTCTCTACCGCCGCAAATACTCCAGGACGCAACAAGCTTTATTAACTATGAAGATTAATTGTATCATAATATATGCATGTTATCTCACATATCTCACCTAATACGTTTAATAAAAAGTATAAACTTCACACTATATAAAAAATTAAAGACAATTATCTCAAATTGTTCATATTATGTGAGACTAAAAAAAGTTGCATAAATACTACATGAATTTTAATGTGAATTTGGGCTTAGTCAGACTGTAAATTTGAGCTTATTGGGCTATGAATTTGGGCTGGTTGGGCTAAAATTTTTTTTAATGTGTATTATGAATTTGTTATAATGTATATTCTAAGAATTAATAATATAAAATTATAATATTATAAATTTATATATTATATTAAATTCTATTATTATAAATATATTATTCTTAAATGATATTTATATTTATAAATGTTTATTATATTTTTGAAAAATTTTATAAATATTATTAAATGCTTATATATTTATATTTTGGGTGAAAGAGGGAAAGAGAGAGGGAGGGAGGAAGGAGGAGAAGCGGAGATGATGAGCCAAGAGTTATATAATGAGATCAAATAAACCCTAAAAGGATCAAAGAATCCTAACCGTCTGATTAAGAATCCAGCGGCTACGGACAGTCATATTTATAATGCTTAAAAGTTTTTTTTTTGTTATATTAATTGCCATTATATTTAATTAATTAATATTAATATTATATTTATTTCAAAAATAATTCAATATTATTATATCTATTTAATAAATTATAAGTCAAAATTTCTCTTATTATCTCTCCTCGCATAAAGATAATACATTTTTTATATTTATTAATTTTAATGCAAAGTTTTTTTTTTCTCTAAATATTTATTTTTTCTAATTTATAAAGATATCATAAAATTTAAGTAAATAAAAAACTAATTTTTTATTGTTTTCATGTGAGCAAATAAAATAATTTTTTCTTATGGAATATTTTTAGGTTTTTTGTTTTCATTTCATGAGAAAAAAATTAACTTCTTAGAGATTAAAAAAAATAGTGAAAAAATAGTTAAATTTCTCCTTAGCTCAATCACATAAATTAGTCACAATAAGTTTTAGTTCAATTCCTTAATTAGTTTCATTATCATCATTTGCCTTAAAAAGAGAATACTCATAGAATTATCAATTTTTTAGTATCTTAAAGTCGTAAATAATATCGCAAGAATTGTGGATAAGTTGGTAGAGAGTTTTCTCTCCAACTCAGAGCCCATGAACCAAAAACCTGGTTCGAAAATTTCAGGTTCGGGTCAACTCGAACCTGAATAGGTCATATTCGGGTTTGGGATTTCTGGAATTATGAGATGCGCTAGGACGAGGGTGAATTGGAAAATTGTTGCAATAAAAAACCTTAAACATGAGTTCTAAAATTTTTTGTGTTTTTAAAATTTAAACAAGAAAATTAAATAATACGGAAGAGAATGCTTGAAACACAATTTGCAACAACGAATTTTACAATGATTTTTATCAAGCAATTTTAATGAAAATAAAATGCAAGCGTAAATAAAAAGCAGTAAATGAAAAATCATACAAGAAATTTTATAGTGGTTTGGTCACTTGACATACGTCCACTCCCCAGAGTTCTCCACTTCGGGAATTTCACTACTAAACAATAGTTCTCCTTTTCCCCCCTCGGCAAGGCGGAGAAGCCCTTACAAACCTCACTTTCACTAACCCGGCGTGGCGGAGTGCCAAGCGCTTTGTCACCCTTCTGACAACGGCAGCGTACATTCTCATTTTTCTCTCTCCTGGAGAAGGCAGAATACCTTAGAGGACACAGATGTAGAAGAATCTCCCCCTTAGAGAGCCTCCCACAAGATCTTCTCGGGCCACGGGAGGAGCAAAGTACAGCAAGCTTGGAGCAACCATGTAATCTCCCTCACACTCCTCCCTCACAAAGCTCACCTTCTCCTTCCCCTCACAAACCCTAAAATCTTCTCAAGAGCTCTCTCCCATGGAAACCCTCTCTAATCACGTTCCTCTCTCTCAGTCACACTTCAAAAAATAGAAGTTTTTATACTTAAAACATGCTCCAGGAAACCCCAAAAATTTCAAATTAGCCTTTGTTATCATACAGTACGATTCAATATCGTATAGTACGATTAGTACAAAACAGCCTTCGTCCTGGTACGAAGGTTTACGAACATGCAAAAAGTTATGAATAATATCATACAATACGATTAAACCTGTACAATACGATATGTAAAATTCTTCTGTTCGTACAGGACGATAGCTAAGATGAAGAAACTCGTCTCAGTACGATTAGTCAAAATCATGGGATCGTCCAGTACGAAGTCCGAGACAATTGAAAATAGCCTCGGTTGATCGTACAGTATGAACCATCTCGTACAGTATGATAACCAATCAGAAATTAATCCTCGATTTACACACTAATCATGGGGTTAATTTAAATAAATATTTAAAAAATTATCGTACAGTACAATAAATATCGTAAAGTACGATTAGTCAAAGTTCTCATATTAAACTTACTTAAATTAATCTAACGGTTAGTATTTTTTAATTAGAAACACTTGGTACAGTGTGAGATACATCGTACAGTACGACTTGTTTACAGAGCTGTTTCAGCAAGATCAGATCGTATAGTAAGAACTAAACTCGTACTGTAAGATTAACATATGAAAAATTTCTTCATTTTTTAAAACCCTCTCCCCATATGTGTGTGCATGGTTGCTCAGTCTTACATGCAATTTATGGCCAGACTCAAGAAAAGAAAAAAAAAATAATACAACAACAACAACAAGCCTTTATCCCACTACGTGGGGTCGGCTACATGAATCCTTTTTCTCCAATGTGTCCTATTAAAAGTCAAATTCTCGTTTAAATCTAATAAAGAAAGGCCATTCATAATATTTTCTAACCAAGTCTTTTTAGGTATACCCCTACCTTTCTTAACATAAGTCAAATCTAATACCTCTACTCTCCTAACCGGGTCATCGGAAGGCCGCCATTTTATGTAACCAAACCATCTAAGGAGACTCTCTCTAATCTTATATTCTACTGGAGCTACTCCAACCTTTTCACGTATATGCTCATTTCATATCCTATCTCTAAGGGTAAAGCCACTCATCCACCTGAGCATCCTCATCTCTGCCACACTTAACTTAGTATTATGCTTCTCTTTTAATTGCCACCATGGCACTTCTCTCGGAACTTTATCATATGCTTTTTCTAAATCAATAAATATCATATGTAGATCCTTCTTATTTTCTCTATATTTCTCCATCAAACCTCTTAATAAATGTATGGCTTCCATAGTCGACCTACCCGGCATGAATCCAAATTGATTTTGAGAAACATTAGTATCACACCGCAACCTATGCTCCATAACTCGCTCCCAAAGTTTTAAATTATGACACATTAACTTAATACCTTTATAATTCGCACAATCTTGTACATCACCTTTATTCTTAAAAAAAAGAATTAACACGCTCATTCTCCACTCATCTGACATCTTTTTAGTCTTCAAAATAGTATTAAAAAGTTTAGTAAGCCATGAAATTCCTTCATCTCCTAAGCATTTTCACACCTCTATTGGAATATCATCAGGTCCAACAGCTTTTCCACCCTTCATTTTCTTTAAAGCCTCTCTAACTTCAGTTTTACTAATATGCCGATAAAAAAAGAAATCTTTATTTTCATTTAGAGTGCTAAGGTCATTATAATCAATCTTATTTTCACAATCTTCATTAAAAAGTTTAGCAAAATATCTCATCCATCTTTGTTGAATATCATCTTCTAAGAAAAGTATTTTTTGATCTTCATCTTTAATACACTTCACTTGAACTAAATCCTTACTACTCCTATCTCTTTGTTTGGCTAACTTATATATATATCTTTTTCCCTCTTTAGTATCTAATCTATTATATAAATCACTAAAAGCTAATGTCTTTGCATCGCATATTATTTTCTTAGCATCCTTACGAGCCACTTTATATATTTCCCAATTATCAGAATTTTTAAAATTAAACTAATTTTTATAAAAAAGCTTCTTATTTTTAATCTTTTCTTGCACATTTGGATTTCACCACCAACTACTTTTACTATTAGGGGCTTTTCCCTTTGATACTCCAAGGATATCTTTTGCAATATTCTTAATATTACTAGCCACTTTTTCCCACAAAATATTAGCATCCTCATGCACAGAAAAAATCTTAAGATCTAAAATCTTATTTCCAAAAATATTTTTGTTAATATTCTTTAAATGCCCCCATCTAATCATAGAAAATCATTTTACTTTATTTTTTATTTTATGTCCCTTTATCTTAAAGTCTAAAACTAATAATCGATGTTGGGTACATAAATTTTCACTCTGAATAACTTTACAATCTTTACAATCTAAACGATTTAGTTTTCTAATAAAAAAATAGTCAATTTGTGTTGTACTATATCCATTTTTATAAGTGATGAGATGCTCATTTCTTTTCTTAAATAAGGTATTAGCAATTGAAAAATCATAGGCTAAACAAAAATCCAATATGGTCTTGCCACCTTCATTCGTCGTTCCAAATCCATGGCCACCATGAATGCTTTTAAAATCATCTACCTCTCTACCAACATGTCCATTTAAATCTCCTCCAATAAAAACTCTTTCTTCAAGAGGTATCTTTTGTATTAATTCTTCTAAGTCATTCCAAAAATTTAATTTAGAACTCATATCCAAACCTACTTGAGGAGCATAAGCACTTATAATATTAACAATCTTATCATCAACAATAATCTTGAAAGCTATAATTCTATCTCCAATCCTATTAATTTTTATAACATTATCATTTAAACTCTTATCTATAATAACACCTACACCATTTCTAGTACGACTCTGACCCAAATACCAAAGTTTAAATCCTAAACTATCAATTTCCTTAGCCTTCTCACCAACCCATTTAGTTTCCTGAATGCACAAAATATTTAACTTCCTATGAATCATAATATATATTAATTACATTAATTTTCCTGTAAGGGAACATATATTCCAAGTTCCTATCCTTTTTAGTTCATGGACTAGCTTCTTTGCCCACATCTGTCCTTGATGTGGGAACCCTTGCCTATTTAACACTGCACCCGGGCGCCGGTGCAGCGGCCCTTGCACACTTGTCACTGTATTCAGGCCATACAGCGCGTTGCTTCCAGGGGACGCCCTAGCATTTACACAATTTCTTAAAGGATTCATGTCATTATTGTTCGACAAGTTTTACGCTGGCTGTCGACTACCTAACGCAACCCTCCACTTTTCTCATCCAGGACTTGGGATCTGGCAATGGCAGTGTTAAAAAAAATAATAACTGACAAATTATAATGTTATAGACTCACACTCATACTCTACCCAATCTATAGTCTTCTTGTTATCATGAGTAACTTGTGATCTCCCTAAAATATTAATACTCATAAACAAGAGCAAAAATTAAAAGTATTCAATGAATAGTAGTTTAAACGACATTATTTGTCATCATCAAAATCTCAATCTATCGATCATGGATTGCAATAATTTGGATCTGTTAGTAAAATCGGTTTAGATTTGGGTTGACCCTGAAACCCGAAATCAAACCGATTTGATCCTTTCTTAATTGATTTAGGAGGATTTTTTAAGGTTGTTATGAAATAAATAAATGATATTTCCAAAAAAATAAAATATCATGTTGCCCAAACTAACTTAAGCTTGGTTTATTTTAAATTCATTGAAGTAAATCTTAACTTAATTTGATTTAGGTTTAAATAAATCGAATAAAAAAATTAATAAAACTAAAAGAAGTGAATCAAGTTCGGGTCCGAAAACTGACACGTTTGCAAAAATGGGTCAGATCTGAGTTTGATCCGAATCCCAATTTTGACAGCCCTATATTATACAAACAACGATGATTAAATCTCTTAGCAACTATAAAAAAAGTTGTAAATAAGCTATTGATTATGGCCTACAGTGAAAAGGTAAAACTTGCATGTGAGATTAACACAAAATTTATTACTATGATTTTAGTAACAATATGTAGGCCTGGCTATATTTTTATATGGTTTAGCAACTAACTTATCTTATAAATAGAAGGAAAATATCGATTATGATTAGGTATTTACTTTTGTTACTCATACGAAAACTATTTATTCAATAATTTCCAATGTTTTGAAAATCAGATCGGACCAACCGATTCAACGGTGAACCAATCAGATGGCCGATCCAATCCAGCTTAAATACCGGCATCACATCGAACCGAATAGAACCGGCAAAAACCATCGGTTCAACCAAGAACCTTTGAACCAATCCAGGTTGGAAAGAACCGACTAATTCTATAAAAAAATAATATTGTATATTTTAATTAAATTTAAAATAATATATTTTTGATTATTAGATTTTTTTTAACTTTGATATATCATTAAAAAATTATCTTGGTCGGGCATGAATCTCAAGGCAAAAATGAAGCCGAAAACTTAAAAAATTAAATCTGGGATCTCCTGAACTCTAATATAAGCAAACTTATAGTCAAACTGAGCATCTCGAAATTACAAACCCAACGAAACCAAATTAAACTCAATCCGATCCCAAATGAGTCTGAATCAAGGACCTGAAGCGTTGTTGGAAGGTTCGAACCACAATTTGGATTACCAAACAGTTTCCAAACATGACATGCTTATAGTTTAATCGAGCGGCTCGACGAGAAAAATCCAACGAGCCCAAGTGTTCGAATTCCAATATCATTAAGACCTTCAAATGTCTGACAAATGGTCCACGATCAAAGGATTCAATATCGGTCGTCCATCCAAACCACTCTACATTTACCCTTGATCCTCCTATTTACAGGTCATGGCATCCTAAAAAACTATAAATAGCCCCTCATTTCTCTTAAGAGGGGATGGAAGCAAGAAGAATAAGAAGAGAAGAGAAAAAAGATATGAGGGAAGAAACTCCTCGACCATCGCCAGATTCTGCTCGACTTCCACGGGACGTCGAAATTCTACCCGACTTCCATGGGATGCCAGAATTCTACCCGACTTCCACGAGACTCCGAAATTCCGCCCAACCTCTAAGTGATGCCAGAATTCTGCCCGACCTTCAAGTGACCCTGGAATTCCACCCAAACTCTAAATGACGTAGGAATTTCGCCATACCTCCAAGTGACGTCGGAGTTTTACCCAAATTCCAAGTAACGCCGGAGTTCTGCCCGAATACCATCTAATGTCAATTGACATCGGACTTCTACACGACACCGGACCTTCGCTCATCATCAGATTTATACCCGATGTCAGACTTCTGCATGTTGTCGGGTTTTCACTAGACATTTATCTGATGCTGGATTTTTGTTCATTGATGGACTTCTACCTGGCACAGTCCTTCCAACCTCCGTCACCAGACAATGGTATTAATGACCTCCATCGCCCACCGACTATGTCCTTCTGACTTACGTTGCCCATCGATTACAGTCCTTCGGACCTCTATCACTTGCTGACAACAGTCCTTCTGTAAGACCTCGTTCCTTTGCTGTAGCTGCTGGAAAAGTGATTTTTCCCCATGATCGGCCAGGACGAAGTTGAGATCGTCCAGGCCGATCAGTGCATGGAAAACAGCTGATTTATGGAGTGTTCTGGAATGATTTCTGGACAGGATCGTCCAGGACGATATTGAGATCGTCCGGGACGATCGGCACTGTTCACATAATACCGTCCTGATCATCGCCCTGGGAATGGTCCAGGACGATCAGAAATTGGTCTGATCGTCCCGGGACGATCGGGCGATCGGCCAGGCCGATCTGAGTATGATATAAGGAAAATCAGCTCGTTTTGAGGAGAGAGAAAACATTTTTATAAAATCAAAATATCTGAGGAGAGAGAAGGAGCGGAAAAGCAAAGGAAGAAGTCCGATTTTGGAGCCCGAGGAGCGATTTTCGTCGTTCGTTGCTGTTGAATAGTTTGTTTGTCTCGCTGTAAGGACTCCAAACCTTACTTCTGTTTTCGAAGATATTGTGTTTTGACCGAGTTGTGATCTGTTTTGTGTTTTCGTAGTCGACTTTTCGACATGATTTTGATTTGACACAACTTTCACCGCACAACTTCTAGTATGTTATAGATATGATTATTGTACACGATTTGACTGTATTCTACGAAGATTTTACCGGTCGGAATTGATTCTACGCGATTTTAATTGAATAGGAAATAATCGGGACTTGATTTGATTTGGAATATATAGACTGATAGTCTTGCATTGATGCCGTGGTTATTCTGTTGTAATTTGGTGAAATTCAGAATTATGTCTTTTTGCAGGATTTTCGTGTAAATTCGATAGACTACCGTTACTCTGCCCGATTTTCGTATGATTTCTGATTTTCTCGGAATTGATAGATTGAATGGATCTGCCTAGGACTATTGATATGATCGTTCTTGATTTCTTTAATATTGCTTATTGCATCGATTATTGCATTGATTGATTGATTGATCCTGAAAGACAAGTTGAAACCTAGTTGAACGTTGGTTATAGAAACCAACGTGTATTGAACGAACTACAACAGCACTATTGATATAGATTGACCACTACAACAGTATTATTGAATGAACTACAACAGCACTATTGATATAGATTGACCACTACAACAGCATTATTGAACGAACTACAACAGCACTATTGATATTGATTGACCACTACAACAGCACTATTGATATTGAACGATCGATAACTACAACAGCATCATGACTAGTGTTTGGGCTTGTCGAGTAAGACCATTGTATGAGATTGCATGTATATGATATAGCATCGTATAGATTTCCTGGTTTGTATTGATTTATTGATTTCGGATCGATTTATTGATATTGATTGGATTTATTTATCGAATTGATTTACTATTGTACGGATTCTATTGATTTCATCGATTGACTACTGAACATTGATATGGACATCGATAGATATAGAGATTGCATTGATAGCATTGATATGGACGTTGTATAGATTCATTGTACTACTGCCTATAGATTTTATAGATTCACTGTTGCTACTGTTCTACACCGTATGGATTGTTTTATAGATTCATTGTCTCGTATCGCTTTTCTCGATTGACTTCATTGATTAGATCGTACTGATTTGACCGTATCGTTTTGATTGACGAATATTGATTGATTGAATTGATTTATCGATCTGCCTGCCGCTGCATTGATTGATTTTATTGACTATTGATTTCTGTATTGCATTGACTCATTGATCATGTTCGACTAATTGATTTGACTTGATTTGATTAACCTGCATATTGTTTTCAGTGTCGTGCTTTGATTTCAGTTGTAGGCTTTGGTGACCTGCTGGGCTTTGATAGCTCAACATTAGCGAGGGTGGCAGGAGGAAAAACATGAATATGAACCACATTAGGACCGGCCTCCACCAAATCCAAAACATTACCCTCAACAAGTTCAACAGCAATAAGATCCATAAAGATAGGCAATACAATGGTTAGACCAACAACATCATTAATAACCACAAAGACAAATAAAGCCTTGACATTGGCAATAACAGGCACAGGACTGTTAATACAACCCACCCCCAGGGAGACAGGAGACACAACAGGATTAACAGCCGATTAAACTAAACCCCTACCCGAATCCATGTTTATATCTGGCTCAAGCACACGACGCTCCCTAGCTAAATACGGATGCAAAAACAAGCACCCCGCATTGGAATGACCCAATGCTTTGCAATGCAAGTAGTAAAATGACACATCTTCCATAACAACAGATTGAACATACCCCAAATTTTCCTGACCAATACAAACATTCTCTAGAAATTATTTTAACACATCCAATTCAATCAAAACACGAGAAACAAAGGGCCTATAACCAACCGAGGTAGCCTGATCAATTTTGAGGGATCAGCATATGCGGGGGGGGGGGGGGGGGGGGGGGGGGGGGGGGGGGGGCAATCAAACTTGAATCTGAAAATGAATCTAGAGATAAAATCAAGTAGGAAACTTCAAAAATTAAATATGAGACCATATGAACTTTGATTTCAACAAACTTACAATCGAACTGAACTTTTCGAAAATGCGAATCCAACAGCGCCAAATTCGACTCAATCCGAACCCAAATGATTCCAAATCAAAGACTCAAAGCATACTTGAAAGGTCAAAACCATAATTTGGATTACCTAATAGTTTCCAAACATGACATGCTTATAGTCGAATTGAGCGGCTGGACAAGATGAATCCAACAAGCCCAATATTACCAAATTTTGATATCACTAAGACATTTAAATGTCCAATAAATGATCCATGATCAAAAGATTTAAGATCGACCGTGCATTCAAATCACTACCAATTTAATTCCCTATTCATTCACATTTTTTTTTTCTTGGTTGATATTAGCTTAATCCTTTATTGATTCGATCTTAAAGAACTTGTTCTAGCAGTAATCAAGTGATTTGATGATTGAAAGTCATTTTGTGAAGAAAAAAAATAAACTAATTCATTATCAAAGTTTTATCTTTTTTAAAATTAATTATTCTGGTCTCAAGCCCAGATGTAAAAAGTTGAAGGAAAATTTAAAAAAAAAAAAAGGCCCCCCTAAATTTTCTAGCTTCGTCATTAGTGGTCAGCCAAAAATCGAATCAAGACCCTGAAGGATCCTAGGAGAAAATATATGGGTATGCAAATTCGGGAAAGACACCCAAACATGGACATTAGGGGGTTCAACATCCATATCAAACGAAGGCAACCACTTGATCAATCACATATAGCAATTGTTAAGAAAATAGGAATGATGCACAAAAATACGACAGTAGTCCAAATCATTTGATAGCTTAATCAAAACATTCTTCGCATTGAGCATAGTAACAGAAAAGTCGCCATTAAGTTTAATATTGACACAAAATCTCCTAATGGCATCAAGGGACGGCCTATGGGTCGGAAACTTCCCCACCAACGCGAACTCAGACGGAGCAGCTAAAGAAAGCACCTCAGCATCAGAAATCCACAACAAAGGCATCCCACGATGAGAAGAAATCTTCAAATCAGGGAAGGAAGAAATGTGACCTGAGAGAGCATCTCTAAAAGACTTAGAAGAAGAATTACCCACAAGAAAACCAGTATCAAGCAACTTCGAATCAGCCATCGGAAGCAATAAACGCAAAAAATACATAAAAGGCAAAAGGAAAGCACAATATCATTTCCCTGACCGAAGAGAGGCGGCAGAAGGCACGACCACAAGAAGAAAACCCAAATCACCATGGAGGGAAAAATCCTAGCATAGCATACATTTCTCTAGCAGAGCTGACCACAAGCGGACATATATTCTTAGTTTGAATACTTATTATGTACGATAAGATGGATTTGTGTTTAAGGTTAGATTGTTATATTATTTTTTAATTTTATTAATTTTTAATAATACTGTTATTTATTACGACATCTGGTTCAATCCCGATTCGACCGGTCAAACCAGTGGAATCATAAACATCACCTTCTTCTGATTCGTTGTCCGCTTCGATTTTCACAACCTTGATAATTTCTCAAAATACACAAAATGTTTATTATATCTATCAAATTGATGTGAAATATGATTTTTGAATGGATTGTTGAAGATGAAGTATATATCAAGCAACTCTTTTGACTAAATTAATCAGTTTATAGTATTTATTGAAGAAAATTAATTCATATAATGGACCCCACGTACTTAGATAAAGGTTTGATCTTATCGTTGACCTATGAGCAACATGAATTTTGTGTATCTTTCTATGAAGGCTCTAGGTAAGTACATATAAGGCAACACAAGACAAGGTACCACAACCACATGTATTTTTCATTAACTTGAAATTAACTATAGTTGTTGAAGTTCTTTTAATACAATAAATAACATTGGATTCCTTTATATTCCTATGTCATATCATATTGGTCTACAAAATTAAGGATGAAGAGATAGATCTATTAAAAGATTTCTTTATTTTTATATCAATAAGATACATAATAAAAATATGAATATAGCACGGACAAAATTAGCCTCTTTTTTTAGAGTTGGTAAAATAGAATTGGGAAATGCATAATTTAATATTTGAAATATAAAATAAATTTCTTATAATTTGTGCAACTGCATTTATTGAAGATGGTCAAAATAGTTAAAATATTTATTTTCTACGAAACAAAAAAGATTACAGAGTGAGCAATTGCCCGCCCTAAGCTTTTCTTGGCTCCACCAACCCTGAGAATAAAAACACTCGCCCGTCAACTTCGTTTACATAAATATAAAAAACAAAGGAACGATAGATCAAGAACTCTATATTTTTTAAAATATATAACATATAAAAATATTCATTATTGTGCCAATGTGATCCTCTCATCAAAATAACTTGCATAAGCTCAATCACATTATAAAAAAAATGTTGCAATTTTTACATTTCAAATAGTAAAATAATTTCATGCAAAAAGGAAAGATAATTCAGCCTTAAAACCTAATGATAATACCAAAAAACACAATATATATATATATATATATATATATATATATATATATATATATATATATATATATATATATATATATATATATATATATATATATATATATATATATATATATATATATATATTAATAAACAAAAAATAAAAATAGGAGAGATAGAGGGGATGGCCACCTAATCACCAAAGTAATTTAAATAAAATTTCAATTAGATATTTTGATCAAATTTAATGATAATCAACTTTGAAATTATTAAAATTTTTGTAAAATAAATGATATGAGAGAAAATATTTAAATTTTATATTATACTTATCTCAAAATAAATTCAATACTTTTAAGCATCATCTAAATAAAAAATTTAGCTAGAAAGTCTTGGGACAAAAACTTTCCTTACCTTTAGTTAATAAGCACCCCCTACTTATCAATTTTTTCTTATTCTTTTTTCCATATTAACTATTTGTGCTTACCTATCTCTTACTTTCCACAACAAGTTTTTATTGCACTAAATGAGATGGCAACATAAATCTTTTTTCTCTATCGTGTCAAAAAAAAAAAAGTCAAATTCTCATTTAAATATAATTAAAAAAGAAGATCATTTTGAATGTTTTCTAATCAAATCATTTTAGATTTGTTTCTATCTTTCTTAACATAAGCTACATATGACACATCTACTCTCCTAATAAGCTCATCAGAAAACCTACATTATATAACCAAATCATTTAAGACGACTCTTTCTGATCATATTGCCACTGGAGCTACTCCAACCCTTTTTACATATATACTCATTTCACATTTTGTCTCTAAGCAAAGCCACTCATCCACCTGAGCATTTACATCCATGTAACACTTAACTTAATTTTATGCTTCTATTTTAAAGTTCAATATTTTACGCCATAAAACATTGTAGACCTTACCGCCTTATAAAAGTTTCCCTAATCTCTTGCTTTCCATGAAAAAAAAAAATTACATCAATATCCAGATATAAAATTCTATGATCAAATAAATCTGAAAATTTCTAAATTTATTTTTAAAAATATTATAATATAAATTATCTTTATCTTTATATTACACTCATCTCAATAAAAATTCAAAAAAGTTTATACTGATAAATTTTAATTAAAATATTCTCATAAAATTTGTTAACAATTTCCCACTTGAAAGTAGTGATCAAATGACATTACTATTCTCTCCTATTATGAATTGGAGTGATGCATTTATTCCAAATGATTGGAAAAATAAAATAAAATCTCCTTTGGTTCCAACATTTACAACATTGGTCATCATAACTCTATATTTATGATCTCCATATGAATAATGGCAGTGGAAAATATTTGTGCAATGAATAAGAACAAAAATTCATAACCAATGATAGGATATATCTACAAATCATAACTGTTTTAAAGTATTTATATTAATTTATATTTTTAAATAGTATCAAAAATATTATTAATATTTATTTAGTTAAAATAAAATATACTTTATTGTACATTTTAATATAATTTAAAAGTTAAAATAATATATAGATAAATATATAAAATATTAAATAGTTTAAAAGTTAAAATTTATTTATTTATTTATTTTAAATACATATAAAATATATATATTAATTAAAACTTCGTTTGATGCGACTTTCTTACTGCTTCTTAAACAACTTTTGAATAAACAACAAAAAAATCATCTCAAATGAAGCCTAAATCTTCTAACTACAGCTTCGTTTGGGATGACTTTCCTACTGCTTTTTAAACTAGCTTTCTAATCTTTTACTAAAAAGCTATTTTAAGAAGCACTAATAGAGTCGTCCCAAACAAAGCCTAATTCAATACTAGTTATAACGAGAAAACAAAAATAAGCTTCATTTGGGACAACTTTTTAGTACAAACATTTTTTAAACGTCATTTGTTACAACTTTTGATAATAATAATAATAATAATAATAATAGTAAAAAACTATCACAAACAAAGTCATTATAATAAAAACATGCAAAGTCAACTTTCAACAAGAACTAGTTCGAATACCTCTTAAAGAATAAACTTTCCATTCTGTAACGGTCAACTGAGCTCTTCCAAGAAAATCTGAAAACCTGAAAAAGGATTCATCAATTCAAAGTTCACAAACAGTACCCACAAAATTAAGAACATATGTCAAATAAATATAAAATATACCGATCATTTTGGTATCCTCAACTCTTTATTAACAATCAAAATAACCTCCAACTATATTAAAATACCAACCTAATCCCTTAACTTCTTAAATAACGATCAAATTAATCATTCTCTAGAATCATTCAAGTCCCTACAACAACAACAACAAGCTTTTATTTCACTATGTGGGATCGGCTACATGAATCCTTTTTCTACTGTCTACGATTAAGAGTCAAATTCTCATGTAAATCTAAAAAAGAAAGATCATTTCTAATATTTTCTAACCAAGTCTTTTTAAATCCACCTCTATCTTTCTTAACATAAGTCAAATCTAATACATTTACTTTCCTAACTGGGTCATCGAAAGACGTTTTATATGACCAAACCATCTAAGACAACAATCTAATATTAACTTCCACTAAAGCTACTCCAACCTTTTCCACCGTAGAATCATTCAAATCCCTACTTTAAAAAAAAATCAATGAACTGAAATGAGATTTCTTCTAAATAATTGAAGATCATTTTAATCATTCATAAAAAATCAGGAGACCATTTCAAATATAATCAAACAAACTCAAAGCATAGTTGGACAGTAAAAATCAAGTAAATCAATCATAAAATTTAGCAATAATTTAAAAAAAAAAAGGACAAATTTTATCTAACATACAATTCTAACTAAAAAAACCTGATCAATCCAGAATTAAATCAAAGACTAACACAAAGGTTCAGCTTTAGCACTGCAGAGACCAATAATCATTAACATGCCCAAACACAGTAATAATCAGAAGTCTAGACTGCAATTGCAAAAGGTTCAGACATCAGAGAACTAAAACAACAAAACTAAACTAAACATAATAAAATTACTAATCTTTCAAGCCCTGGCCCTCTTGTTGCTACAAGCAGGGCACTTGTATTGCTTGATGTGCTCGGCCCTGGCTGGAGTAATCCTAACACATTTGCCATGGAACCATTTTTCGCATATGTCGCAGCATATCCAGAACTCATCATTTGCGTAGTTGTCGCCGCAAGCGCCGCATAAGGTATTCCCATGCTCATCCTCCTCATCTTCTTCTTCTTCGCTCTCATCGTCATCGTCGTCTTTTGGAAGAGCCAACTTCGACGTCTTAGTCTGGGAGGGTTGGGAGGGCTGTGAGGGCTGTGCTCAGAAGATTTTTAAATAAATTAAAAAAAAAAATAGATCAGTAGTATTCTAGATTTGATGAGTGTGTAAATTACCTTTGAGTTTGGTTTGCTGCTCTTGTTGTTTCCATTGGGAGTTTTTTCTTTTGATTGTTTCTTGACGGATCCTGTGACAACTTCAAATATGGTGGGAAGGTTGTTAATCATGTTGAACAACCGCTTCCTGTGAATAAAGAGCATAAGGTATATCAAGCTATGTCCTATTTCTTATTCAAACTTGAGCCAGTTTAATGTTCTGAAGCAACTAAAGATATCAATTTAGATAACCATGATGACAGATCTAATACAAAAGAAACCAATCCTTCGATATGATTGATCAGATTTTGAGGTTTTTAATCAAATACAGCTATTCCATTTCAGGTATGAAACTGATGCATTTTGGACAAGAACACAAATATAGAGGCTGATTTTTTATTACTTCTTCAATCAATAACGAAAGATACAATTGATCTACTATTTGAGAGGTAGATCAACTCTCCCACAAACCCTATCCATCGCTATGAAATTAAACTTAGAATACATCACATGAAAAGCCAACACAAACCTCCTTAATTAGTCCTAACACAATTAAAACATTCCTAAAATATTAAAACCTTCCTCAATTAAAACCTTCTTAAAATATTAAACTCTTTCACAATTAAAACCTTCCTAAACAACTCCTTCATTTCTTACATAATGAATAATAGCTCATTCGGCCTAGCTATGTGGCCTCCTTGGAATCTCAATACTCCCCCACCACCACCACCACCACCACCACCACCAAGAACCACCTAGTTGTTGACCTCATTTTTGTATGAGGTCACTTGGACCAATCCTGACCCCAAATCAATCTGATCTCCAAATCAATTCAAACTCTAGGATCCTCCTAGAATCCTTACCTTAGGATCTATCCTAGGATCCTTCTAGACTTCAGACATTAGGATCTACTCTAGACCTTAAGACCTTTCTAGAAGTCAGACTTTAGGATCTACCTAGATCATAAATCAATCCAGACATTTAATCAATCAAATTCAAAACCCAATCCAAATCCAGAATTTGAAACCAAAATCACATGCTAAAAGACCAAGTCCTAAAAGCCTTTTTCAGCGAATTTTCAAACATTTAAAAAACCAATCAAATGACCTCTGATTCAGAGTCTATCAGTTTCATACTGATGGGACATGTCTCTGAAGGCAACCCTCCAAATTTGAGTCCATTTTGAGGTCTCTAACCCCAGAAACCAAATCAAAATCCAAATGTTATAAAACCTTCAAATATTTACAGCCTATGCCACTGGACCTGTCACCTAGAAGATTCTGACCTTAGAGCCTTCACCAAAGCCTCTAGTCACCTCCAGACCATTAATCCTGACATGTTGATCAATAAACTGTATTTTTCTGGACTCATTTCAGCCCATAGTGGTCATGAGCCCAAAATGATCAAAATACCCCTATGGGGCTCAAATAGAGATTTCAAACCAAATGAACTACAAATTGAATGCAACCACCTCCAGCAAGTTTCAAATGTCATTTCAAACATGTTGGGCCCATTCCCAACCCTTGGGTCAACCTGGTTGACCAAGTCAACAGGTTTGACCCAAGAGGCCCTTTAAGGGTCCAAACATGTGTTTTGACGCAAATGACCTCTTTGAGCCATGGAATCACTTCTATTGCCTTTCAAATGTCATTTCAGACTTACTGAGCCTGATTTCAAACCCTGGATCAACATGTTTGCCCAAATCAAACAAAATTGACTTAAATGCCCTTAATGGGCCCAATAGGCCCATTTGATCAAATCCAACTCTTCAGACCCTGGAACCACATCCAGTAGACCCAAAATCACTTTTAAAATCTATTGAACCTATTTCCCGACCCTGGACCCATTTGGTTGACCAAGTCAACTAGTTTTGGCTTAATGGCCCATTAAGGGCCCATTAAGCCCTCTTAATCCAAATGACCTACATAAGCTTGGGAATGACCCTCACCAACATCCATAACAACTCCCTAAATCTCTCCCTTTACTGCCACCTCAGCAGTCAAGAGGGTTGGTTGACTGGTCAACATAGTCAACAAACTCCTCTAAAGGGCTTTTTAATGATTAACCATATCAAACATGGATCCATTGCTTCATGCACTGAACCCAAAGCATTCCTTCCATGTTTGAAGCCACCTTGGTTGCCACCTCAACACCCATGGACCCATTGACTGGTCAAACAGTCAATAAATGGTCAAACAATCCTTTAAAATGGCCAAATCATTCCCTAGACTTAATCTACTTTATTTGAAAACTCGCCAGCTGTCTAAACAGCTTCTGGAACATTCTAATGGCTATTCCTAGCCCTTTGATTAGGATCCAATGGTCTTAATCCTCCCCATGTGCTTAAATCAAGACAAAGCTCACTTTCCACGTGGCTAGTCCTTCATGTCCTCTTGCTGTCCTGCTCCCACCAACTCCAGGACACATGGCAACATCACAACAGATCTCTAAGCCATCCCAGCCATTCATTCAAGTTGGAGGGACTTGAATAGGGCAAAACATCTCAAAAAGGGCGATCATTCTATAATCAACCCAATCTCTCTTCCAAAAACAACTCCAGAGCCGGCCACCAGTTCCTTTGAGCTCTCCAGACCTCCCTCCATTTAATCCAAGCTCAATATTACCGGTAAAGGTCGCCGACGATCGTCTTTCCGGCGAGACAAGGACAATCCGTCCAAGCTTCCATTGCGCTTGATCCAAGGGTCGTGAGCTCGAGGCGTCTTCTACAATATTAAACGTGAACAGTCAACAAGCTCAGAAAAACAAAGATCTGCCGAATCCACTGGTTGGATTGAGGTAAAAACCTAATCCTAGTTCAGGACACCTAGGTTTAATTAACATTTAAATAAGTGCATATTTAATTATTAAAATAGTTCCCCAATATTTCTGTTCACCTATTAAATCTAGATTTAAAATTTCATTGCATTTGGTTGACCAGATTGAGAGAACAAGCCCAAAAACGTTTCTAGAGCTCGGTTCGTGCAACTCCCCAGCGAGGCTGAATCGGAACCGTTGATCTAAGGATCAACGGTTCGGATTCATCCATTCCGCGGCTCGATCCGACCGCTAGCTAACCTATTGCGCGATCTCACCGTTCGACGCAATCCTGGTCGTCTATCTCAGACGGCGCTCGATCGGATGGCTGCTGTGTCGAGCCGACGTGGATAAGTGATTTCCGTGTGGGCCCGCCGACGAATCAATCATCCGGCAAAGATTGCCGCCGCCGACGTTGCGCTGGACGAAGCAGGTGGCGCCACATGTCTGGCCGCGCCGCCTTTTAATTAAATTGATTTAATTTAAATTTTAAATCCTTTTTAACTCAGATTTCTTTTAAAAATTATAGAAAATTAATTTTAAATCCAAAAAAAATTTATTTTAATATATCAAACTGTCCAGATTTTTAAGCTCTTTAATTTAAAATTAATTTAGAATATTATATATATATATATATATATATATATATATATATATATATATATATATATATAATTTCAAAGCATTTAATTTCAAATATTTAATAATATTTAATTAAAAGCTATATACAATATTTTAAAATAAAGATTCAAAATTTATTTCAAAACATTTTATTAAATAATCAAAGGATCTCTCAAATTAAAATTAAAATTAAAATTATTATTATTTTTAATTATCTTATTTTAAATCATATATTCATATATATATATATATATATATATATATATATATAAAAGTATACATGTATATTGTGAAATTTATTTTAAAATTATACTTATTTAAATCTTTAAATCTTAAGAGATCTCTTGAAATTTTAAACTTTGATTAAGCATATTTGAACAAAATAACAAGATAAAACTTTGATTAAGCAATTATTTTTTTAATTGTTCATTGGTTAATCCCTTAATTAATTAAGTTTTATCTTGTTATTTGCATGCTTAGGGTGCACACACCACATAGTCTAAGGCTCTCTTAGATTTAGGTGTTGAATGTGTTTATGTGTTCATGCATGCTATTTATATGTTAAGGGTTAAAGAAACATTGATTCAAATCCATCAAACATAGGGACATTAATGACAATAATTAAGGACCTATGTTTAGAAAACTTAGAGTAATTCCAATAATTAAGATTCACTTCCTATTCGCTCAAAACTTTGAACACTTAAACTTAGTGACATGTCCAACCAATAGGAAAATTTTCACTGGTTTTGGAAATCATTAAGGCCCTTAATGAAATTTCCTAATCTTAAACCCTTAATTAAGCCCTAAAACTTCCAGAAAATGTAATAAATCTATTTTAAACCCAAAAAATATGTATAACCCCTCTAACTGACCAGTTTTGAATCCTCAACCAATGAAAAATAAAACAAAAATTATTTGACAGCAAACTTAGACTTATTTTAATTTTAAGAGAAATTGAATGTTTAATTGATATAATTAATTAATAATATTTAAAAATTCCAAAAATTTCCCAAACACTTGGGAATCACTCCTTAGGTCATCCCTGACCTTTGGAGATGATTTCAAGGAGTTGGGAACTCATTTGGAATAAATTTGCAAAAAGGCCTTTTAATTAAAGAGTTTTAAAAATTCATTAAAACCCCAAAACTTTAAAAATTCATAACTAATCAAAAAAAAATCCAAATCAGTCAAACTCACTTGCATTCAACTCATAATAATGTCTAATATTTATTAAAAATGTTAAAATTTCAGAAAACCATCAAATTCAAAAAGTCAACTTTTCGGTCAACTCTAAGTCAAAACTAGTTCAAAACTTCAAACCCTCGGTGTGAAACAAATGTGGTTTTTTTAATCAAATTCTTTTTCAAAACATATTTTTTTAATCAAACACTAGTTCTGAAGGTGGAAGGATATGAACTTTCTCCTGATCATCCGTTTCAACAACAAAATCTGTTTCATGTCGAGAACCACTTCGCATACGATCAAGTTATATATCCTTCATTATCTACTTGTGCTTCACTTTAGAAAATATGTCATCTTTCAACATTTTAACATCTTTGATAATGCCTTCACTTTTTATCAGATCCAATCTTGGACTTTTATTTGACTTTTATGTTTTGACTTTTCTTATTTCATCATCCACATTGGTACCAAAAATAACTTCTCCTTGATCTAGCAGTCCTTCAGTATCGCCTACTATTTTCTGAATCACCTTAACCTTTGCACGCAACTTTTTTAGCTCCAAGATTCCGGTGAATGCTCTTACATTTCTTGAGCCGGGATGCTTGCCTCGTACTTGACTAAACTTTTTAGGTTGTTTTCTCTTAATGTTCATAATGTGAAGATTTATCAATGAAAGGGTGTGTTCTTCCATAGATGCAATCTCAATTTCCAAAGAAAAAAAAAGGGGGAGCAGAAGCATTTAATTCTACCTTCAGCCCCATATTTTCTTTTCCAAGCACTTGAACATTTTTTTTTTAAATATTCTTCTTGAACATTTCTGCAAGAATTTCTACAGCTAGAAACTTTATTTGCACAATATCAGTTGTCCCAAGGCCCTTAAGTATCTGCATCAACTCAGAGAACTTCTCCTTAAATATCAATTCTATGAATAAAGAAACATGAAGGTCATATATGAACCATACAGCTTCTGCTTTGTTGGATCTAGGAATTGATACATGGAATTTAGACGCCAAGATAGTTTCCTGGGTTCTATGTGCTTCCACTCCATGCAATTCAAAAAATTCCTCTACAAACATTTGATTGGGTTTTTGAAAGCTCAAAATCTCATAATCTTGGCAGAAATTTTCTTCTTCTAATGATGATGGACCAGTTCTTCTCTAATCCAATTCTAACCAACTTGGTCCTATTGATCACCTGCATACAACCATCAGGAGCTAGAGGCAGTTTTGAGTTTTAGATGCCTTGAAACTTGCCCGAACTGGACAGCTCCTGTATCTCTGCTCTAAAAGTTACCTGCTTGTCTTTATTTCTTTGTTGGGTTTTTTCAAAGAATTTCTAGCTTGCTTGATTTTACTTTCAAAAGGCACTGTGGGTTCGGCACTCCCCTTAAGATGCATGTTTTCAGCTTAAATAGCTCTCATGCTTTCATTAATCACTATGATCTCCTGTCCTAGATCATTTGTGGTCCTATAAAGAAGTTCACATCACTAATTAACCACTACATATCAAAAGACTTTTCAATAATGCAACTATTGGAAATTAATGAGAGGAGCTCCTCGGTAATAGTTTCTTCAAAGATATCATCATTTTCTTCTTCGCATGCTTCATTTTGCTCACTTCAATCATAAAATTTCTTTGACAATGATTCATTTTCCTTGAGAAAAGCCTTGACAGCAGTTGGCACTTGGAAAAAACTCTGGACAGCAAATTTGGGTAACCACGGGTGCAGAACAAATCCTCTACAGCAGTTTTGTGAACCTTCAGGTTGAGGAAAAATCAAGAGCAGGTGCAGAAAGTTCTGGCAGCAGACTTGGAGTGCAGGAAAACTCAAACCGTATGGATTTTATGAGGAATTTAGAGAAGGTAAACCTAGTAAAATTACTAGGGAGGGAGGCGGCAAGTGTGGCCAGGTTTTGGAATTGTTTCCAACTTGAGGGGGCTGAATTTTGGGAACAGAAATTTGAGGTGGGCCTTGGAGATTCCGGTCAAGTGAAGGGGGAAAGAATTTGAATCGTTTCCATTAGAGGGGGTGGGTTTTAGGAAACAAATCCCATTCAATTCCTTAGAGATGGCCGGCGGCTTTTAGAGGGGAAATAGGAATTAAATGCAAGGGCTTAATGCTTGCTTAATTAGGGAACCTAAATTAGGGAAGTGAAATTAAATCCCCTTCAATCAAATATTGAATTGAGGATGAGGTTTAAAATTTTCCTAAAATAGACTTTGTATTTTAGGAAAGATTTTGAAATTCAAATCACTTGGATTTGAATTCAAAATTTCTTCCTAATTTATTCAATCTAGATTAGGAAATATTTGAAGACCAAAGAAGGGAAGCTCATAGGAGGCCGGCGGCTAGGATGGATGGCTGCCGGTTTTGGTAGTGGAAAGGTGAAGTCGGTTGGGTGAAGAGGGGATGGGTTCGGTGGGGGTGTGGGGTTTGACCGTGAGTGGGGAAAAGGGGATATGGTCGGCGGTGGAAAATTGGAGTAAGGAAGAATGGAAGATAGGAAGAAGAACCGATAAAACAAACCACGAACCCAGACTCTTCCAAGGTTGGTGGGTGATCCATTTACCCTCTCCTAGGGATTTCTCTTCAAAGCTCTCAAGCTCTCACACAAATACAAGATTGCAGGAAGTTTCATTATCATTCAATCATTAACCTCTCCAAAGGAAGAGGGTGGCTTTAAATAGCCAAATACATGAAGGGGAAATAACAAAGATGCAATTGCCCCTAGGGCATACATAAGACAAAACCCTCAAGTGAGGGTAGAAAGGGAAAATGAACAATAATAAATCAAATACATAAAATGGAACAAAATAAAAGGCACGATCGTAGCCGTAGATTTCTGATGTCCTCATCAATATCTATATGGAATCTTAATGATTGAAAACTCTTTCCTTCATGCTTGCATCTAGACACCTTTAGGGCGGGTATTTCCTCCCGCCAATCGGGGCACTTTATTTTTTTACTCTAAGCTCAACCAATATCAATACAAGTTGCTCTAAAAGTGTGAAAAAAATGGTTTCTCAAGTTGAAAATGCTGGATTTCACCCATGGTAACTAGAACAATAGCCCGCAATGCAGCAATTTTATTTGGAATAATCTGTAAAATATTATCATAACAATCATTTGAAATCTCACAGCCCTTGACATCATATGACTAACAAATCTTCGTAGTGTCATATGTTTTCATCATCGGATAAATTCATTCCTTCCAAAAGTTTCACATTATAGTCCAACAGTGTAATTAGCTTCCTCTCCTGAGTAGCCCATTCCTATTTGAGTTCAAAAAAGAAACTTTACGTATGCTTCAATTTCTCTATGTAATTTCCACAATATTTTGAGATAAACAGATTCTTTTCAGTCAATTCAACCAAAAATTTCTTCAGGATTAAACTATCAATCTCAATATTTACTACTTTATAATGCTCTCCTCAAGCTCCTGTTTTGTAACTAGGATTTGTTTTTTCAAGATTTTGATTTGATTACTCAAATAATCAATTCACTACTGAAGAAATTGATATCATTTTCATCCTCTACTTTTCCTAGCCGAAATGGACAATGCAATTCTTCCATATCATGATCTGTTATATCCTTCTCGTCTATAATCTCATCATTGCCTTCTAATTCCACAAATCGATTCTACAGGCTTTGAAGATGCAGTTCCACCTAAATTTCATCCTTTGAATTTTTCGGCTTAATCAATTCGATGTCAACTTCATCCTTTTGAGAACTCTCTATTAGCTGCATCCTGTGTTCAAGCCTCAACATTTCCATCTTCATAAATACCCATAATAGAAACCAAAAGTGTTTCCACTAGTTTTCTTTCATTCTCAGACGTTGACTTGATTTTAATGTCTTTCCCATCTTCGTTTTTCGATTTTGAAAACACAGGCTCTCGGGATAAGGAGGTCTCGGTAGAATCGCTTTGCACAACACTTAGATTTTTATCAGCACCATCGGCTTGGCTTTGCAAGTTTATGTCTTTGCCCTCATTCACATCTTTCTCCTCGATCAATTTATCCTCGAAAGGAGCTTGTGTATCACTTATTTACTATCACTCTTCTTCTCTTCAATCCTTTGCATCTTCAACTTTCTAAACCTATGACAGTCATCACCCCAATAGCTTCTTCCTTCTCTAATGTAGCAATTATCGTGATCCCTCCACGTTTCCCCCTTGTATCGAGGGTGGTAATCCCACCTTTTTTCCACCCTCCTTGCATGATCCGATCCTCATGGCTCAGCTTGACCTCCTATATCTCTGGTTGCACACTCCCCTTGCCCGAAATACCTCCCATAGTGGTCGGCCACCCCACCACCTCCACCACAAAATTCCCTCCTTGTTGTTCCCCACTCTGAAAACCCTGACCCACCCCTTATCAGAGACCTAGGTGTTGGCTCTAGATAATAGAAACTCTCCTTGTCAAACTCCACCCGTTCAATCTCCTTTCCCTTAGATTCGGCCAAGAGAATTCAGGTCAAATCTTGGTTAGGTTTAGCAATCGGAACTGCCGGTGAAGGTTTGGATTGCATCCCCATGAGCTTCCTCATCATCTCCTCTAAGCCTCCTAATCGACTCTCCAACCAATTCTACATGGCTAAAAACCTTCCTTTGATGGTTGATAACTTCTCCTTCATCAAGGATTTGATTTATTCCACTTTGCCTTCCACCACATCCACCTTCTTTTTTGTCATCTCTCTAAAATCTCACTCTAGTACCAATTTACGCGTCTTGGAAGCAAAAACAGTAAAATAGAGAAGAAGAAATGCAATATGGGCTGATTTTTTACTACTACTTCAACTAATAACGAAATCTACAATTGATTTACTAATAGAGAGGTAGATCGACTCTCCCACAAATCTTACTCGGGGAAACTCACACCAACAAGAGGAAAATAAGTTAAGCAGACACAACATGAAAACCCAAGACATAACTCCTTAAATAGCCCTAACACATAATTAAAATCTTCCACAATTAAAACCTTCTTAAAATATTAAAGTCTTCCTAAACTGCCCCACTCGATTCCTTACATAATGAATGATAGCTCCTCCGGCCTAGCTGAACCCCCCTGGCGTATCAGAAACCTTGATAAAATGTTTACAACATTGAAATACAAAAATATCATTTTAACACTAAATGGAATATAAGAAGTTTGTGAGACAAAAAGAAGGTTATAACCAGCAAAAACCAAGGCAATCATAAAACAGTTTGTAAAATAAAAAGGGCTCCAGAATTAAATTCCATAATGAAAAGACTTTGTACTGAAGGGAAGAGACAAACAAATACAGTTAGCCTATATCTGTTCATGCAGACTGCAAGAGCGAATACAGCATACTAGCAGAAAGAAATCAAAAGAATAGATGTATTTAAGAGATCTCCTTCCCTCATCAAGGAAATATGCTTGGTAGTTCATTGTCAGCTGGCAGTCTCAATAAATAATCACTTGGGATTTTGTAACAAATTCAGGACAAAATAATTACAAACAAGATTAGATTTATATGAATCCACTTTAAAACCAATGCCCACAGTGCAAGAGGATAAAAAATTCTATTATTGATGTATAAGAAAAAATACATGAGTAAGAATACAAGTTATTTCTAGGAAGCAAGAGAAGCACAGAAGTTCCTGTGGTTCTACTTTCTTTATTTCCAGCCAATAAACGTGCAACTGAGAGTACAAACTACTTTGGTGATACAGTGATAAAGGTAAAGTAACCAAGCCAAGAAGAATCGATTGAGCAGTTCAAATTCAATGGGGTATTGGTATAAAAATAGTATTTGGTAGCATCAAAACAACGAGGGCAATAAATATGAAATCCTACTCGCATTAAAGAACTGCATCAAATTGATTATTTTCACCGAATAGATCTGATCACCGCTACTAATATGGAATTCAAAGGGATCAAATAGAAAACTTTACTATAAAATATATCTATATATCCATAGTGCCATTAAAAAAACGCTTGCAATTTCATTCAATCAGAATTCTTATACATTATTTCAAGTAGGGAATCTTAACCTCTCTCAATTTCAACAACAACATCAAGCCTTTATTTCACTACGTGGGGTCAGCTACATGAATCATTTTTCTCCATTGTGTCATGTTAAGAGTCAAATTCTCATTTAAATCTAATAAATAAGGTCATTTCTAATTTTCTAACCAAGCCTTTCTAGGTTTATTTTAGACTGGTCCTTTGGACCAATCCAGCCGGTCCACACGGGACCGGCTCGCATGAAATATAGGTGGAACACCTCCGCCCCCCTGTACGCACCACACGAATCGCCCAGTTCAAAGGAGTCGATTAGGAAGGTTTTAGGAAAACTTTAGCAGGGAAATTTGAATGTATGGACTATTTAGATATTTCCTTTTGGAATGTATACATTAAAAGTTTGTTTTCCTATGGCTAGGGCATCTTGAATTTGGCTGAAATTTGGGATCTCTTAGGTTTAGGTTTCTTTTGAGCTCTAGCAGCGTCTTGGTAGAGATAGATCCTCCTCTCGAATAGAGGATCAATAGTATTTAATTCTTTCGTTAGTTTGATTTCTTCAATAAAATTTACTGTTTTGTTGTTTATTTTTTACATTGGATTTGCGGAGAAAACTGCTGTTTTTGCCACTATTGATAGGATTTACTTGATATCTTCAAGTGTTTCCTATCAAATTAGTATCAAAGCAATTTTTTGTGTTGAATTTGAAGTCTTCCTCGTTAAATTTTGTTGTTTTCCGTATCCGGTCATATTGTTTTTGCTGATGGGAGGTCAGAATTCGCGTCAAATTTGCAGCTCTTGCTATTGGAGCCTAAATCTAAGTTCCCATGGCAGGAAAAAAGATAGAAGTGTTTGAAGGAGAGATTGGACAATTGAAAATTGAAATTTCAGATCTCCACACTCAACTTTCAGATGTTAAAATTCAAATTATCCATGATAAGATGGATGAGAATTTTTCCACCCTAGAGGAGATGTTGAAGAAATTGCTCGAGGGTCAATCCAAAACGGCATCGTCAAAGGCAAAGGAAGCCTCCGGCAACCCATGAAGCAAGGAAAACTCTAATCCAATAAGGCAAAGAGGAGATCAGAAGGTGGAGACTCAAAAGAAAAAATAGAGAATGCCTACCCCTAGAGCCTGTTCCTATGGAGGAACCAGGTAGAGGATATGGGAAGAAGAGTGAGGAGGTAGAACATGAGCAAAGGGGTGCTTAACTTGAGATGAGAGGGGCAAATTTTGAAAGAAAAAGGGGTGGTTATGGGTTATGACTGAGAGGGGAGGGGCGGGGGGGGGGGATGGGCTTATTATGATCCAAGGGGTGCTAAATTTGAAAGGAGACTATGGGAATTTGATGAATGGCTTGGGTATGAGCGTAGAATGGATGATTGGGACACTTGGGGGGAACCATCACCCCTTGAAAAAAGGGGAATTATGGAGGGAACGGAGGCGATCCGAGGGTAAGGAAACTGATTGGACCGCCTTCCTAAGACAGTGCTAGAGAAAAATTTCATAAAGGGACTGACATTAGAGATCCGGGCAACGGTTAGAGTAATGAGGCCTCGTGACTTAGGAGAGGCTATGGAGCTAGCTCAGTTGGTGGAGGATCAGAGGCACTTGGAGAAAGAGATGGAAGGAAGCAAATCAGGAGGCACGTACAGGACGACCATCACCGTCTTGGCATCTAGGGAGCCAACACCGGGTACCCTTCGGGAGATCCAGAAGGAGAAGACTGTCGGTGGAAGACCCAGGGATAACTTCAAGAAGCTCACAGAAACAGAGTTACAGGAGAAGAGAGCAAAGGGGCTTTGTTTCAGATGTGAGGAGAGGTATACACCAAGGCACAGATGTAAGGATCGAACTCTTGTAAAACTCTTGTAAGTGCCATTAGGATTCTCGATTATATTATTAACACTCTTAAATGATAATGAAAAAAATTGTCCATAACATAATTTTAGATGACTTAGTAAATAAATTAGTTGAAGGTTATTACTGGAATGCATTTTTATTCTATTAATTTGGCTATAATAAGATGGTTAGGGCCTAAAATTTTAAATTTGAATTAGTATTCTCATTTTTACTAATTTTTTATGCTAATAATTTTCAGAAACATTAAATTCATTAGAAATTTTACGATCAGCCTAGACTACAGGCACTAATTTCACATATTTTTAATATTTACAAGACTAATTAAAAAAAATTAATAGAATTTATTATGTCAATTGTATTGCAATTTATCACTCATAGCTTACTAATTATAATAAATAAACAATCGTTTGAAACATTATGTGATAATTATTTAATTATTAATTCAGAAAATATTTACTTATTTAACTATTGCAATTTTTTTAAAATTTAATCACTCATAGTATGCATGTGTATGTGTGTGTGTATATTCAAAATCTCATTCTCATTCCATCAAAATACCTTTCTCTAAATACCATGGGAGGGGCTTTCTTGGTCAGAAAAGAGTTCCAATATTCAACACTAGACTGTCATATTTTCTTTTACCAACGTGAATTAAAATTGCAAATTGTACAGCTCAAATATGCAAAGTGGAGAACCAAAATTCTCCAAACACTTGGTTACAGATCCTTTCCCAAAGGTAGTCATGTGGCTTCAATGAACGGCATAAAAATTCATGACAGATGAAGAGCAGTAGTTATACTAAGAGACTGTCATGAAATCATAGGAATACACTAGGATCTATGTGAAGGAATTCAAACAAGATAGAACATGATGAAGTGCTTCCTTCCCCTGAGGGACAAAAATGCAATTGGCCCATGCATAAATCTCTATCAGAAACAAAATTGGGTATTGTGCTCTTCATTCCTTTAGCTAAGACTTGTTTGATGCCCCAGTTAATATCATACATACCGTTTCATACATATACCAATAAAATTTATAAAAGAACATGCATTATAGGATAAGTATAAAAATTCTCAAGAATAAAGTTAAATAAGTGCTAAAGAAATAAATTTAGAACTAATTGCTAGTTATAAATAGAGTGAAGATGACTACATGATGTAGAACTATGTATGATTTAAATGAATTTAATAAGAATTTGTACGCTTTTAAGTAAGAGCACTAAAAATTAAAACGTTAACCACTTAACGATAATAGAAAAGAAAAGAGGGGTGCTTTTGCTTAGGCCAAATCACACGTTAATAGTTAAGATCACCAAAACAATTAGAACTTCAATATAAACAAATTTAGGGATTTTCAATAACATCCCTAAATTAACAACGAAAGTAGATGCATAGAAAGTCATAACTCATTACCTACGTTTACTAAGCTTAGGTAGATGGCTTTGTCTGATTCCTTATGCTTGATTCACAACCTATAATAGAAGAAGATTATGAAGGAAATTGAAGAGGGGAAGAAAGTTCACCCTTGTCGAGGCACGCCGGTGATTTGCTACTGAACGGTGGAAAGCTATTCTTCAATGACTTCTGACAGGGTGAAATATGATACGCTCCACGTATTCCTCGGCAGAATTGTCTACTTACGGATTGGCATGGAAGAAAGGCAATCGGAGGATGCCGACGAAGCCTTGTTCATTGTAGACGAAGCTGGAGTCAGGTTTAGGATCGGCCATGCATCGATCTCGTAGTGTTGAAGTGTTGTAGAAGACATCCCTTTGCTGTCCTTATAGATTTCCCTTGAGAGAAAAAAGTTTCTCTCAAGAATCCAAGTAGGGGAAGGGTGCAAGGGTGGCCGGCCACAGTAGGGAACTTGGGGGAATTTTAGTTCAAATTTTAGAGGAAATATGGGTAGGGAGAAACGGCTAAGTTAGAGAGGGAGGTGGAGGGAAAAGACTTCAGATTTTAAGGAGGGAGGATGGAGGGAGATTGGGAAATTGTTTTCCTAATTAACCATTTAAGTTTGGAAAGGATTTAAAAGGAAATAGGTGAGAGAGAGAGAGGGCAAGTAAGAGAGAGGGAGAGGTTTGAAATCTTTCCCAAGTAAGATGCTTAACTTTGGGAAGCAATTAATGGGTGGGGACATAGGGGGGCCGGCGACATAGAAAGAGAGGGAGGGCATGGGAAAAGAAATCAAGCCTTCTTGATTTGGAATATTAAATTAGGAAGGAGGGATCTCATTCCAATCTAATTTAAAATTCAAATATGATTGATTTTGGAAACTTTCCTAAAATAGAACTATGTATTTTAGGTAACAAATTCAAATTCAAATAGATTTGAGTTATGAATTAATTGTGTTACCTAAAATATAAAGACCCAATTAGGAAGGGCTTTGATTGCAAGCATTGATGGGGGCAATTCGGGGGGGGGGGGGGGGGGGGGGGGGGGGGCGGCGACTAGGGCTGGAGGTCCGCCAGTTTTGGTGTGTGGTGATGTGGTCGGTTGGGAGATCGGAGGTTGGGGGTGTTAGCCGAAGACAAAGGGATGGGTTCTATGGTTGGCCAGTGGTGTGGAGCTTGGAGGTAGCCGGCGATTTTGGAAGGGGGTGGTTGGGCCGTGTGGTGGAAGGGAAGGGAGTGAGGAGGAGAAGAGAGAATAGGTAAGAAAAATAGCCACGAACCCGAACATTTCCAAAGTTGGTGGGTGATCCGATTCCCTCTCAAAGGGATTTCTCTCCAAAGACTCTCAAGCTCTCACAAGAACTCAATTTGCAGGAATTTGATTATAATTCATTCATTAACTTCAAAAGAAACATAAGGGTGCAATATATAGCATCATACAATAAAAGGAATAATAAAAGACGACATAGCCCCTAGGGCTTACATATGACAAAACCCTTAAGGGTACAATGAGAAATGCTACTAAAACAAATACATAAAGCAAATAAATAAAACAAATACATATGAAGACTTAAAAATAGATCGGCGCAATCGTGGTCGTAGATCGTCGACCACATCTCTGATATACTTTCCATGATCTGATGTCCACATCACTACAACATACACACAATCAAACATGTAAAATTCATTAATTTCATGCATGCATGATGTATGTTCCAGTATATTGTATATTAAATAATCAAATAACGACAAAAATTAAAATTAAAAAAAAAAAAGAACAAAAGTTTATTTTGAATAGATGCAAGTCGACAAGACCAAAAAGAGAGCGATCAAATGAAATTGCATACATAGGAAGAATGAAAGTTGGATAGATAGTGATTATTAAATCAACTAATAAAAATAAAAAAAGATTATAAAAAAAAACTAAGAAATGAGGAATTGAATAACCCAATCACAATTTATGAAATAATTTGAAGGAAATGCACTTGCAATTCAAAGTGTGACAAATCAGAATTGATGAAAATGTTGTTTGACTTCTAAGAATTAATTCAGTGTGAAAATCAAGATCTTACTTTTTTAGCAAGAAAGCATAGGGCCAAGAAAGATGGCTAATTCATAGTCACTTCATATATGCAGAAACTTTGATAGCAGTGATGAGATGCAACTATCACGAGACTTAACAGAAACACCAAGGCAAAGCAACATCTATAGATCAGCATAATAAAATTAGGAAAAGAAAAAAAATTTAATTTGAATTACTATTCTGACTTTTACTATTTTTTATGCAAAAAAAAAAAATTGGAATGATAAAAATTCAAACAAAAAGAAAATTTTCAGAAACATTAAATTCATTAGAAAACATAAGATCAGCCTGGACTACAGGCACTCATTTCAAAGATAATTTTAATATTTACAAGGCTAATATAAAAAAAAATTAATAGAAATTATTATGTCATATCTATTGCAATTTATCACTCATAGCTTAATAATTATAATAAATAAACAATCGTTTGAATTATTATGTGGGAATTATTTAATTATTAATTCAGAAAATATTTACTTCATTAACTATTGTAACTTTTTTTAAATTTAATGAGATCATAGGAATGCACTAGGATCTATGTGAAGTAATTAAACTTATCCAATCGCTGCATATATGCACAAACTTTGATAGCAAGGATGAGCTGCAACGATCACGAGACTCACCAGAAACACCAAGGCAATGCAACATCTATAGATCAGCGTAATAAAATTAGGAAAAGAAAAAAAGTAATAATTTTCCAGCACTGCAATATTAGACAGGTCGGTAAAATTATTATTGCAAGATTAAGAAGCAAGAAGAGAATACCATAAGACCTAAATTAACAGGGATAGAAATTGTTCACAATGATTTGTGAATCATAGTTTTGACATATCAAATAGTACTAAATAGAAATAAATGAAAAAAAAATTATAAAATCAACCAAAAATAGTCAAGATTGAACTAAGGATGCTAAACTTTGGTTTCATTCAAATTTAAACTTATCCAAATTTGATTACATGGTAAGTTCAAAGAAACAAAAATAAGGTGACGAAGGAAACTTTATGTACTTGTGTTAAGCAGTTTCATGCACCTATCTATTTGAAGGTATCAATGTGTGTTAAGAAGTACCACGTGAAGATGCCATAGAACATAGGAACAATTTCATTTCCATCATGATGTTTGTTTGGTTGTCTTCCTTCACCCTCACAAGATTGCCCGATAGGTCATTGGATTCAAAGGAAACCCGCCTAAGAAAAAAAATCATTGACTCAAAAGCAAAAGTAATGAAAAACCAAATCAGACCCACATTGGGGTCCAAGTCACCAAATCAGTCACTTCAATAGCTAGGCCAAGCTAGATATAGAAAAATGCTGTCAGACTACAACCCCGACAATAACCATAGGTCCATATGTAACCATCTTTGGTTCGAATCTATTTTAAGAGAAACCCATTAATTTACTATATTTGAATCATTTCTAATCAAGCTGACTTTAAGAGTCTTGATAAAATGGAAAGATGTTAATGTTTTATAAATGACAAGAGAATGTTATAGCAGCATATTAAAATATATATACTAAAAATCACTAAGAACACTATATTGTGTGTGTTTTGTCCAATAATTAAAGATATAGTTGTTGTGATAAGAAAGATAATATTATAATGAATCTAGGTCACAACTATAAAGATATATAGTATAAAAGTATCACATTAGAGTATTGGATATTGACCCCTATAAGAGGAAATTATAGAACAACTTTACGAGATTTGGGAACGCGCAAAAAGGCTACAAGATGCACCGATTGGACTGAGGTATAGGAATAATGTTGAAAAAAAAAAACAAGAAAATAAAAAGGAAAAGAAGAGCAAAGAAAACATGATGTATGAATAGTAACCAAGCTATAAATATAAGCTAAACGCCACATACAACAATTTAAGGGAACGAATGGAATATGAGAACTGTCAAACAAGATTATTGCTGAAAATATTTATTGGCGCCTGAAGTTCAACTATTCAATGAGATCTATCTTCTCGTTTTGTTGCTCCCTAAAGTAAAGAAGATTTGCATGGGCCCAAATAGTACAAGACTTATAGAAAGCAAGAAAGATACACAGTGAATGATGTATGATTGGTTGCTGAAACAAGAAACAATTTCAGGATGAAGAAATGTAATATTTTTGCTTTTGAGATTTACACATAAGCTGCCTACAATTAGTGTTTCCAATGTGCATAATACATTAAGCTCATATCAGTGCAAACATCTCAAAATTTTAGCTACTTTCACCCCAATCAATTCATGAACGACCCATGAATTTACCTAACTCTATGTATTCGACTACTAAATTCAAAGGAGTGACTCTTTTTTTGACACTCCACCAACTTGCACTCCATATTAGAATTGAAAAGAAATAAATTAAATAGTTTCTTTGTAGAAATTAACAAACTCTGAAATTCAGTTATTAATATCTCAAACAGTTCACTACTGAACTTCATGGTACATGAACTCTTAAGAATTAGCCTACCCAGGACTTGGATGGGCATATCAGGTTACAATTTGTACATGTAAAAAAATGAAGTATAAAACAGACATTAAAAACTAAAGCAAGCATAAATTGAAAGAAATTAGCCTGCAGAAATCTAACAAAGAACTGAACGAAATTGTCACACTTTATCATTTAACAAATTCACATAATTTATAGAAATGATAAACATGTATACCTTGCTTCTTTGTCAAACCCAAAGCGCGCACCAAAATAGAATGCGACAGCCAGTAACCATGCATCACTGTGAACTGCCACTAGTGATAGCCAGTCCTTCTCATCCATGCCATCCCTGGCAAAATTTATGCCTAATGCAGGCTCAGGAAGCTCCGGAGGGACTTCCTCAGCAGGCAAGTTTACTTCCCATGTCTCAGTAGGAAATCCATACAGACATAAATTATCCTTCTCTGCACATAACAAAAAGGAAATAAATTTATGAAGTGCCTTCAGCATATCAATCACTCTCCACAAAAATACTACCGGCTAAACCATCAACTAATATTCATAAATTCCATTTTCTAAATATAGGAAATAAATAAGGCTTCGTATTGCTTTAAAAAGCAGTTTTTTAGAACTTTTTTTTTTTTAAAGAAAATTTTGTATGAGAAAACTGTTTTAGAAAGCAGTGAGAAAGTGAGAAATCTGTCCCAAATGAAGCCTAAGAATAGACCACAAAAGCATACAACATGCTATGTTAGGAAATTTGAATGAGAATGTAAGAAAAAAACATATATTACAAGTTATTAAAGCTAAATCAATCACAAAAACATCAATAAACTAACAAAAATGTGCCTAAAACAATTGAAAAGAAATCGTACGGCACATTCAAAGCCCTCCAAGAAAAGAGGAAGCATGATAGGTAAAATAAATCAAATCACCCCTATTCTAATATCGGAGAAACCATCCTCCGCGATAAAATGTGCGCAGGGTTATAATCAGGTATTAATCTCATCCAGGATCCAGTAACCACAAAGAAAGGTACACATAGGAGAAAACTCACCAGGATCGCAGAGCTGGTAAAACTTCTCCACCTCTGCAGCAAAGGAAAAGATACTACACCGTCACCCAAAATACAACCAAAAAACTGAAAAAAATACAACACGATCAGAAAGAGAAACAGAGAAAGACCAGTAGTAAGAGCCTTGATCATCCCAGCCCTCCTGCCCCTAAAATCCCTGAAAACCTCCTCCGCCGTCCGCGGATTGTAAGCACCCGGTCCTCCATCCATTTGTAGCGTCACTTCTACACTGCTCGAAAGCACGTTCCCGCCCTACAATATCGCCGGCTGTTGAAGAACAAAGCAAGCGTCGACTTAGGGTTTCCTTAGCCGAAGAAAAACTAGCATCCAAACCGTCAAACTCTCTGAAAACGAATTGGGGAGGGGGATGAGAGGGCGAGGTAAGAAGATGGAAGGAGAAGGGGAGAGAGAGAGAGAGAGATGTGAGAGACAGAGGGAGAGAGTGTGAGGAGGTGGGAGACAGGAGCGTTTGTTCTTTTGTGTCACCGCGGAATTATTTTTGCTTTCTTCAACCCGATTTTGATTCTGATCATGGAAGGAAATATTCTGTTCGATTATTAGGAACTTTTATTTGGTTAGGTGAGACTGACGTAGTTTTACGTTCAGACGTCAATAAAATAATGTCAGATATTCTTATTCTTTATCGTGTGGCCCGATAACTTGATCCGAAACAGATCTGGGATTGCTATGTTCGCGTATTGCACGGTATTGCTAGGTATTGGTCGATTTTGCTCAGCAATAACGAGAAATATCATTCTGTGAAAACTAATACATAGTAATACCTAACAATACCGAGTTTTGCTAGTTATTGCTTGGTATTAGTCTTGACAGAGTGATATTTCTCGTTATTATCAAGCAATACCTAACAATATCGAGCAATATCTAGCAATATCGATTAATACCTAACAATACGCGAACATAGCAATCACGGGTTCCGGTCAGGGTCAGGTCGTCGGGCTGCGCGGTAAAGAGTAAGAGCACATGGCGACATGTTATTGGTGTCCGAACGTAGAGCTACATCAGGTCACCTGACCTAATAATTGTTTTATTATGAGGGCTCAAAATCAGTTTTTTAATTACTTCATTTAACAAAGATAATAAATATTTATAATATATAATAGTAAAATTTATGTATTAAATAAAAAAATCATAATATTTTGTATTATAAGTATGTAAATCGCCATTTTTGGGATTGACTTTTGATAAATCCCTTCATATTAAAAAGAGGGATGTATTTATATGCCAATACCTAAATTCTTATATTTATTTATATACCACTTAAAATTAAATCAAATAAAAAAACATCACTAATATTAATATATTTAAAATAAAAAATGCATTTTCATACATTTATTTGGATATGATATAAACATTAAAGTTGCACATATGTAAATATAAAAATTTAAGTATTAGATATGTAGATATATAAAAATTTTGTGGTATGTATAACAACAACAACAGCAACATCAAGCCTTTATTCCACTACGTGGGGTCGGCTACATTAATCATTTTTATCCATTGTGTCCTATTAAAAGTCAAATTCTCGTTTAAATCTAATAACGAAAGGTCATTCCTAATATTTTCTAACCAAGTCTTTTTATGTCTACCCCTATCTTTCTTAACATGAGTCAAATCTAATACCTCTACTCTCCTAATCGGGTCATCGGAAGGTAAACAAGCGACAATAATCAGATAATAAAAATTTACATATGTGACAATAATTGTTGATATAGTTGTCGATGATGATCACCAAAAAAAATTTAGTATACATAAATTCTAATGTTTTCTTTAATTAGTTTAATTTAATTGCACGTCCATTTAATCCACATGAATAAAATTTTAAAAATAAAAATTCACATTATGAATACTTTAATTATATTAGCATTGTTAAAATGAAAAAAACAATTAAGTTTATCACTATTAAGTAATTAAAATTACTAATATTTATTTGCATGTGCATATAGTGCAGGCAAATTAAAAAAAATAAAAATTAATATTGAAATTTTATCAATAATATTATTTTATTCAATTTGTAAAATAAATCTTAGAAAAAAAAACTTTATTTATAATTTATAATAAAAATTAATGCACACAAATTTAAAAATAATCTAATATTAAAATTAAACTTTCATATTGCATATTAATATTAAAATATAATCTCATTCATATTCTCAAGTTGTCTAAAAAGAAAATAAAAAACAAATAAGGACAAATACAATGTTAAGTAGGGCTGTCAATATTGGACCCGACCCGAAAATTTCGGGTTTGGGTTTACCCGAACCCGAAACGGGTCGGATTCGGGTTAAACAATTTGACTCGTTTAAAAAATCGGATCAGGTTGGGGTTGACCCGAAATTGACTCGTTTGTGACCCGAAAACCCGTTTTCATTTTTTATCCGATTTTGACCCGAAAAAGAAGATTGACCCGTTTTTAGACCAAAAAAATAGCAGATTTTTATTGGTCTAGGGTCATTTGGCTCGTATCGGGTTGACCCGAACCCGAAGTGGGTTGGGTTCGGGTCCAGAAAATCAACCCATTTGCAAAAACGGGTCGGGTTGACCCGAAACCGAATAGTGCCGGGTCAGTTCGAGTTCAACCCGAACCCGACCCTTAACCCGAAATTGACACCCCTAATATTAAGGCAAATACGTGTTAACTATGAACATATACATGAACATAGAAAAAATATCATCATAGGAATGAAGTCGTCATCATAACAAACACAAGTGTTACTATTTTCATAAAATGATGTTGAAGGACCACTGAGAACTGAGTGTTTGACAAGATACTCGTGGCTCAGCTCAATTATAGCTCGTTCGTGATCATTTGATTTAAATATAAAAAAAAAAAAGCGAAGCATTTAATGCACGTGCAATAATTATTCATTGATTAATGCTTCTTTTGGTAAGGCTGCATGGTATTAAATATCAAAACAAAGTAGCTGAAAAGTATCATGAAACAAATCTCCAATATATAAAAGCTAAGAATTATATGCATGGGGAAAAAATAAATTCCTCTTCTGAATTTTATTGAATGAGCGTTCTCAAAATCATCGGACGCTGAAAAACCTTTTTATAAGCTTTCAATCCACCAAATATATGATAAATTATTTGAACGTAGTTTATCGAGATCAATCAGAATGCGTCATGTCTGCAGTATCAGGCCTAAATTTTTAATAATTTTTAATAAAAAGTTTGAATTTTTATACTAAAAAGTAACGGTAAAAAATCAGTCCCAAACGAAGCTCAAGTTAAAACGCGTTAGGGTTATACTGGGAAATGAGATATTACCGTCTTTCCAAAAATCCCTCGGTTTCATGTTGAGGAGACGACAAAGTTCGTCGTTGAGAAAATCAACAACCGTCTGCGACTCCACCGCGTCCAATCCGACGGCATCGGCGCCAAGGTTCGGAGCCACCGCCTCGTCCTGTGGGCAAGTATCTCACGAAACTGCGTCCTACGATTCTTCCATCACCTTTATTTTCTGTTGAAGGCATCGCCGTGGCAGTCGACATCAGTGATGTGGTGAGAGGCGGGGTGGGCTTCCTGTCACTGGATGCAGACTGAGAGCTGGTGGCGGCGACCGCAGCGTTGGCGGGGGCCGACGAGGCGTTATCTGTTTTCGGAACGTATCTTTATTTTCTTCATTCTTTTGTGCATCAATAGACAAGATGAAGAAGAAGAAAATAGATAAATGGAAGGAAAAAAATGCAGAGAAGAAGATAAGAAAGGGAAAAAACAGAGAAAAAATAGGGGAAAATAATCAAGAAGAAAATAAAGAAGAAGGAAGAAGAAATGGAGAGGAAGATGAGGAAGGAAAGGAGGACGAAGAAAAAGAAGAAATGAGGTAGAAGTTACCTGTGCGTGAGAGAGGGCCGGCGGCAGGCCGGGCTTTGGATCGCGCGAGAGAAGGGGGAGGCGGAGGGCTTCGTTCCGGCGGCAGGCCGTGCGTGCGAACGAGAGGGAGAAGAGCGCGGGAGAGTGAGAGCTCCGGGAGATAAGAATGGTAACGGAAATTTCGTGACGAATAGTCAAATTAATAAACGGTGAGGATTTATTCAGCTTTTTTAAATCAACGATCAAGATATAACATCAAAATTTTTATATTAGATCATATAACACTAAAAAATTAAATCATATAAAAAATGTTACTAATATTAATTTAATTAAATAAAACACACATTTCCAAACATTTAGTTGACTATGATTAAGACATTAAAGTGATTAATAATAAATATTAAAAACGGTATTAGATATGTAAATATATAAGAATTTTATGATTTTTATGTAAATATTAAAAGCATGCATAATATTAATATGTTGAAGATAATTTTTTGTCAAAATATCCTAAATTACGTTATGATATGCTTAAAATTGTTGGATTTATCTTAAGATTTGTTATACGATAGAAAATTTGTGACGATAGGGGAACAACAACAACAACATCAAGCCTTTATCCCACTACGTGGGGTCGGTTACATTAATCTTTTTTCTCCATTGTGACCTATTAAAAGTCAATTTCTCGTTTAAATCTAATAAAGAAATGTCATTTCTAATATTTTCTAACAAAGTCTTTTTAGTTCTACCCCTACCTTTCTTAACACAAGTCAAATCTAATACCTCTACTCTCCTAACCGGGTCATCAGAAGGCCGCCTTTTTATGTGACCAAATCATCTAAGGCGATAGGGGAGAGACAAATATTTTATATAAAAAACCGAAGAAGAGGAGCAACTATAGGGCCTAGTCCAGTTTCAATAATTCTTATTATAATTATAGGTACAATGATCGACTCTTTTGAACAATTAGATGATGTAGGGCTATACATTTGAAAATAATTATTTGATTTTCATTATAGATATTAGAGAGGGCATATGTCTAAAAATAGACGATTAAAGTACTATAACATGGTTGAATATTTGTTGTCACGTGACAATAATCAAATGAAGAAAGTCGGTAGATCGTGACAATGATTATTGAAGATGGTCATCAATTGTGATTGTCGAAAAACACAATAGAGCTTTTTTAGCTCTCCAAGCTCTCTCCTAAGAAGAAAATTTATTTAACTGCTCAAGCACTCTTACCCTAAAGACATAACAACAGTTTATAAATTGGACTCTCAAAAATCGTAATTTTTCATACAAAGTCTTCTGATTGTATAGTAAAATGCACAGATTGTACAATTTAATACATTGATCGTACAGTATGATTAGTTCAATTATATCCAAGATCATCCTATACGATTCACAATCGTATAATACAAGTAGTTATACTGAATCAGATATCGTCAAGAACGAATCAAGTTCGTCTAGCTGAGCTCTTTGTTGATAATCCATGACGATAAAGATCATACAAGATTATCATTAATGATTGATTAATTTTGTCAAAATCCACAACACTTAACCAAGCTGCCCATATTGATCCCAATGATTATAAATCATTTATAGAGCATTTAAATATCTTAATGACCGTCACAATTGAATATTTCTTGAAGATCATTTAATCCTTCAAATAATATTCAAAAGTTTCAAAATAGGTTAAAGATGTAAATAAATATTTTTATTTAACACTAATTTTAAAAAAAAATTAATAATTTTGAAGATAAAAAACTTTTCATGTTTTTATTAGCTAAATTTAAATTGTTATTTTTGTAAATAGATAAAAATTAGAGGTTATATATGTAATTATTATACGATTATAAGTAGAATTTGATTAATTATGATTTCAAATATGTTTAATCCTTGAATTGTTTGACTATTTGTTAACATTAAGAGCTTAGAGGATTTGAATTAATAGATTAGTAACCATGATTAACGACTAATTTAATCAATGACATGTTAATAAGTTAATTATAATTAAACTAAACTAAAGTAATTAGGGTTAATTAGTGATTAATGGATTGAATAATTTGGTGATCTCATTTGATTATATTTTAATGAGTATTTTATCATTAATTATATTTGAAAACAAACAAATGGCTTGCAATAATGCTCATAAAAAAATAATGCTTTTATGTAATTTTTATTTGCATTATATCCATAAAAAACAATCAAAATGTAATTTTATATTTGCTCAAAATTTATTTATGATAAATTCTCAAATTCTTTAATTTATGTAACATAAATATAATACATATATTTTTTATTATTATATCATACTCATTTTAAAATAAATCTAATAGCACTAAAATTAATTATAATCAAAATTTAACAAGAATATCTTATCTTCTTATTGTGATAAATTTAATTTCATATGACTAATAATATGCATAATTGACCAAATATCCTTACAATATAATTCTTACAAAAAATCCAAAAATTCATTTAAGACAAAATACTCATACAATTATATGTTTATTAAAATATCCTCATTATACTTTTATTAAAATACATAATCATCTTAACGGTCACACTCGCACAAAAGTTCGAAAACGAAAGTAGCTCAAACTCGTTTAGGACAAATTTTGAAATGCTTCTTAAAACAACTTTCTAGTACAAAAAAGTTCAAATTGAAGAACTTTTTATACTAACAAACTGTTTTAGAAAATAAGAAGAAAGCCGTCCCAAACAAAACCTTATGCAAGTGAACATTTTGTGATTGGAAAGCTCATATCTTCATCAACCTTATATTTCTAACTATCATAAACAAACTTATTCTATTTTTTCTTCTCATTTTGCTTCTCTCCTCTTCCATCCCTCCGTTCAATTCTTGCTACTTTACAAAAACTCAAAATTACCTTACACTTTCATATCATTTAAAATTTCACGCACGAACCCTAAACTTCTATAATCACCACACATGCAACGTAAAATTATCTAACCCTACTTTCAATTAATAAAATACTTAAACTTCTTTAGAAACATTTTTCTTACTGCTTTATAAAATAACTTTTTCAAAACGAAATTTTTTTAACTAAAATATTTTATTTTAGAAAGTAATAAAAATATTATCCCGAACAAAGCCTTTGGAATATATTCCATTTTTAAGAAAAAATTTTATTTAATGTTGTTTACTGCCTCATTTCTCTATATCAAACTTAGGATTAATTATTCTGTGTGCTCACCAGACAGAGTCTGAAGACGAATGAGAACGTGCAACTTTTTATTGTGTACCGCTAAGTACCGAGTGACGTGAGGCGCTCTCATTCATCTTATGGCCGCACATAATAATTTTCTCAAACTTAGGGCCTATTTGGTAAAACCATATTTCCTTTTTGTTACTGCTTTCTTCCAGCTTTTTAGAAATTGTTTTTTGATACAAAGTTGCCTTTGGAAACCAAATCCACTAATATGTGGGAGCATTAAGAGCTTATTGTCTCACTTTTCAATATATATATATATAATTTTCCCGACAACAACTTCATAATCGCATTATAAAAAACTACAGCCACCCCAAACAAACCACCATTCATACCCTACCTTATAATGCATATAAATTATTTGGAGAAGGCAGAGAATCTTAGCTCCAAAACTGATAGGAGTTTACAAAGTGTCCTCAATTATAAAGAACAAGAAGCTTATCCAATATTGCGCCCTTTATATATATATATATATATATATATATATATATATATATATATATATATATATATATAGGTTACATTGTAACTGTTCATAAGCTCGGTTTAAGAAAAGAGAGAGAGAGGTCTGATTTGGAGAAATTATTCTGTGCAGAGTCCGGACGCAGTTCTAATTATGGAGGCAAATCAGGTGCCGCTACGTCAGCAGTACCGAGCAATACCAAGCAGTACCGAGCCGCGTTACCAAGCGAAGGGGTGACGTGGCGCATTATAGTTAATCTCCAGAGTCCGGATCACGTTCGACGTCCGCACATAATAATTTTTCCCTAGCTTGTGATGCAATAATACATAGCATACAATATATTCCAAATTGTAGAATATATAGTTAAGATATGGATGTATGGATGGTGGAAAATTAAAGATCAAAGCTGTGACTGTTGAAGTGGAAGATAGGATGGTTCCATTTACCCCTTATGTTCTGATACCTGCACTCCCTGGCAACACTGGACTGAAGACCAGGTGGTCCACATACAATAACACCGACATTAATGTGTCCCATCTGTTCTGCATATGAGCTAAATATTGCTGGAAAAGAGAACACAGACTTGCCAAATGATTAGTCTGTAGCAACATTTTGATTTGGAATTAAATTTGTTTCATCATAATGGTCAGAATGGCAAAGTCATGATGGTTATAAGAAACTGATATGTTGCTCGATTGTTAATATGATGAAAGTTTTATAATTGACAGAAATCATGCTTGTTGGAACTTATAAGACTAGAGAGGGAGTTGAATGTAAACTTGAATTATAGAGGTCAACTTAGAGTCTAAAGGTTTTCGCTTGAGTAGATCTAAAACAGAATATATGTAGTGTAATTTTAGTAGTAATAGACCTAGTGAGAGGATTGTGAGTTTGGGCGATCAAGTCATTAATAAGAGTACACATTTTAGATACCTTGGATCTATTGTTTAGAATGATGGTGAAATAGATGGGGATATTATCAGCAGAATTCAAGTTGGATGGTTGAAGTGGAGGAATGCATCGGGCTTGTTGTGTGTAAAAAAGTACCGCTCAAATTTAAGGGGAAATTCTATAAGATGGTGGTGAGGCCTACAATGCTTTATGATGTTAAATGTTGGCCATTAAAAGAGAAGCATAATACTAAGTTAAGTGTGGCAGAGATGAGAATGCTCAGGTGGATGAGTGGCTTTACCCTCAGAGATAGGATACGAAATGAGCATATACGTGAAAAGGTTGGAGTAGCTCCAGTAGAATATAAGATTAGAGAGAGTCGCCTTGATTGTTTGGTCACATAAAACGACAGCCTTCTGATAACCCGGTTAGAAAAGTAGAGGTATTAGATTTGATTTATGTTAAGAAAGCTAGAGATAGACCTGAAAAGACTTGGTTAGAAAATATTAAAAATGATTTTTCTTTATTCGATTTAACGAGAATTTGTCTTTTAAAAGGACACAACGGCGAAAAAGGATTCATGTAGCCGACCCCACGTAGTGGGATAAAGGCTTGATGTTGTTGTTGTCGTCAGATTATATGGAAGCAAGAAAATAGATTACCTCGAAAGTCCGGTCTGGTGCCATATTGAATTGTTTGAACGCTTGAAAGATTTTCTTTCTTATCGCCAGTTCCGAAAATTTTATGATTCAACAAGCTTTTCTTTTCATTATCGCTTGCCATCCAACTGTCATTGCTTGAACTCTTCATTTCCCACTTGTTCCAGAAGAAAATAACAATGGCTCCAAGTATTACTACACTTGCAGCCATGCATAAGGTGAACAAAAGACCTCGGTACCACCAAGCAACAACTTGAAAAGGTTTTATGTAATATAACTCCAGCAAACCATAGAACACAATGAAGCCGATAGTAGACACAAGAACATAAATTCCTGCCCAGACTTTATGCCCTGTACCAACCAAACAAGACATCAAATTACTTGAAGATATCAAGAGGGGAGGGTAACCCATTTTCTCATTGAATCTGCCATCTTCCTGCAACGACAACAAAGAGAGTTAACAGTTAAGCACTGGATTTTGGCTTCGTTTGGGATGACTTTCTTACTGCTTCATAAAATAGTTTTTTAGCACAAAAATAAAAAAATATATGCTAGAAAGCTGCTTTAATAAGCATAAAGAAAGCCATCCCAAACGAAGCCTTTATTGAAGGGAAATTAATGATACAGGAAGTTTGCATACCAAGGGGGGTTCTGATTCTTGAGTTACATAAGTTTGTATTTCAAGATGCAACTTGTCAGAGAAAGATGGGCAAATCGATTGTGCATCAACTGTTGAAAGAAGAGAGAGCTCCATTGATTTTTTTACAGCCCAAATAACCAAAATGTTCTTTGGCGAGCAGGATTTCCCCTCGCTGGATAGATGCAGTATATCACTCAGGATGGCAAAAAATGGTGAAACTCCAATACCTCCAGCAACAAGAATAAGATTTTCATACCTAAACAAGAAAAAAACATTAAAGCCTGGTAATTTTAAAGTTTTCAGGATAACATTAAAGCCTGGCTACTCACATCAAGTGGTATGGTACTTCATGCCCATACGGCCCTTCGACAGAGACGGTTATCAGCTTAAGTTTAGACCTTAAATCATTTTGATGGTTATCTGAGACACTGTTGATGATATCCCTCAGCTTTTCAGTCCATTTACCAAGTACTTTTATCAGAATTGACAAATGGTGTTTACCATCCAAAGGACTGGAGGAAACACTGAATGGATGCCATTGCAACCATGACAATTCTCGAACTTGAAGGAAGATAAAACTCAGAGCGTTATAGTGGAGTCCTATAATGATAGCAAAGCTCAAAATATTATACTAGAGTAGTCAGGGCATGTAATTAAATAAATTTGAAATTTAAGCTGGAGCTTCCATTAGAAAATTCAGAAGAATTCCTATGAAATAACTGAAAATAAATAAAAAATTGATACTTGATGGCTTGGAGAGGATCAGTTCTACAGTCCCACATGGCCGACAAGCAGCTGAAACTACATCAACAGTAGTGCGTGATTGGCAGAACCTTAGGAAGCGATCTAGAATGAAAAGGAATATTGCTCCAGCTGCAAAACTGAATATGAAATCTCCAACATGTAGAGCCAAGAAGACAACAAAAATCACGTAGAGTTGATGAGTGTAGAAGAAAACTTCGAAATAAGCCCTCCTTACAGGACGAAGAGATGTCACCCACATCAACAAGCCAGCAAAAAGGCTAATAACCCCAGGAAGATTGGCAACACCAATGTCTCTCCACTCTAGAATCTGTAGCCAAAAGATTGGATCTCATTGGACTAATAAAGACAATGATGCAAGAAAATGATGCCTGAAACTAATAATAACGTTAGAAAGAGCCTTTTTTCATCTGAATGTACATGTGTTGGTTTTGCTTTACAAGTTTCACAATTCATAGAGATCAAGAGAAATATTACAATGTTGGAACAGAAACTCTAGTACACATCGCAGTACTTTATAACTTGTCGAAGCTATAATATCTCAATGCATGATTGTTTGATACAATCCGTCCAATTTAAAAAAAAAAAGAAGCAAAAGCACAAACATATTCCTTGGTGGTCATGTTCTCAATTAATTTATAGAAATCCTGATATTTCTATATTTAGAAATACTTAATTCTTATTTGCTATGATTAATCACTTCCCGTTGGTTATCATTCACGTTCATTATGCCTCATCAATGAACTTCATTTTGCTCACCTCACACATTCTCTTTCTCCCATCGACTCTGACACATGTGAATTATCCTAACACAACTGCGCATCCTCTGCATTTCCCCAGACTCCAACCCACGCAACGTGTCATGCACCCTCACTAGCACCTAAAAGTCAAATTCCCTGCACCTTTTGCAGTGCATCTCTCTCCTCCCTCTCTTTAACTCATTATCTCTACATCTCATACACACAATAATTCTCCCTTTTAACACAAGCACACTTACGAAGCAAACACATCAGCCTTCTATGCCTACATACATCTTTTTTTGGCACTGTGGAT